>JARLTB010000017.1:5902500-6502500 GCA_030141615.1 Unio pictorum | reverse complement strand
CAGAGTGGTAGAGCAGGCAGTTTAAGTTATGGGCTTGGTAATGTAAGCAGCATTAGATTTTCATTTCTAGTTTTTGTGAAAGATTTTAGCTTGATTTTACATAAAGTTTTGGGACCCTTACTTGGTGTTTGTGTCCTTTGAACCCGAATGTAACACCCCCCCATTCTGCTGTATACAGTGCCAACCACAGGATGATGTAATCCTTCTACCCTCATTCCACTGTACACAGTGTCAACCACAGGGTGATATAGTCCTTCTACCCTCATTCCATTGTACACAGTGTCAACCACAGCGTGATATTGTCTTTCCATCACCAGTCCAGAGTACACAGTGCCACCTACTCAGTCATGTAGTTCTTCTATCACCAATGCAGTGTACATTGTGCCAACCACTTGGCCATAAAAAAACTTCCATCTGACCTAATTTTCTGGTTAAAACATTACACTTTGCTTGTTTGGTGTTGATCAGTACATCAACACATGAGATGCTATACAGTGTTAAGGCAACCAAAGTAAAGTGCCTTGACCAGACACAACACATCATCATCCAAACTGCCAAGCCACTGTGGCTCCATGTTCACTTTAAAAAGTACAAAATATAAAACTGACCATTTGAAACAAAATGAATAATCCCTTTTCAAATCAGTCCACATTTAAGTCTTGATCCACCTCTGACAATCAACTTTATCCAACTTTATAATTATGGCAGTGTTTTGTCTCAGATAATTGAAATTAGACTGTATTAACTTTATTAATGGCAGTGTTTTGTCTCAGATAAATGAAATTAGACAGTATTAACTTTTCACTGTCAATTTGATGTCGATTGGTGCAGCAGCCATAAGTAAAACCTTAAATTCTCCAGGTCCTATACCTATAGACACTGCTGATAGTTGATGGGCTTTGAAATAGGTTGTATTGGGTGATGGTGAATTTATTGATGAAAATAATGGGTTTCAGAGTTGAGGGAGGAGGCATAAAAAATGAATCTTGTCCCTGTGCTTCAAACACTCTAGCTATGCCATTGCTGGGTGGCATACTCATTGACACTGCTGCTAGTTCATGGATTGCAAAAGAAAGAGGTATTCTAACATTATCTCCTTTCTTGTGCATGTTCACCTTACACCTGGCACATATCTGCTGAGCTACCCCCCCCCCTGATTTCATTTTAACAGTTTTAATTTATCTCAATGGTCACTGTGTGAAAAAGATTGTACAGGGCCATGCCACATCAAGCTTTTAGCAGCATCAAGCTTTTAGCCACATCAGGCTTATAGCCACATTAAGCTTTTAGCCACATCAAGATTTAGCCACATAAAGCTTTTAGTCACATCAAGATTTTAGCCACATCAAGCTTTTATTCACATCAAGTTTTTAGCCACATCAAGCTTTTATTTACATCAAGATTTTAACCACATCAAGAATTTAGCCACATCAAGCTTTTATTCACATAATGTTTTTAGCCACATCAAGTTCTTTAGCCACATCAAGCTCTTAGCCACATCAACTCTCATTTGGCTGTGATTTTTTTTCAGGATGGGGAAAAACTTGCATCAGAACAAGGAATGATTTTCATTGAAACATCTGCAAAAACAGGACATAATGTGCACCAGGCATTTTTTAAAGTGGGTAAGTACCAGGTTTTCACCTTTGTTTTATACCTATTATGTAATGGCTTCAATACAGGTATAACCTTTATGTTAAACTCACTATGTAATTAGGTCAATATACCTATCACCTCTATGCTTGTAGCTTAGGCAAGAGAATATAAAGATTTTGGGTTAAAATGTTTGAAGTCAATTATCATATTTTATAGTTCTTCGTACAAGTCTGACATTGTTCGTGTTTGTATGAGGACAAAACACCACCATGTTAATAAAAAACTGCATTGCCTGGAACATATTAAACCCTAATAAAATAGTAAATTAGGAAGGAAGTTCTAGATATAAAAGTGGTCTTTTCCAGAATTACATATTTTATTTGAGAAATGTACTAAACTTTAAATTTTAAAATATGTGTACACTTTATGAAGTAGGAAAAGTAACAATAGATCTTCATATTTTCACTTCTATCTGGTTCATCTCAGTATCTACTACAGAACAAAAATTCAAAACAGCTGCTCAGATTATCCTTAGAGTACAATGAATTAAACACACCTACCCCATGCTCTGTAATCTTCACTGGCTACATGTTTGATCCAGAATCAAATACAAAATCTTTTGATTATGCTACATTTCATTGACTGACTCCAGACCAATATACCTATCTGACCTCACCTATGTGTGCACCCCATCTAGAAACTTGTGCATTTCTCTCCTGACACTTGTATTCTCATTGTTCTGTCAAAATGAAGCCATTAATTCTTTTGTATACCAGAGCCCAGCTGCATAGAATGAATTGCCTGTTGATCTTAGATACGAAGACGCTGTGATCTCATTCAAGAGTGCTCTTAAAACTCACCTATTTTGACAACAGGAACAGACTTAAAGATTTAGAAATGTTTTTTCCTTGATTATTATCAGCATGGTTTTGTTTTTTAATTTCATGATGTTTGTTTGTATAATCTTGTCATTGTATATGTTTTTATGTGCTATAAATTATTATAAAGTGCTTAGAGCTTCCAAAGATTAGGTGTTATATTAAGCCCACATTATTATTATTATTATTATTATTATTATTATTATTATTATTATTATTATTGTTATTATTATTTTCTGTATAAATATTATAGGTTTTGACTTCAGGGGATGTGTAGACAAGGGAACTTAAGAGTTTTCTGCTCTTTTTTGTCTCTATGCCTGTCCTATGTATTTTTCACTAAATATAGCTGTTCTCTAGACAGCTTACAGTTAGGTCTGGAACTTGCATGGGTAATCAGATTTCTGAACTATGGTATCATATTGCTGATACCTGGGAACTGAGAAGTTTCATCAATTGTTGTTACAGTCAAAACAATACCTGAATCTACCAAAGACATAATCTGAACTCAGAACAAATGTTTTTCATTGTGTGGATTACTTTGGTTACTGACAGTGATGATTATGGCATGGGATTACACTACTATCATGGTGTTGATGGCATGGGATTACACTACTTTCATGGCATTGATGGCATGGAATTACACTATTATCATGGTGTTGATGGCATGGGATTACACTACTATCATGGTGATTATGGCATGGGATTACACAACTATCATGGTGTTGATGGCATGGGATTACACTACTATCATGATGTTGATGGCATGGGATTACACAACTATTATGGTGTTGATGGCATGGGATTACACAACTATCATGGTGTTGATGGCATGGGATTACATAACTATCATGGTGTTGATGGCATGGGATTATGCAACTATCATGGTGTTGATGGCATGGGATTACACTACTATCACGATGTTGATGGCATGGGATTACACAACTATTATGGTGTTGATGGCATGGGATTACACAACTATCATGGTGTTGATGGCATGGGATTACATAACTATCATGGTGTTGATGGCATGGGATTTCACTATTATCATGGTGTTGATGGCATGGGATTACAATATTATCATGGTGTTGATGGCATGGGATTACACTATTATCATGGTGTTGATGGCATGGGATTACACAACTATCATGCATGGTGTTGATGGCATGGGATTACATAACTATCATGGTGTTGATGGCATGGGATTACATAACTATCATGGTGTTGATGGCATGGGATTACATAACTATCATGGTGTTGATGGCATGGGATTACATAACTATCATGCATGGTGTTGATGGCATGGGATTACACAACTATTATGGTGTTGATGGCATGGGATTACACAACTATTATGGTGTTGATGGCATGGGATTACATAACTATCATGGTGTTAATGGCATGGGATTACATAACTATCATGGTGTTGATGGCATGGGATTACACAACTATCATGCATGGTGTTGATGGCATGGGATTACATAACTATCATGCATGGTGTTAATGGCATGGGATTACACTACTATCATGGTGTCAATGACATGGGATTACACTACTATCATCAGGTTGATGGCATGGGATTACACTACTATCATCAGGTTGATGGCATGGAATTACACTGCTATCATGCATGGCATTGATGGCATGGAATTACACTATTATCATGGTGTTGATGGCATGGGATTACACAACTATCATGGTGTTGATGGCATGGGATTACATAACTATCATGGTGTTGATGGCATGGGATTATGCAACTATCATGGTGTTGATGGCATGGGATTACACTACTATCACGATGTTGATGGCATGGGATTACACAACTATCATGCATGGTGTTGATGGCATGGGATTACACAACTATCATGCATGGTGTTAATGGCATGGGATTACACTACTATCATGGTGTCAATGACATGGGATTACACTACTATCATCAGGTTGATGGCATGGGATTACACTACTATCATCAGGTTGATGGCATGGGATTACACTGCTATCATGGTGTCAATGACATGGGATTACACTACTATCATGTATGGTCTTGATGGCATGGGATTACACTACTATCATCAGGTTGATGGCATGGGATTACACTGCTATCATGGTGTCAATGACATGGGATTACACTGTTATCATGTATGGTCTTGATGGCATGGGATTACACAACTAACATGCATGGTGTTGATGGCATGGGTTTACACTACTATCATCATGTTGATGGCATGGGATTACACTACTATGATACTGTCATGGCAATATAGTGTAGTAGTAGTGTAATTCTGACATTAAATATAGACCCCATATCTGAGATAAGTCCAACAGATCAATAGACAGTTGAATTCAACTCAAGCATTCTGGCATAAAGATAACACATCATTTTGGCATAAAACCATAGCATTTTAGCATAAAGACCATAGCATTTTGGCATAAATACCATATCATTCTGGCATAAAGATCATAGCATTTTGGCATAAATACCATATCATTCTGGCATAAAGATCATAGCATTTTGGCATAAATACCATATCATTCTGGCATAAAGACCATAGCATTTTGGCATAAAACCATAGCATTCCAGCATAAAGACCATATCATTCTGGCATAAAGACAATAGCTTTCTAGCATAAAGACCATAACATTGTGGCACAAAGACCATAGCATTCTAGCATAAAGACCATAGCATTCTGGTATAAAGAACATTAACATGTTCAGTTCAAAGAATTCTGTTTGTCATTTCTTTTGAAAATATGTTTTAGAAGTCTATACTTTTTTCTTAGGTAAAGAAGTTTTGAAAAGAAAGAATAATGGTCCAGGTCCAACGGAATTTGTTGACCATGTCAAGGTTGATGATAACGAGAACAGAAAGAAGCGATGGGGATGCTGTTCGTGATCAATATTACAGCCTATTTTTTTAATGGATTTACACAGTTCCATCTATCACAAATACCTCAAGAATATTTAAATTTTAGTAAATGTTAAATTGGAGCCTACTATCAACATAAAGCTGTTGCAAAAAATGGAAAAACATACATTTTTGGTTTTAGCTTTATCTTATCACAAAAGCGTTGTGTGCTTGCATGCTACACAAGGTTAAGATGTACATAATGGTGTCACAGTTTGATTGCTCTATTCCACGAGTCTCAAACACTTGGCCCGCAGGCTGCATCCAGCCACCAGTCCATATCCTGTGGCTCCACAAAATCATTGGTGTCACAAATTGTCATGAAAGATAACAAAGTTGATGTGGCTTGCATGCCATTGAAAATGCCCGTGATAGCCCTCAGGGTGATTTAAGTTTGAGACCCCTGCTCAATTCCATTACAAGAGATTCTCAATAGATGCTTATGTAATTTTTAAATCAAATCAATGATTAAATATCATGCAGGCAGCATAACATGTCAATCTGCTTAACTCATAACTGATACATAATGTACTTAGTAAAATGACTCTAATGAAACATAAGTACTAATAACTAACCCTGGTTACCAAGAGCAATAACTGTCCATCTAGTTAGACGTCAGCATTAATATCACATTCATCATTTTAAAAAAATCGTTTATATTTAAACCTTTCTGTTTGAGTTACTCAAGAACAACAGACTTTAAAATTCAGCATTTAAAGAAAACAAAACATATTGTTTTATTTTGGAAGCCTGATATTTTTTAAGAGGCCAGTATAGTTTGGTTTATTCCTGTGTGTGTGTGTCTGTATGTGTGTGTGCCCCCATATAAGTTAATGACGTTAATGGGGAAATTTTACTACAAAACCTAACAATATAAGCATTACCACATGTGATCAATACTTGTTTCTTTTAAGCATTAAATATTATATATATTTTTTCTTAATTGTTTGTAAAAGAACTTTATTTATATGTAGAATAAGTTTTATGAAATGGTGAAGGGTCATCTGTGTCTAGACAATTACAGTACTAATTAGGTTAATTAAGTGTCCATATATATGTCTATCTTAATTTGTATTCTTCATTGATCATGGTTAGTGACTAAAAACGATATTAAATAGTTAGAGATTAATTATAAATTGGACTGTATGAGTGGCATCAGTCACTAATGTGCTGAGTAAATACATGATGTTAGCTGTTTCTACGTATGCTAACGCCTTTACAATTTAAAAACTTGGATGGGCATAAGAACTCTCTAGAGAAAATACATAATGCAGAGAACATTGGTGAAGTCTGTATTTCAAGAAAGTAATGAAAATGTTCCTTGATTTGTGCTACAAAAAGCAAATGTATAATTTCCTTTGAATGGATTTTTATATATTAATCCTTTTTTATAGTTTTTTCATAAACTTTAACAGATCTAACTCATACAATATTATTATTACTTTCACTGTTACCATTACCACTTCTAACACTGTTACCATTACCACTTCTTACACTGTTGCCATTACCATTTCTTACACTGTTACCATTACCACTTCTTACTGTTACCATTACCACTTCTTACACTGTTACCAGTACCATTTCTTACACTGTTACCATTACCATTTCTTACAGTTACCATTACCATTTCTTACACTGTTACCATTACCACTTCTTACACTGTTACCATTACCACTTCTCACACTGTTACCATTACCATTTCTTACACTGTTACCATTACCATTTCTTACACTGTTACCATTACCACTTCTTACACTGTTACCATTGCTTACACCATTGAAATTTCTTACACCATTACCATTTTAATGTATTACATCATTACCATTTCTTACACCATTGCCATTTCTTACACCATTTCCATTACTATTTCTTACACTTTTTACATTACCTTTTTTAAAACACCATTACCATTTTTTCCACCATTACCATTTCTTACACTATTACCATTTATTATACTCTTGTATGTGTCACAAACTTTATCCTAAACCAGTACTACATTAATGTACCTCTCAATAATAATTCTTTTTTGGGATATGTTTGCTTTTCAAAAGGTTCAACTGTTGGCAAGTTTCAAACAGGAAACAGAATCAATTGGATGAACCGAATGAGATAGCAAAATTATTTTCTATCCCCCCCTGTCATATCTATGTACAGAACATTTAGTGCTAGTATGTATTTCTTCCTATCCCCGCCAGACCTGTCGCATCCCTTCTTAAGCAGATTTTGTTTTTCACTCTTTAACTTTGGTGGGGCTTCTTCAATTGAAACAAAAAATATGGTACCTTGCTTCAAATTAGGAACACTTAGATCTGTTTTTTTCTCTCAGCTTTTCCAGTGTTTTATTGCTTTTTATTAATGCAAGTATTTTCATTTATGTTCATTTTAATAATGAAATATTCAGTATTAGGTAACTGAATATACCCATGCTTGTATATAATACTAAATAAATGAGCTATTTTTGATCATTTGTATGCAGACATACAGTTTTAATTTGCAGAATGCATTTTCAGTGAGACTTGTGAGAGTTATTGCTTTACTATGAATAACCACTGTCATCAGAAAGTTCTTAATCTTAGTGCATAATCTTCACATAATACAAAACTAACCCACAGCTTTTCCCATCATTAATTGCATATTGTATTCACATTATGATGTCTTCACATAATACAAAACTAACCCACAGCTTTTCCCATCATTAATTGCATATTGTATTCACATTCTGATGTCTTCACATAATACAAAACTAACCCACAGCTTTTCCCATCATTAATTGCATATTGTATTCACATTCCGATGTCTTCACAAAATACAAAACTAACCCACAGCTTTTCCCATCATTAGCTGCATATTGTATTCACATTCTGATGTCTTCACAAAATACAAAACTAACCCACAGCTTTTCCCATCATTAATTGCATATTGTATTCACATTCTGATGTCTTCACATAATACAAAACTAACCCACAGCTTTTCCCATCATTAATTGCATATTGTATTCACTTTATGATGTCTTCACATAATACAAATAACCCACAGCTTTTCCCATCATTAATTGCATATTGTATTCACATTATGATGTCTTCACATAATACAAAACTAACCCACAGCTTTTCCCATCATTAATTGCATATTGTATTCACATTCTGATGTCTTCACATAATACAAATAACCCACAGCTTTTCCCATCATTAATTGCATATTGTATTCACATTCTGATGTCTTCACATAATACAAAACTAATCCACAGCTTTTCCTATCATTAATTGCATATTGTATTCACATTATGATGTCTTCACATTATACAAATAACCCACAGCTTTTCCCATCATTAATTGCATATTGTATTCACATTCTGATGTCTTCACAAAATACAAAACTAACCCACAGCTTTTCCCATCATTAATTGCATATTGTATTCACATTCTGATGTCTTCGCATAATACAAAACAAACCCACAGCAAGTCTTTAATAAAAAAAATTCAGCAAACAAACACGTATATTGGAGGCTGTCAGTCTTCAGTAAGTATGTCATAATGGCTGATGTAAGCACTGGTAGATATCATACAGTTTAGGGATGCCTCAGATATTTTGGAGATGGTTGATACAATAGTTCCACAACTTTTCACAACACTTTGTCTGATGAATTAATGCCCTTGATAATAGAAATTGTCTGATGAATTAATACCCTTGAGAATAGAAATTGTCTAATGAATTAATGCCCTTGATAATAGAAATTGTCTGATGAATTAATACCCTTGAGAATAGAAATTGTCTGATGAATTAATGCCCTTGAGAATAGAAATTGTCTGATGAATTAATGCCCTTATTAATAGAAATTGTCTGATGAATTAATGCCCTTGAGAATAGAAATTGTCTGATGAATTAATGCCCTTGATAATAGAAATTGTCTGATGAATTAATACCCTTGAGAATAGAAATTGTCAGATGAATTAATGCCCTTGATAATAGAAATTGTCTGATGAATTAATACCCTTGAGAATAGAAATTGCCTTTGAGAATAGAAATTGTCTGATGAATTAATGCCCTTGAGGATAGAAATTGTCTAATGAATTAATGCCCTTGAGAATAAAAAAATGATGAATTAATGCTCTTGAGAATAGAAATTGTCTAATGAATTAATGATATTGAAAATAGAAATTGTCTGATGAATTAATGCCCTTGAGAATAGAAATCGTCTGATGAATTAATGCCCTTGAGAATAGAAATTGATGAATTAATCCCCTTGAGAATTAAAAAAAAAATGAATGAGTGCCCTTGACAATACAAATTGTGGAATGATTTAATGCCCTTGAGAATATAAATTGTCTGATGAATTAATACCCATGATAATAGAAATTGTTTGATGAAATTGTCCACTCTGTATTGCACATCTTGTGCTGTAGTTCACTTCATAATAGTCACTTCACATTCACCAGTCACAGGCAGTAGTCTTCCAGAATATTGGTTATCTTTCATGGAATCACAACCACCATTTACACAAGAAATATGACAGAGAATCACATCCATAAACTTTGTACAAATTAGTGTAGAATACCATACAAAAATTGGTCTTGATATCAGTGTAGAATACCATAACAAAATTAGTCTTGATATCAGTGTAGAATACCATAACAAAATTAGCCTTGATATCAGTGTAGAATACCATAAACAAATTGGCCTTGATATCAGTGTAGAATACCATAACAAAATTAGCCTTGATATCAGTGTAGAATACCATAAAAAAATTGGTCTTGATATCAGTGTAGAATACCATAAGAGTACCTGGATCTTACAGTATGTCTTTTGCTTATTGGGAGATTTGATTTACCTGTGTTATGTACTATGCATGCATCTGCAGGTGTTCAAATTGGTCTTGATATCAGTGTAGAATACCATAAGAGTGCCTGGATCTTACAGTATGTCTTTTGCTTATTGGGAGATTTTATTTACCTGTGTTATGTAATAGACATAAGTCTACAGGTGTTTGGCATGCTGTAAATGCTGCTGTAGAGCTTTTTTGTCTTTCAGTTAAATTTATTTAAAAATGACGAAAAGTGATAACAGAATATTCAAGTATGCCTCATATGCAAATATTATTTTTTGTACTTTGTGTGTATGCACAATAATTGCTACTTGACAGGCAAATAATAAAATATTATGGAAATTCAGTATATTTTTTGTGGGCTGCAGATTTATTATGTACGTCATGGCTGCTACAAACCATGAATATAAAATCACAACAAACTAATCCATCAGACACAAATCACCATTGACCATTCACAAACATGAAAATGAAAAACAGAGTAATTATATTTTTTGTCCATACAAATAGATGAATTCATAGTTAGTATTTTTTATATTGTTTCAAAGTGTAGATAGATGTCCATGTGATTATTAGGACTATATTTTTTGTGCAAAGAAAATTATTCACTTACAAATTTTGTGAAAATATATTTTTTTTTTACAAATATGTACTCTTTGATAATTTACTCATGTACATTACCAGTCATTCTATTAATTTGTACACAAAACAAGTGTAAATGCCAAAATTGTTTGTCAAAATGTAAATATATGTAAATATATGTAGCAATCTGAGTTGCATTTTCTATTGACTCTTGTACTCTCAGGTGGATTGCATCCCCTTACATTAGCAGTTATCTTCTCATAAATACACATGTTCTGAAACAAAACATTAAAAACCTGAAATCTTAATTCATTTATTAAAGTGTTCCTTGACTGCATCATCACATGATTTCAGAGAAAACTATTTCAGTGAAATGATAGTACTTAAATGTGATTTAATTAATGGGAAGTATTAATTCCAATGTAAAGAGTAAAGTGTGATTGAGGATTTGTATGCCAGAATTTAATCAAAAGAAATCTGAAGTGCAGACTGAGTGCTGACATTGTTGATTAACTTGTGAGAATCAATGTTGTTGGTGTTGATTAAAAGACTCTGAGCCAATGCCATCAGTCAGAAAGTGGAAGGTATATCAAAACACATCTATGTCAACAAAAAATAAATTTGCAAACAGTTGTCAGTAAAATGACAGTAATTAAATGTTATTTATTTATGGGAAGTATACATATACTTCCAGTGTGGAGAGTGAAGTGTCAGTGAGGATATTCATGACAGAAATTTAATCAAAAGAAATCTGAAGTGTCTTCATTATTGACAGTTGTCTATATGCTTGTCTGTTATGCTTTAAACACAATTTATATTTGGCATAACATATGTTAGTATATTAAATGCCATTTCAGTGGGCATAACAATTGTTACTACTGTACATTCCATTTATATTTGGTTTAGCAAATGTTTGTACTTTTTGCATGTCATTTGTATGTGGCCTTTAAAGATGTTAGTACTTTACATGCCGTTTATATTTGGCATTACAAATGTAATTACTGTACATACCATTTATATTTGGCATTACAAATGTAACTACTGTACATGCCATTTATATTTGGCATTACAAATGTAATTACTGTATATGCCTTTTATATTTGGCATTACAAATGTAATTACTGTACATGCCATTTATATTGGGCATTATAAATGTAATTACTGTACATGCCTTTTATATTTGGCATTACAAATGTAAGTACTGTACATGCCATTTATATTGGGCATTATAAATGTTAGTACTTTACATGCCATTTATATTTGGTATTACAAATGTAATTACTGTACATGTCATTTATATTGGGCATTATAAATGTTATTACTTTATATGCCATTTATATTTGGCATTACAAATGTAATTACTGTACATGCCATTTATACTGGCACAACATATTATTACTTTACATTCCATTTATATTTGGTTTAGCAAATGTTTGTACTTTTTGGATGTCATTTTGTATTTGACATTATTAATGTTAGTATTTTACATGCCATTTGTATTTTGCATGACAATACATACATACATACATACATACATACATACATACATACATACATACATACATACATACATACATACATACATACATACATACATACATACATACATACATACATACATATGTATGTACATCATGCTTTACATGCCATTTATATCTGGCATTGCAAATGTAATTACAGTACATGCCATTAATATTGGGCATTGCAAATGTAATTACAGTGCATGGCATTTATATTGGGTACAACATTCTGAGTACAAGAGTACTTTTGTCCATAACAGTATTAACTTTGTCATAGTAGTTACAATTGGCCATGATATTATTGTTATTTATTCATTTTTTCCAAAACTATCAATAAATTTCATTTTTCTATTCACTGTGTAGCCTCCATTTTTGAATAAGAAGTCTAATACACAAAGTTGGAGTCTTTAGAAATATTTTTAAACTCATAATTTATCCCTGTGGGTCTGGGAACCTACATTTCTTACATGGAGAATGGTTCTAACAGTAACTGCTACAAAAGGTGATACCATTTATCAATGGTGCTCTTAACCTATCCCATGCATCTGTTGTCAGCATCCTCAGTCATCAAGATGTGGCTTTCCCTGAGGAAATTAGTTCTGTTTAATGTATCTATGGATCACTGAAATCTCATCTCCACATGGGTGAAAATCTCAGTTGGGCAAATGTATGTCTGTCAGAAGCATGCAAGTAGCTTCCCATGCATCACTGGTTCTTCTTGGATTCTTCCTCCAGCAAATATACAGTTAATTATAGCCTGACTTGTGCCGAAAAATGGAATTAAACAAAAACAAAACAAGATCCCATGTAACCAGGAGGAAGATACATTGTAGGTATTTTGTCATAATCTGCACTTTACGGAATGTTTACATATAAATGTAGTGGCCGAGAGGAAGACACATTTACACATTATTCATACATCGGCTTGGAAACCTCCCTTCTCAATCAGCTATGTTTACATAACCCATCATATGATGACTAAACTGAACCTTATACAAATATCTCTGTCGTTATGATTTGCCTATAGCAGTAATTGGTTTTCGTAATGCTTATGTTTACATGCTTTGTGTATTTGCCTTCTTTTAGCCCCACTCTATATTTTATCCCAATACGGTTTTATGTTTCCTGGTTCTTTTTTTTTTTCATTTTCTGTGATTTATTTTGTGGTAGCACATTACCATTTATTTTTCCATAGACCTCAATGCTAATGTTTTGAGAAGGACAAAACCAGATATTCAATTGCTTTTAAGAGAGATAACTCTGCTGGAACTAGACAGGTAAGAGTTATCTAGTCACAACAGACCCCGTTTCACAAATTTGTGCCACATTTTTAAAAAATCATAAAAAAAATACAAATTATGACCTAGATATGAATTAACTAAATCTCAAGAGGCTGAACCTTTTTTAAAGCCTAACAGAAAGAACAACTCTTACATAATGCACCAATCAGAGCTGGTGTTGATCTTTATTTCTGAATGCAATGTGACCAACACCTTAAGATCTGCCTACCTGGGGATGTACAATTGGTACCATTATACCTTGTATAATAATACCATACTTCTTTCCTGACTTACATATAAAGACTTTTTATTATAGTTTCTGGATGGCTCAAGCTATTTCTTATACTGATTTTACTTGTAAATCTCAGCTAGGTTCCTAACATGAATCACAACCAGCATACATGCATGCATAGATACATACTTACATACATACATGCATACATACATACATGCATGCATGCATGCATGCATGCATGCATCCATACATACATACATACATACATACATACATACATACATACATACATACATACATACATACATACATACATACATACATACATACATACATACATACATACATACATACATACATACATTAAGGAGTCCTGAGTGGCCGAGTGGGAGTGGTCTAAAGCGTTCTCCGTTACGGATCACTGCCATCTCATCTATGTCTGTGTAGTCTCGAGTCTCCACCATTAATACTGACCGACATGTATAGCATATCTTGTGCTGAAAAATGGCGTTAAACCCTACAACAACATACATACATACATACACACACACACTCATACACATACATACATACATATATATATATATATATATATATATATATATATATATATATATATATATATATATATATATACATACATACATACATACATACATACATACATACATACATACATACATACATACATACATACATACATATATCAATTGGCTCAGTGGTCTTAAAGTGTTCATCTTTATAGATCTCTGCCATCTCAACTCTGTCATTGTGGGTTCGAGTCTCAGACTCGGCCATTGATGGTACATGACAAAGTTTTATAGTAGCTTCCCATGAGTTTGTGGTTCCTACCAGGGTTTCCCCAGGTTCTTCCACCATCCAATATACTAGCTGCCCTGTCTCATGTGCTGAAAATTGGCATTAAATCCTGGACAAAATTCACTGGGAACCTTAAAATTGGCATTAAATCCTGGACAAACTTTATTGGGAACCTTAAAATTGGCATTAAATCCTGGACACAGTTCATTGGGAACCTTAAAATTGGCATTAAATCCTAGACAAAATTCATTGGGAACCCTAAGTTTATAGTTTTGCAGGGATCTTTAAATTGTCACATTTTCTAATTTTATTAAATTGTATTATCAGTGGGCCAATTTTTAAAAAAAAATGAAAAATTAAAATTAATGTGGCATGTGTAACATGATACATCAGACTTTAGTAGCTCAGATAGATAAACTCATTCAATGCCTTTACCTTGATCAGATCGGCTCCTTCAATGCCTTTACTGATTGTTCTACCTTGAATGGATCGATTCCTTCAATGCCTATACTGATGTTGGCCTTGATCAGATCGACTCCTTCAATGTCTTTACTGATTTTTACATTGATCGGATCGACTCCTTCAATGCCGATACTGATACTTACCTTGATTGGAAAAGTTAAATTAGCAGGTGGTCTTGCTGGTGGCAAAGTTACATTAGCATTGCTGAAATTACCATATTAAGGATGCATGTGACAGTCCTATCAATAGCTGAATGCAGAAGCATGATTAATTGCTATCCTTCATGGCTTCTGGAGACATGTTACTGCTATCATTTGACACGCTCAAAAGAAACTCAAAAGAGACTCAATAGGTGCCAGAGGTTGGCAAATTACTATCCAACAATGTACCAGCACACCAACACATGTATTCAAAGCATTTTAAAATGTTATTCAGGACTGCTAGGGGCAGTTCCATACGACAATGACATTTGACCATGTATAAGTATAGTTTTTCTGTGGTCATCAGGAACCCAATGAAAAAATTATTCTTGACTTCGAAAGTAATCATGTCACACTTGCATATCACATGATGCAAGATGTGGCCATTCATGGGCCAAGACCATGATGTTGACAAAGGTCTGCAGATTTTTCTGAACGGTCTAATGTCATGGTACCAAATGTATTACTTTTCATTGAAACACTAGGATGTATTTATGAAATTGATGGTAGACCTCGATTTTTGGCTCCACTGACAACGGAGGCAGAGAGATTTGACTGATTAGTTACGCAAATTAAGAGGCGTGTTTCCCACGCAAAATTACCTAGTTTTTAATATCGCCTCATCGAAAATTTTAATCAGTCTAAGCTTTTCTGCAAGAGAAACCAGAATAGGCTCTGCGGGATTTGCAAGACATTCCCTCGTAAAAACTGTTGTTGAAGTAATCCGACGAAATGATTTGGATGGACATTGAACGCAAAGGGGGAAAATAGCCCATAGACATGTAATCCTGAGGCGCGTAATCTGAGTCGTGTAATCCTGTGACGCAATCCTGCGACGTATTAGTTCTGAGAGTATCATGCGACGGGTTTTCGAAAGTAGCATCCTGAGATCCAGGGGTCTGAACAGCTACAGTGGAAGTAGAGCGAACCAAAGAAGCAGTTATGCAATCTCAGTAGCAAGAGATCATTAAAGTAAATAAAGAGTTAAGCATGCTAGAAAATTATGAACTTTTTACTTTACTTTTTACTTTGTAAGCAAAAATCGTTAAATAATTAAAAATCACTTTTGCCTCACTTTAACAAACCAATATTAACCACAGCAACTATCTAAAATTTGCTGCAACGTATGTGATATCATTTTGATATGGATTCTTGGCATGATTTTATTTCACTGTTCATTGTGACAATCGAGATACAATTGGTAAAGTCGGGAGGTTTATATAAGAAGTTGATCTATCTCATCTACGAAAATGTGAAATCACTAATTAGATACTACTTTTAAAAACGCTTTCTTCATTCACTGATTATGACAACTATATTCAAGGAAGATAAAATAATTAAAGATACAGTGGGATAATTTTGGTCTTACACGAAATGTTCATTACAACTTCACCTTATTGAAAGAAAAAAAAACATAAAAGAAAGAGAGATTCCTTATTTGCTTTGCAATTATAGGATACCTAATCCATGGCACGATATGTGTGCTGTAGTTTTCATAGATCTGTGATTCTGTTTAAATATCAGTTAATTCATTCATCTTTTAATCGCACTATCCAGGCCCTTCAGAGGATATGATAGTCATGGTCACTTCGCTGAGTGCCCTGATTATATTGACAATTGGAAAATAATCAAATAACAAAACAAGAACATATTTGCTATGTAAAGATTTGGTATAAAAACAACTAAGCCCACAATCAAGCCTATTTTTATTTCCAGAATTGTTTTTAAACCAAAAAAAAGCCGTTGGACGAGCCTAAGGGATCGAACCCGGGCTTGATTTTCCTTTACCCTACTCGGGTTATGCATCCATCCACCCATACAACAGTGTTTCTTTCTTTCCGTCCATTTCTTTATCTATCTGTATATCGCAATCTGTAAATAAGGAAGAGAACTCATATACTGGCATGTATAGTAACCAAAACATTAATAAACAGCTAACGTAAGTAAATCAGGAAATTTTATTTTATTTTTATATGATTAGAATCGATAAGATGAAACTGATGATGTCGAAAGCGATAGTTGATTTCCTGGATAAATATACAATACAGGAAAATAACAGATAAACAGATATACGAACATCAAAACTAACGAGTCCTGAACGTTCATACACAAGGAGGCAAAGGTTTCACACAGGAATTGTTATATGAATTTAAACCATAAATTGAGGGGAAAGCTCATAGGATAACCCATCGGTGTTCTTACTATGCCGTACCCGATCGGCATGGTGACCGCGCTGGCGTTAATGTAAATTATTTTCTTCGCGTCCACTTTGTAGACGTTATGGTCTTCTTTTAGGCTATGCTATATTTTTTTATATTAGATATCATTAGGACTTGTTAATGTACGGTAGACCGGTTTTAAAAGATCGCCTTATGATGCTTTTTTTTTTCTATAGAAAAGTTTATTGTAGCAACATGTCTGCTCAAACTATTGCCGACTAGGTAAGTTACGATCGGTTTTTCCATATCTAAAATTAGCTAACTACGGAAATTAATAAGAACGGAAATTAATAAGATCCGTATTGAATTAAAACAAACAAAAAAAAAACAAACAAAAAAAAACGGAGGAGTGGTCAAAGATCGTGAGTTGTGTCTTTTTTTTAAACAACTATCTTTTGTGTTCGTTTTCTTAAAACAATTTTATATAAATGTTAAGAAAACCATTATTGAACAAATCACAATGCAGTTATAAGCCTTTCTTTTAGACCCAGCTCTTTCGTTGTATCTATCACGACGTTGTCACAGGGGCTCGCATCGTTGCTTACAATTTACCTGTCATACATGTACTATATAATACAGTATAATCACGATAGGTAAATTGTAAGCAGCGATGCGAGCCCTTGTGGACGCAGTATGAATATATCTTTTATTGATACGTATCAAGGGCATGTCACACGCCCGTTTTTTGGTACTGGTTCATATTTCGTAATGTTGTTATTTCTATATATATTCTATTGTACGGTTTGTTAACTTAAAAACTAAACCGCCAATAGCTGTTATTGTGTAAAATCGTGTAGCAATACTGGGGCAAATAGCCACCAAACGAAACAGGAAGCAATACGAAATATAAGACATAATACAGCCATTTTAGTCGAAGGATGTTTTCTTGGAGGAAGTACGTTACATATACAGGTACATGTAATATAATTTTAACTAGAAGATATGAATCTATTATTCGTGCTATTTATATTTTGGATTTGTATAGGACAGCAGGAAATGTGCGTTTAAGTTTGTTTTTCTTACTTCACAAGTAGAAGAAGTTAAAACATTTTGAGCAACTTTTTCCATAAATCTGTAAATTGTAAGTGATGATGCGCAGACTGGTTTTGTTTTGTTACTGACTTCTGCAATTCAAATTGTCAGTTAAAAGATAGGTTTTATTTTGAAATCATTATACACAAAAACTTCCATCTAAACGATATATTTTTATAGCAAGGTAAGAGTAAAGCAGTAGGGAAAATAAGACGAGTATGTAATGAATGTTAGAAAGGGAAAATGAGACGAGTATGTAATGAACTTCACAAAGGGAACATGAGACAAGTATTAATGAATGTTAGAAAGGGAAAATGAAACAAGTATGTGATGAATGTTAGAAAGGGAAAATTAGACCAGAATGTAATGAACTTCACAAAGAGATCATGAGACAAGTTTGTAATGAATTTCACAAAGGGAAAATTAGTTGTTGCTGTTGTAGGCTTAAACGCCATTTTTCAGCACATGACAGGCTATACATGGCGGCCAGTATTACTGGTGGAGGAAGAACCCGGGAAAACCCTCAGAAAGAACCACCGACCCACGAGAAGCTACTAACACGCTTTATGACATAACTACATTAGCGGAATCTTACACTCGAACACACGCAGACAGAGGTGAGATGGCAGTGATCCGTAACGGAGAGCGCTTTAGACCACTAATGAACTCGGGGCCCCGGGAAAATGAGAAGAGTATGTAATGAATTTTAGAAAGGGAACATGAGACAAGTATGTAATGAATTTTAGAAAGGAAAACTAAGACACGTATATAATGAATTTTTGAAAGGGAACAAAAACAAGTGTGTAATGAATTTCACAAAGAGAAAATAGACAAGTATGTAATGAACTTCACAAAGGGAACACTAGACAAATGTGTAATGAATTTCACAAAGGGAACACGAGACAAGTGTGTAATGAATTTTACATACGGAACATGAGACAACTGTATAATGAATTTCACAAAGGGAAACTAAGACAAGTGTGTAATGAATTTTAGAAAGTTAAAATGAGAAGTGTATGTAATGAATTTTAGAAAGGGAAATGAGACAAGTGAGTAATGAATTTTAGAAAGGGAAAAGGAGTCAATCATGTAATGAATTTTGCAAAGGGAAATTAAGACAAGAACTTTATGAATTTTAGAAAGGGAAATGAGACAAGACCGTAATGAATTTCACAAAGGGAAAAGGAGTCAATCATGTAATGAATTTTGCAAAGGGAAAATGAGACAAGTGTGTAATGAATTTCACAAAGGGAAAATGAGAAGGGCATGTAATGAATTTTAGAAGGGAAATGAGACAAGTGTGTCATGAATTTTGCAAAAGGAAAATGAGAAGAGCATGGAATGAATTTTAGAAAGGGAACATGAGACGAGTATGTAATGAATTTCACAAAGGGAAAATGAGAAGAGTATGTAATGAATTTTAGAAAGGAAAACTAAGACACGTATATAATGAATTTTTGAAAGGGAACAAAAACAAGTGTTAATGAATTTCACAAAGAGAAAATAGACAAGTATGTAATGAACTTCACAAAGGGAACACTAGACAAGTGTGTAATGAATTTCACAAAGGTAACACGAGACAAGTGTGTAATGAATTTTACATACGGAACATGAGACAACTGTATAATGAATTTCACAAAGGGAAAATAAGACAAGTGTATAATGAATTTCACAAAGGGAAACTAAGACAAGTGTGTAATGAATTTTAGAAAGTTAAAATGAGAAATGTATGTAATGAATTTTAGAAAGGGAAATGAGACAAGTGAGTAATGAATTTTAGAAAGGGAATTGAGACAAGTATGTAAGGTATGATGCTAAACAGTACTGATGATTGATATGTTGCTAAACAGTACTGATGATTGATATGATGTTAAACAGTGCTGACCATTGATATGATGCTAAACAGTACTGATGATTGATATGATGCTAAACAGTACTGATGATTGATATGATGCTAAACAGTACTGATGATTGATATGATGTTAAACAGTACTGATAATTGATATGATGCTAAACAGTACTGATGATTGATATGATGCTAAACAGTACTGATAATTGATATGATGCTAAACAGTACTGATAATTGATATAATGCTAAAAAGTACTGATGATTGATATGATGTTAAACAGTACTGATGATTGATATGATGCTAAAAAGTACTGATGATTGATATGATGCTAAACAGTACTGATAATTGATATGATGCTAAACAGTACTGATAATTGATATGATGCTAAACAGTACTGATGATTGATATGATGTTAAACAGTACTGATAATTGATATGATGCTAAACAGTACTGATAATTGATATAATGCTAAACAGTGCTGATCATTCATATGATGCTTGATTAGTGATGACCATTGATATAATTCTAAACAGTGTGCTAAACATTGGTATGATGCCAAGTAGTGTACTGACCATTGATATGTAGCTAAATAGTACTGACCACTGATATGATGCTAATAGTTCTGACCATTGATATGATGCTAAATAGTGCTGACCATTGATATGATGCTAAACAGTGCTGACCATTGATATGATGCTAAACAACACTGACCATTGATATGATGCTGAACAGTGCTGATCACTGATATGATGCTAAACAGTGTACTGACCATTGGCATGATGTTAAACAGTGCTGACCATTGATATGATGCTAAACAGTACTGATGATTGATATGATGCGAAACAGCGCTGACCATTGATATGATACTAAACAGTGCTGACCATTGATATGATGCTAAACAGTGCTGACCATTGATATGATGCTAAACAGAACTGACCATTGATATGATGCTAAACAGTGCTGACCATTGATATAATTCTAAACAGTGTGCTGACCATTGGTATAATGCTAAGCAGTGTATTGACCATTGATATAATGCTAAACAGTGCTGACAATTGATATGATGCTAAGCAGTGTACTAACAATTGGTATGATGCTAAGCAGTGTACTGACCACTGGTATGATGCAAAACAATGTGCTGACCATTGGTATGATGCAAACTAGTCTGATGACCATTGGTATGATGCTAAACAGTGTGATGACCATTTGTATTATGCTAAACAGCGTGCTGACCATCGATATGATGCTAAACGGTGTGCTGACCATTTATATGATGCTAAACAGTATGATGACCATTGATATGATGCTAAACAGTGTGATGACCATTGATATGATACTAAACAGCGTGCTGACCATTGGTATAATGCTAACAAGCAATGCTGACCATTGATATGATGCTAAACAGTGTGCTGACCATTGATATGATGCTAAATAGTGTGCTGACCATTGGTATAATGCTAAAAAGCAATGCTGAATATTGATATGATGCTAAACAGTGTGCTGACCATTGATATGATGCTAAACAGTGTGCTGACCATTGGTATAATGCTAAAAAGCAATGCTGACTATTGATATGATGCTAAACAGTGTGCTGACCATTTATATGATGCTAAACAGTTTGCTGACCATTGATATGATGCTAAACAGTGTGATGATCATTGATATGATGCTAAACAGTGTACTGACCATTGGTATAATGCTAAAAAGCAATGCTGACTATTGATATGATGCTAAACAGTGTGCTGACCATTTATATGATGCTAAACAGTGTGCTGACCATTGATATGATGCTAAACAGTGTGATGACCATTGATATGATGCTAAACAGTATGCTGACCATTGGTATAATTCTAAAAAGCAATGCTGACCATTGATATGATGCTAAACAATGTGATGACCATTGATATGATGCTGAACAGTTTGCTGACCATTGGTATGATTCTAAACAGTCAGCTGACCATTTGTAAGACTCTAAATATTGCTGACCATTGATCAGAGACATTAAATGAGATTATTTAATCATATGAACACCACATAGTGCATGTTAAAGATTGCATAATATATTTTTTAATGTTGTTGTTGTTGCATTTGTTTACTTGTTTCCGCATGTTCTCTTACAAGTAAAGGAACCTAAGGGGTCCAAGGCAACAGTAGGAAGATATGGATATAGGTTATGGCCCATTGTTTTGTATGCACATGTCAAATATATATTCTTTTTCATTTTGCATATACAGTATAGTCTCCTTCATTTAACATGTAGATTGTAATTGTTTGTAGTCCAATGATTATTGAAATTAAAACATGTAGATTGTAATTGTTTGTAGTCCAATGATTATTGAAATTGATACATGTAGATTGTAATTGTTTGTAGTCCAATGATTATTGAAATTCATACATGTAGAATGTAATTGTTTTTGTAGTCCAATGATTATTGAAATTCATACATGTAGAATGTAATTGCTTGTAGTCCAATTATTATTGAAATTGATACATGTAGATTGTAATTGTTTTTAGTCCAATGATTATTGAAATTCATACATGTAGAATGTAATTGTTTGTAGTCCAATGATTATTGAAATTCATACATGTAGATTGTAATTGTTTTTGTAGTCCAATGATTATTGAAATTCATACATGTAGAATGTAATTGCTTATAGTCCAATTATTATTGAAATTGATACATGTAGATTGTAATTGTTTTTGTAGTCCAATGATTATTGAAATTCATACATGTAGATTGTAATTGTTTTTGTAGTCCAATGATTATTTAAATTCATACATGTAGATTTTAATTGTTTGTAGTCCAATTATTACTGAAATTAAAACATGTAGAATGTAATTCTTGGTAGTTCAGTGATTATTGAAATACATACAGACTGTATTGGTAAGTATTCCTATGAATGGATCTGATTTTATTGAAATTCATACAGAATTAAACTACTTCATCCAAGTTTCAGTATCAAATGAATTGCCACTATTTTACACTATTTTACACTGGTTTCACAAGTTTAGACTTTGCTACAGATATCAAGTTTTTATTTTATTTAATTTCTTTCTAGTCGGATGAATGCAAGATGAAACTGACAATGGTTGGAGATTCCTTTGTGGGGAAGACATCCCTTGCTCTGCAGTTTACCCAGGACTTTTTTCCTCATGACCACAAACCAACAATTACAGGTAAAGTATGCATTTTTCAGTATGTAGTTTGTAAACGATTGAACACACTATATCCTCATTTTATCATCCCCATTTTAGCATCCCCAGTAACTCAGTAGCCCGTGTATAATGCAGAGGTAGGTGTGGATCCCACTGGATCTTTTTTTTTGTGGTACAAAAGCCTAAAGGCGAAATTTTGGCTAGTAATGCTTGATGTTTAAAATAAATCAGATTGAAATTTGGTAAATGAATATCCAATAATTTGTTGTATGTGTCAAATTGAAAAAACAGATGGCTAATGTATGGAAGTTTTACAGTCATAATGAATTCAAGAAGATTAATCAGAAGTCATATACTTTGTATGACTTCCTGTAACAAAATAAATTTCTGAATAAATATAAGAATATATGATGGCACATCAATCAATAAAACTTTGTAAATGTCTGAAGAAGGCAACACTGTACAAATTCAATGCCATGTAAGCAGCTATTAAGTGAAATTTGTGTTCTATTCTTATCTTTTAGTTGGGTTTCAATGTAACAATCACATTACAGGTGAGGCGATTTGTGTGTCTATGTGCAGGGAAATTATTTTTGAATCTTGCAGTCTAGTACCTGACATATTTACTGACAGACATCAATAAATCATAATTCATAATTGGATAATTAACTTGGTCCTCTTATGATGCCCATAACAAATTCGAAACATATTCTATTTGGTTTTTTTTGAGTCAATACATTTTATATTCTGTAGAATTTCAAATCTTGTCTGTTTACATTTTTCATTATATTAAAACTCTGTAAAACTTTATTAAGCGGAAGACTTCACTGTGTATGGCTGATTTCGATTTGCAATGTATCTTTAGCAATTTTCCAGTCATATCGCTATGACGTCTGCAGTGTGGCAGTTTATAGTGGACCATCATGCAGCAAACATTTCACATCATGTAACACCCAGTCACAATATTCTAACACCATGCCAACCAGTCCTAACAGTAACCTTTTAATGCTGAGTGCCAAATAAGGCAGAGCAGTGCCACTACCATTATTATAAGTCTTTGCTGTGACCCAGCCAAGGTTTGAACCTGTGACCTAAAGCATCCATGGCAGACAATCTAACCACTTAGGCCACATGAGCTGTGAAGACTTTGTTCACTGTCAATCCTGTACTAAACTTGAAAAATAGATTTGGTTGATATCTTGATTATCTGTCATAATTAGTAAATTCTGTATAAAATATATTCAAATGAAGGATTCATTAACTACCAACTGTACACCCAACAGTTAGTCAGTCTACATGGTGACTTGTTGTGACAATATGATTTATATAACCCTTTACCAACTGTACACCTAGCAGGTAGTCAGTCCACATGGAGACTTGGTGTGACAATATGATTTGTGTGACCCTTTAACAACTGTACACCCAAAAGGTAAGTCAGTCCACATGGAGACTTGGTGTGACAATATGATTTGTGTGACCCTTTACCAACTGTACACCCAACAGGTAAGTCAGTCCACATGGAGACTTGTTGTGACAATATGATTTGTGTGACCCTTTACCAACTGTACACCCAAAAAGGTAAGTCAGTCCACATGGAGACTTGGTGTGACAATATGATTTGTGTGACCCTTTACCAACTGTACACCCAACAGGTAAGTCAGTCCACATGGAGACTTGGTGTGATGACACAATTTATATGTCCTAATTCTTTGTTGGAAATGTCCAGCATCATGTCAAGTACAGACTCCAGTATGTACAATAGGCATACAGGCTATTTATGGCACACATGCAACACATTGACTTTTTCTAACATGGCACACATGTAACATGTGAATTTATCTAACATGGCACACATGTAACATATTGACTTTTTCTAACATGGCACACATGTAACATGTGAATTTATCTAACATGGCACACATGTAACATATTGACTTTATCTAACATGGCACACATGTAACATGTGAATTTATCTAACATGGCACACATGTAACATGTGAATTTATCTAACATGGCACACATGTAACATGTGAATTTATCTAACATGGCACACATGTAACTTATTGACTTTATCTAACATGGCACATATGTAACATGTGAATTTATCTAACATGGCACACATGTAACATATTGACTTTATCTAACATGGCACACATGTAACATATGAATTTATCTAACATGGCACACATGTAACATATTGACTTTTTCTACCATGGTACACATGTAACATGTTGACTTTTTCTGACATGGCACACATGTAACATGTTGACTTTTTCTGACATGGCACACATGTAACGTTGACTTTTATGACATGGCACACATGTAACATGTTGACTTTATCTAACATGGCACACATGTAACATATTGACTTTATCTAACATGGCACACATGTAACATGTGAATTTATCTAACATGGCACACATGTAACATATTGACTTTTCTAACATGGCACACATGTAACATGTTGACTTTTTCTGACATGACACACATGCAACATGTGAATTTATCTAACGTGACACAAATGTAAAATGTTTTGTTTAGTATGTTAGATATATTACTAATCTAAGTTCTGTTGAAGTCTTATCTACAGCTGTAATGTTAATAATATTTAATATATTCAGAGTTTTAAAGAATTTCCTTTTCCACAAAATATAAAAAGGCATTTACTAATGAAACTTATGTTTTAAAAATTGGATAATTTTCCCTTTCCTAAAATCTTGTGAGAGATAGAATCATCATAGAATGCATAATGCTGTCATCTTTAAAGTGTCAAAACAGTTAATCTACTAAATGATGCTTGTGAGTGTTTCATTGATAAGATAATTATATGTTTATTTGCTGATAGCATAAGTCTTCTAAGGGACTTAATTTCAGGTTTTTGATACCTGTTGTAACTTCAACACAATTAACAAATTAGTTGCTTTCAGGTGTTTGTAGTACTTCATAGATGGCAAACTCATAGTAACGCCATATTTATTGCATACAAAATCACAATCTACATAACTCCTATGTATTTCTCTGTGGAATGTTAGTGATATCTGAAAAACTTGCAAGTCCTAATAAAACATTCATATTTTAGAAGTTTCTTTAATTCTATCCATTTTTTTTCTTCATGTCTAAATGTAATGCTTTAGAACAGTACAATTACTGTATGCTGATATTTTGTTAGTACAAATGATGTTTATTGCCATGTGCAATTGATGAATATATGGTAAAACTGAAATTCTCTTTCTTAAAAAATGAATTAGTGAAGCAATTAATGATTCCATTGATGTGTAGTCTAGCTACTAGGCTTTAGTTATTTTTATTTGGTTAATATGGATATATGATTTTTATACTGTAAGGGAGACAATTCAATCATTTTCCGATGCCTTATCTAGACAGCTTGTTAGCTTGATTTATATTATATTATCAATTTATTGACCTTTTGACCTTTTGACTTAGTAGTAGTATCTTTTAATATGAAAGTATTATTTGAATCTAAGGGACATAACTCATGCCAATAAGTCTGTAGCTGTAACCCTGCTGCAAAATTCAATTGAACACATTAACCCCTGGAGGCATTTGCTGTTTACGTGTGAAATGCGAGTAGGAAACACATTTTGGGTACTGAATATACCCTAATACATAGACTTCCAAGCACTATTTCATTTGACCAATGCCTAGGTTTTCTTTAAAAAAAATGTTTTCCATTGGTTAGTTTACTCGCACATGAGCAGAAGGTGAAAAGTTAGATTTTTTGTTCATTTTTTTAAATACCTTTTTTTTTTTTGCTTAACGGACCAATAATTTTCATATCGAGAAGACTCTTTATTAAAAATGTCCACCTTATCCTATTTTTTGCACAGGTTCACCTGTGTACACTTCAGATCGGTCTGCTGTAGATCTGAGGCTATAAATCTAAAATCTGGACCCAAAATCAGATTCCACTTTTCCGACATTGAGTAATGCCTTGAATACAAATGTTCTACCTTTCTGACATTGAGTAATGCCTTGAATACAAATGTTCTACCTTTCTGACATTGAGTAATGCCTTGAATACAAATGTTCTACTTTTCAGACATTGAGTAATGCCTTGAATACAAATGTTCTACTTTTCAGACATTGAGTAATGCCTTGAATACAAATGTTCTACCTTTCTGACATTGAGTAATGCCTTGAATACAAATGTTCTATCTTTCAGACATTGAGTAATGCCTTGAATACAAATGTTCTACTTTTCAGACATTGAGTAATGCCTTGAATACAAATGATCTACTTTTCAGACATTGAAACAAGAGCACTAAACATTGAGGGACAAGATGTTTTGTTCCAGATTTGGGACACTGCTGGGCAGGACAAATTTCGTTCTCTTCTGCCACTTTATCTTCGTGGGGTAGATGGCGCTTTATTGGTGTATGATGTAACAAATCAGGTAATATTGCACGTGATGCATATTTTCCATTTTAAACCTCTTTTTATATTACATAGCTCATTTAGATTCAATTGCTTTGAAATTCATCAAATTAAAGAATATGTTGGATAAACATTTTGAGATGTTGTAATTTTGATTAATTCACATATTTGTTCAGATCATTAGATAACACTCCATTTGAGCAGCCCTAAATTTGTATTGAAAAGTTTTAATACCTGGTTTGTCATGGTCAAATACTTTATATCATTCCACTTTTACAGTAAAATTAAAATTAAGTTAAATTAAAATTAAATCAAATTAAAATTAAACTATGATCATTAATACATTGTTACAAGAGTTCATTTATTTTGAGGATGTAAATTAATGTTAAATTTTGTTTAAAGAAGAATTGACTTTTGTCCTACGTTTATTTTTAAAAAATGACCCTCAAAATATCAGACAGTTATATCTGCAATTATGCAAAGCTATGACATCATATGAAAACATTTGCAACATTCAAGCATTTTGCACCCACCTTTGCATTCTGCAGTATTTGCCATTGTTATGCTTTCCTACCCACCCTGTTAGAATATTTACTGTGGGTGTCATTGTACAAATGTCCTAAATGTTGTACAGAATGTTATAATTTTAAGTACATGTCCAAAATTTTGTACAATGTGTTAGTTTTAAGTACACATCCTAATATTGTACATTGTGTTATAGTTTTAAAAACATTTCCTGAATTTTTGACAGTGTTATAGTGTTAAGTACATGTTCTAAATTTAGTACAATTTGTTAAAGGTTTAAGTACATGTCCAGTATGTACAATAACATACATGTGTTTTGTTCTGAGTTGACAAACAGAATGAGTTTGATATAACACATACATTTTGTTTTGAGTTGACAGACAGAATGAGTTTGATATAACACATGTGTTTTGTTCTAATTAAGTTGACAGAATGAGTTTGATATAACACGTGTTTTGTTCTAATTAAGTTGACAGACAGAATGACTTTGATATAACACAAGCATTTTGTTCTGAGTTGACAGAGAATGAGTTTGATATAACACATGCATTTTGTTCTGAGTTGATGACAGACAGAATGAGTTTGATATAACACATGTGTTTTGTTCTAATTAAGTTGACAGACAGAATGAGTTTGATATAACACATGCTTTTTGTTCTGAGTTGATAGAGAATGAGTTTGATATAACACAAGCACTTTGTTCTGAGTTGACAGACAGAATGAGTTTGATATAACACATGTGTTTTGATCTAATTAAGTTGACAGACAGAATGAGTTTGATATAACACATGCATTTTGTTCTGAGTTGACAGACAGAATGAGTTTGATATAACACATGTGTTTTGTTCTAATTAAGTTGACAGACAGAATGAGTTTGATATAACACATGCTTTTTGTTCTGAGTTGATAGAGAATGAGTTTGATATAACACAAGCACTTTGTTCTGAGTTGACAGACAGAATGAGTTTGATATAACACATGTGTTTTGTTCTAATTAAGTTGACAGAGAATGAGTTTGATATAACACAAGCATTTTGTTCTGTGTTGACAGAGAATATGAGTTTGGTATATAACACATGGATACCATTAGACTGAGACATATTTATACTTCATATGAAATGAGGTCTTTCCCTGACTGAAAACACAAAAGTGGTTTTGTATTTATTACATACACAATCTCTCTTCGCTTTCCAAGGATTTTATGGAATCTAATCAAATTAGAAACAAACTGGGATGTATATCAAAGTTTGATTCTATGCATTTAAGAATACTGATGATGCAAGAGAAGAAATTGAAAGGTCCTAAACAGTTCCAATTTGTGTGTGGTACAGAAACAAACCCTGAACATTCATGTATAATACTAGGCAAATCATATAAGATTAATGGATATTTAGTAAAGAAACAATTTTTTAAACTTCCTTTTACACATTATTAATTATTTTGTACCTGAACATATTGGCTGCTTGTACAATTATGCAAAAAAAATACATGTACTTGCTGTATAACAGTGCAATTTTGTATACATGTATATATGATTATATGCCTATGTACATGACCTGATGTATACATGATTATATGCCTATGTACATGACCTAATGTATACATGTTTATATGCCTATGTACATGACCTGATGTATACATGTTCTTGTATAGCTATGTACATGACCTGATGTATACATGTTTATATGCTTATGTACATGACCTGATGTATACATGTTTATATGCTTATGTACATGACCTGATGTATACATGTTCTTGTATAGCTATGTACATGACCTGATGTATACATGTTTATATGCTTATGTACATGACCTGATGTATACATGTTCTTGTATAGCTATGTACATAACCTGATGTATACATGTTCTTGTATGCCTATGTACATGACATGATGTGTACATGTTTTGTATGCCTCTGTACATGATGTATACATGTTCTTGTATAGCTATGTACATGACCTTATGTATACATGTTCTTGTATGCCTATGTACATGACCTGATGTATACATGTTCTTGTATGCCTATGTACATGACATGTGTACATGTTTTTGTATGCCTATGTACATGACCTGATATATACATGTTCTTGTATGCCTATGTACATAACATGATGTATACATGTTTTTGTATACCTCTGTACATGATGCATACATGTTTTTGTATGCCTATGTACAAGACCTGATGTATACCTGTTTTTGTATGCATATATACATGACCTATATTTACATGATTGTAAAAATTTAAACATTTTCTACATGTTGCTGGAGATCTTACTTTCTGTGTAGGAGGGCTGGGGGACTCATTGGCATTGTGGGGGGTAATATATGTGTATAATAATAATAATAATAATAATAATAATAATAATAATAATAATAATAATAATAATAATTTTAAAAAATAAAAATAATAATGTTTTTATTCAGGATAGTTTTAAAAATATCCCAACTTGGATAAGTGAAGTGAGAAAAGGTGCCTCAGGCAATCCTGTGATGGCACTGGTTGGTAACAAGGCAGACCTGAAAGACTATAAATGTGTGACAACACAGGTATGTGAAATAAAATTTTATGATTCTAGTTATATTATTTGTTAAACAAGTGTTATAATCGCCATGGATTCAAAAGATAAAATGATACATTTCAGTTGTAAATAGTCATGCAAGTAATTTTTTAAGAAAATAAGTTGACTACTTTAATGTTAGTTAACCAAATCAAAAACAGATCCTTATAGATATATTTGAGCTTTAGAGAATTTCGTTGGTATACCAGTTTTGATGATCACATTTGAAGTCTGTGATGCAGGGCTCTAAATCACGATCCTTTTATACCGACACACAATATCACTGTAATAGCATTTTCACTGGTCATGCCTGAATTCATTTGATCATTTGCTAAAACCAGCAGAAGGCAGTGAGGTTTTACTAATTCATCATTCTTATACATCAGTGACTTGACATCCTGTACAGCAGTGACTACAATATCCTGTACAGCAGTGACTACAATATCATGTACAGCAGTGGCTGTGATATTCTGTGCTATCCTGTACAGCAGTGATTGTGACATCCTGTACAAATGACTTTGATATCCTGTACAATAGTGGCTGTGTTACAGCAGTGATTGTGACATCATGTAGAGCAGTGGCTTTGATATCCTATACAGCAGGGATTGTGATATCCTGTACAACAGTGGCTGTGATATCCTGTACAGCAGTAACTGTGATTTCCTGTACAGCATAGGCTGTGAACTCCAATAGAGCAGTGACTGTAATATCTTGTACATCAGTTACTCTGATTAAAATACAACTTTTAAATTCATATATTATACATTTGTAGCTGTGATAATCTAATATATCAGTGGCTGCAATTCCTTTCCCATTAGGGACTGTGATTGGACTACAGCTATGAAAGTGAGATGTAATTATATCAGTTGTGGTGATCAGACTAGTCTTAGTAGAATATGGATATATCCCGGGTCACAGACGAAGTGTGCAACTTAGTCACCTAAAATATGTAAAATTCTGTTATGAAAGTGAAAATGTCTTTGCCTTATTATCTTTTAGATGTACAATAAGTAATAACAATTTATAACTTTTGGGATGCTTTCTTGGACAGAAATTTTAATTTGGAATTATAGTGAATTCAGACAAGGACATAATGAATTATATTATTGGGATTAATTGGAAGACTGTTAACACATCATCACACTTCAGGCCACTGGTACAGTAACACATTCAAGACTACAGACCCATTGACATCTTCAGTGGTGCAGGATCTTACTTTGAATACCACTGGAATTTAATTAGAACTTTATTAATTATGGCCGGTGGTAAATCTTTTTGGACTATTTGAGATTTTATTAATTATGACCGGTGGTAAAGCTTTTTGGACTATTTGGGATTTTATTAATTATGACCGGTGGTAAAGCTTTTTGGACTATTTGGGATTTTATTAATTATGACCGGTGGTAAAGCTTTTTGGACTATTTGGGATTTTATTCACAATACTATGAGTTCTTTTAAAATCAAGCATATTATATTATGATGTTATCCATTTATTTATTCATTCAGATGTTATGATGTTGTCCATTTATCCATCCATTCAGACGTATGTTATAATGTTGTCCATTTATTCATATGTATGTTATGATGTTGTCCATTTATCCATCCATTCAAATGTATGTTATGATGTTGTCCATTTATCCATCCATTCAAATGTATGTTATGATGTCCATTTATACATCCATTCAGATGTATATTAACAATTATGTTCCTATCTACATTACCAAATGTTCTAGAGTGCTTGCACATGAGTTTAGGAAGAACCTATCAATTTTGGCATCAGATTTTAAAGTCACTGTGACTGAAATGAGGGTAAATGGTTCCTGTCAAATACCTCAATTTTCTAGGTATAGGTCAAGGGCGTTAATAAGTAAAATTATTCCACACATAATAACTTATGTTTTGCATGATTATCAGTTTCCTAACTTTGTGGCTTGCAATTGGTGTAAGGATGAACAGAGTCAGTATTAATGCAAAAATAAAATGGTTTCCACACAATTATATTAATTATACATCACATGGCAAGTACTTCAAGTAAGGAGTCAGCCTGTTATTTTGTAGTAAAACATCTAAGGATGGGTTCTCTGTTTTAAATGAAAAAATGCACAGTAACTTTAGTTACTAGTTAACATTACAAATTACATTAATTCCACATCAATGACCTGAGAAATTACATTAGTTCCACATCAATGACCTGAGAAATTACATTAGTTCCACATCAATGACCTGAGAAATTACATTAGTTCCACATCACTGAGCTGAGAAATTACATTAGTTCCACATCACTGAGCTGAGAAATTTCATTAGTTCCACATCAATGACCTGAGAAATTACATTAGTTCCACATCAATGACCTGAGAAATTACATTAGTTCCACATCACTGAGCTGAGAAATTACATTAGTTCCACATCACTGAGCTGAGAAATTACATTAGTTCCACATCAATGACCTGAGAAATTACATTAGTTCCACATCACTGAGCTGAGAAATTTCATTAGTTCCACATCAATGACCTGAGAAATTACATTAGTTCCACATCAATGACCTGAGAAATTACATTAGTTCCACATCACTGAGCTGAGAAATTACATTAGTTCCACATCACTGAGCTGAGAAATTACATTAGTTCCACATCAATGACCTGAGAAATTACATTAGTTCCACATCACTGAGCTGAGAAATTACATTAGTTCCACATCACTGACCTGAGAAATTACATTAGTTCCACATCAATGACCTGAGAAATTACATTAGTTCCACATCAATGACCTGAGAAATTACATTAGTTCCACATCACTGAGCTGAGAAATTACATTAGTTCCACATCACTGAGCTGAGAAATTACATTAGTTCCACATCAATGACCTGAGAAATTACATTAGTTCCACATCACTGAGCTGAGAAATTTCATTAGTTCCACACCACTGACCTCAATGTAACTCTATGAATGACTAGCAGTTGTTTTAGGAATGAAACCTATCAATTTTAGGTCAGAGGTTAGGGTCACTAACAGTGGCTAAATGAAAATAAGGGTGGTTTCTACACACTAATTTCAGTTATTTACAAAAAAGACTATTAAAGACAGGCCAGGTGTGTAATGTGCAATTCTTTGATACTACTGTTACTAATTAAAAAACTGAAATGTGTGATATTGGTTTTTTATCAGGATGGGGAAAACCTTGCATCAGAGCAAGGAATGATTTTCATTGAGACATCTGCAAAAACTGGACATAATGTTCACCAAGTATTTTTTGAAGTGGGTAAGTACCTGGTTTTCACTTTGGTTTTCTACTTTGTAATTAGGTCAATACAAGTATCACCTTTATATTACACTTTTAAGTAGGTCAATACAGGTATCACCTTTATGTTATCTTAGATACAGGTATCACTTTTATGTTATCTTACTATGTAATTAAGTCAATAGAGGTATCACCTTTATGTTATACTTACTACATGTATTTATAAGGTAACACCAGTATCACCTTTATGTTATACTTACTATATAATTAGGTCAATACAGGTATAACCTCTATGTTATATTTACTATGTAATTAGATCATTACAGGTATCACATTTATGATATACTTACTATGTAATTAGGTTAATACAGTTATCACCTTTATGTAATACTTACTATTTAATTAGGTCAATACCAGTATAACCTTTTGTTATATTTACTATTTAATTAGGTCATTACATTATTTAACAAACAAGTACCTTCTGAATGAAATACCTTGTGCATTGTTTGACATAGGACATGAAAATTGAAATACCAGTTTTTGCAAGTAAATTAAGCTATTTTTCAATGGAGGTGCATCCAAGAATGATAAAAATTCAGTCTCAACTGTCTCTGTGATGCAGCATAGTGTACTTTTGTGACATGAAAGGAGTGGGGGGTGGACAATTCTAAAAAATGCAATTTTGTCAATTTTTAGAACAACATGGTCCTACTTAATTTCATGAAAATGAACCGAGTCTACATAGAGACTTCATATGGTAAATAGAGGTTGCTAAAAAATATTAAATATACATGGATATATTCCAAATTGTTGGAAGCTTAAGACCTACCATGTTTATAAGTATTACCTCCTCTTAATGTTTGAAAATAAAACTTTTAAAATTTTCAACGCTTTGCAAAATTACATAATTTTTCTTCCAATGACCACTTAGTTCAATAAACAAGTATCCGGATATGTATTCTGTTGGGTTCCAATGATTTTACATTTAAACGATCCAAATTTATCTCAAAATATGCCGTAACAGCAGACCACTGTTTTGGAACCAAAGCGGCATCAGAAAACGGGAAGCCAGAAACGGTTATTTCCCCTGTCAGTCCTTTACCTAGCATTGTCCTGTTTCTCCAACTACCCAGCACAAAAAGTGTACACCATCCAAAGCTTTCCTGAGCTGTAATTTAGCCTCCTATATTTATTATTATCTGAGCATTTTATATATGCAATCTTTATATCAGGTATCAGCACTTAATGTCTTGCAAACTTTGCCGCTATATCCACATGTTTAAAGTTGTCACTGCATACTTCGTTTAATGTTTATGAACAACATTGTAAATATTAAACTTACTGATTTAATCAATGCTTGAGGATGGTACACCAGGCTTGTGCTGTAACATGCATGAAAGACTCTTTTGAAAATAATACTGCTAATTTACCTGATGAGTTGATGTGTTGTTCGACACCTCTCTATTTACAGCACAAGCTTTTATTTCATCTCACCAAGTACAGGATGGTGATAGGTACTTGATTAACACATTAAAAATTAAATTAAGCATGAAAGGGAATGCACTTGTTAACTGTTAGGATAGGGACAATTGGTCATTTCCAGACAGAATAGTGATGGCTGGAATTTATGTATTTATTGGGAAATTCAGTAACCATGGGATAATGTATTAGTGTTAATTTTGTGCCATGAAATAGAAACATTATCTTCATGTCATCAGGTGTGTAACTTAAGCCCAAATAAGCATCTTATATTGAAAAAAAAATATTTTCATTGTTTTTATTTATGTTTTGGAGTTTTTCTAATTTTTATTTTAGGTAAGGAAGTTTTGAAAAGAACGAAAAATCTTTCTGGCCCAACAGATTTTACAGACCATGTCAAGGTTGGAGATATGGACGAAAACAAGAGACAAAAGGGATGCTGTTCATGAAAGCTATTATTTACTAATTTTATTAGATTGATTTAATACTGTTACTCATGGTATTTTAAATTTCAGTCATGCTATTTTGGTTTCAGCCATGTTATTTGACTGTTAGCCATTTACATGTCAGTCATGCTATTTTACTATCAGCCATGCTATGTTATTGTCAGTCATGCTATTTTACTTTTAGCCCTGCTATTTTATTGTCAGCCATGCTATGTTTTTGTCAGCCATGCTGTTTTATTGTCAGTCAGCATATTGTATTGTCAGCCATGGTAATTTACTGTTAGCCATGCTGTTTTATTGTCAGCCCTGCTGCTTTATTGTCAACCATGCTATTTTAGCATCAGTCATGCTAATTTACTGTTAGCCATGCTGTTTTATTGTCAGCCATGCTGCTTTATTGTCAGCCATGCTATTTTAGTGTCAGTCATGCTAATTTACTGTTAGCCATGCTGTTTTATTGTCAGCCATGCTGTTTTATTGTCGGCCATGCTATTCTATTGTCAGCCATGCTAATTTACTGTTAGCCTTGCTGTTTTATTGTCAGCCATGCTGCTTTAGTGTCAGCCATGCTTTTTAAGTGTCAGTCATGCAAATTTACTGTTAGCCCTGCTATTTTATTGTCAGCCATGCTATGTTTTTGTCAGCCATGCTATTTTATTGCCATCCATGCTATTATGTCAGCCATGCTGTTTTATTGTCAGCCATGCTATTTTAGTGTCAGTCATGCTATTTTATTGTCAGCCATGCTATGTTTTTGTCAGCCATGCTATTTTGTTGTCAGCCATGCTATTATATTGTCAGCCATGCTAATTTACTGTTAGCCATGCTGTTTTATTGTCAGCCATGCTAATTTAGTGTCAGCCATGCTACTTTATGTGTTATTAAATGTTTTAATAGCTTTTATTGGAGCGATGTAATACTGTCCTTCATGCTCTTTTAAGCATATCATAGCAAAAATAATTTATTGAAGTATATAAGCAGTATATAATGTTTACAAATTACTGATGTGAAAAGATGGTGTTAGTTGTACCCAAAAATTTATAGTGGATTACAATGCATATACTGTGTTCCGCACAGTATCTCAGATGATATCCACATTAGATTTTTGTTTAATTTTCGCATCAAAATGTACCTACAATTACTGAAATTGTTTTGTACACAAATGATTTAAACCAACTATGTTTTGATATATCACAAAATACCATTTATTAATACATGCTGAAACAGACTGGTTTCTGTACATGTAATCTACCATGTTCATCCTGAGGTCTGGAAGAGTCCAGTTTTGATACAGCAGAGAAATTAAAGGGAGGTAACTACATTTTGATCAGATATATCCAAACAGGAATGCTGATTAGTCCTTAATAAACAAACTGACTCTTCCACAAGTCATGGTGGCATAAAAAATATATCGACAGAGCATCCTGTTTGATGAGATATTTTACTCTGTATGACATTTCAAATGGTGTTGAAATAATTCAATAATACCGACAGCTATGTTTAATGAAGCTAATCTGAAAATGCACTGAGCAACAGACTGATATGGACTTGTAGACAAAGATGTCACCTCAAAAGAGATGTGAGATGGCCTGGTTTCTTTTCCAAATATAACCTCTACCAAGGTCATCTGCCTGGGAACTAGCTTCCAGCCTCAGCCATGTTTGAGAGTAGGCCATTTAATTTTGTGGATAAAAAGGGATTCTCAACAAAGAATTAATTTATTTTAAAAAAATATACAAAAGAAAATGAAATGATACAAACACAAATAGAAACAAATTCTGATTGTTATGGCTTTGTACTAATTTGTAGCAAAAACTTAGAGCAAACTCTTGATCTGTCATTTAAATGATTATATTCCTAAATCATGTCATCTGATGATTTCCTGGATTAACTATAACAGGTTCTAACAATGAATGTCTGACAAAAATTCACAAACTTTTTGGAAGTTCAGGTTGATGATTTGAATATACATATTTTTCATCAACTTCAAAAACTACACATTATCATTTTAGAGGAATATAAATGGCAATGTTTTGAGCACAGTTGAATAGAAGTGGCAAATGCTGAATAGAAATGGCAGTGTTGTAAGCACAGTTGAATAGAAATCGCAATGTTGTGAGTACTGTGTTTATACAAATGGGAAGAAATGGCAATGTTGGGAGCATAGTTGAGTAGAAATGGCAATTTTGTGAGTAATGTGACTTTTCAAATGGGAAGAAATGGCAATGTTGGGAGCAATTTTGAATAGAAATGGCAAATGTTGAAAAGAAATGGTGATATTGTGAGTATTGTGACTATTCAAAAATGGGTGTAAATGGCAATATTGAGAATAATTTTGAATAGAAATGGCAAATATTGAATAAAAATGATGATGTTGGGTGCAATGTTCAATAGAAATGGCAACGTTGTGCATAATGTGACTATTCAAATGAATAGAAATGGCAATGTTATAAGCAATCTGACTATTCAGAGTTTTGAATCATTTTCTTGTTAGTTGGAGCTTGAATTTTAGGCAATACAGCAAATGTTATCTGTTTATGTAAACCTAACTTATTCAATATTGCATAGTTTACATTTCACTTTTATTGTTTCATAAAATAATGTCAAACGTGATAAGTACTTGAATGCCAGTTGTTTGCAAGAATATCTGCAGAAATATCCCGATTTCAATCTTTAGATATTTGTTTCAGCCCTGAAAAGCAGAGAGTGGGCAGGGAACCTGTATAAAACTATGGAAAAGTACCTTGATTTGCATTAGAAAATGATAGTAACAGAAGTTCCTTTAAGAATTGTCTACTGATTTCTCCCCCAGTTTTTAAAGAAAGCATATGTGATGCATTCCATGTCTTACATCAGTCTGTATATCATGCCCTTTCTCAATAGCCACACATTAATCTGGCTTGTTGGTCATTTCTTATGTTAGGGTCTTTTGATCATAATGTATGTCACAACCCTTGTCTATAATCCTAAATTAGTTTGAACTATAAGTCATTCATGTATCACAGCCCATGTCCATAAACCAACATTTGTATGGCCTATTGACCATTCTACTATATGGTAGGGTCATTTGACATTTGACCTTTTGACCATTCTATATGCTCATGATACTACTAGATATTTGTAAATATATCAGATTTTCACAAGATTAAAGTCCTGACAGGATTCACAATGGACACATCAGATGTTGCATGAGAGAAAATAGATGTTTTAAATTTTGTATTGTCCCTGACATATATGTAGAAAGAATATATAGGGTTACCCATGTCATTCCACCATTTCCTGTCCCATCTCATCCCGTCTTTAGCAGATTTCATTTACACTCAATACCTTATGAATGCCTTGTGGATTGAAGCTTTGAAAGACCTTTATGGATTGAAATTTTTAAAGAGCTTTTACGATTAGAACTTTTGAAGGCCTTGTGGATTGGAATAGTTGAAGGTCTATGTGGATTGAAAGTTTTGAAGGCCTATACAGTTGAGAACTTTTGAAGGCCTATGTAGACTGGAACTTTTGAAGGCCTTGTGGATTGAACTTTTTGAAGGCCTTGTGGAATGAAACTTTTAAAGGCCTTTATGGACTGAAAGTTTTGAAGGTCTTTATGGATTGAAATGTTTGAAGGGCTTTGTGGATTGAAACTTTTGAAAGGCTTTGTGGATTGAAACTTTTGAAGCACTTTGTAGATTGGAACTTTTAACAGCCTTGTGGATTGGAACTTTTTGTAGGCCATGTGGAATGAAACTTTTAAAGACCTTTATGGACTGAAACTTTTAAAGGCCTTATGGATTGAAAACTTTGAAGGCCCATATGGACTGAAACTTTTGAAGGCCTTTATGGATTGAAACTCTTGAAGGGCTTTGTGGATTGAAACTTTTGAAGGCCTTGTAGATTTACATATTTGAAGGCCTTGTGGAATAAAAGCTTTGAAAGCCTGTATGGACTGAAGCTTTTGAAGACCTTTATGTATTGAAATTTTTGAAGGGCTTTGTGGATTGAAACTTATGAAAGCCTTTAAAGATTGAAACCAAATTAGAGTGTTTCTTTGAATAAATAGCATCTAGGTAAAGTTTGATTTTCACCTTTTTTCAGCAAAAATGTTTTCTTGAATTATGGTCCTGGTCTGACGTCAATTTTTGTGTCATGGCCACAGTCTGACTTTGATCTTTGCATTCTGGTTGTGTCATGATGGATGGGGCATTCGTGTTGAATGGATATATTTCCACAGCATATATTTGCTTATAAGTTTTACTCCAGCAACATTTTGCACAGACCCTGATCCATCAAAACATGATGTGAGAGCAGTTCTGAGTCTATGCTTATATTAACACCTTGATCATTTAGTTCATTATGTGTGAACAAGATCAGGGATTCTTAGATTTTGTATTTATACATAAGCATGTGCAGTAGTTTTCAAATATCAATACCATAATGTTATTTTACACTGTGATCAAAATTCAATGCATTTATTACTATATCAATACTGTTTTCATTTATGTTCATTTTCACAAATGTAATACTCAATTACATATACATGTATCTACTTGGGCATGTATACACTACTACATAAAGGGTCCATGCACACAATTTCTATTATCAAACATTGTATGTAAGTGTAACAATTTATTTCTGCAGCAATTGCATTTATTTTATGCAGGTGTATGTTGTAATAGATTTTTGTAACTTTATTTAGTTGTGAAACAACATTAACAGTTGTGATAATATTGAAAGCATAATTTTAGATAACTTACTGTATCAATATACTATTGAAATTGATTACAGTCTAGTTCATTAAATTTATAAAAGTCCTTTTTGTTTTCATTCATGAAGTTTTAATTATTTTCAAAACAAATGTTATGTCATTGTTTGGCTTGATCTCTACAAAAGGACAATATTAAGTAAGTTAATTAAGTGTCCATATATAATTATATATGTATTGTGAATTATTTTTTGTTTAAAAAAAACTTACGAGGGGCTGTGAGTGGCCGAGTGGTCTAAAGTGCTGTCCGTTATGGACCACTGCCATCTCACCTCTGTCTGCGTGTGTTCGAGTCTAAGATTCGGCAAATGTAGTTATGTGAGAAAGCTTGCCAGTAGCTTCTCGTGGGTCGGTGATTCTTTCCGGGGTTTGTCCGGTTTCTTCCTCCACCATTAATACTGGCCACCATGTATAGCCTATATTGAGCTGAAAAATGGCGTTAAACCATAAAAAAACAAAAAACAAAAAAAAACAAAAAACTTATGCACAAAAAATTTAATTTTAGTGTTATATAATAATCACACACATACAAATGAAAATATAATTAGTAAGATTTCCACAGTTATAGCAGCAGTTAACAACTTCCATTCAGTTATTGGATTAATCAACTCGACACTACCATGATTGCTTTTATGTTGTTAGTCTGTGTGCGTAAATTCTTGTTTTTTTAACATAAAATTCAAAAATAATGGTAATTCAATATTTTCAAATCAATGGGCTATGTCAATGTGTGAGACACAAAATGTTTACTTTGAAAATTATAAATTTTAAAGAAGATAAGCAAATTTTTACCTCATTCTTCCTAATTTCATCTTACCCATATATCAGTTACTGTTTTATGAAGTTTGTTTATCTCATGTGGTCAAGACATGGCCTTGGTGAAAGTATCCTATACATATACATAAAATTTAGTATTAGATAAGTTTCCAAATCCTAATTTCCCAATTTTTTTGAGATTTTAAGGGTGGAGGGAGGTGCGATTGTATAATCTTTAGTTAAATGTACTGAGTCAGTACATTTCAAAGTTATTACATCAAACCGTACCGAGAATTCCATACAAAGTTTATATAATAGTGTTTCATTTCCCAATACAAATACAATTTTTTTCCAGAGGAACATGGTAGTGATAAGACATGATCTTTTGTTTATGTAGTTGTTGTAAATTAGAGTTTCTTCTCCATTGTTATTATGTACTTCTGACAATATGCTTTTGGGCCACTTCCATGTAATATTCCAATATGCTTTTGGCCATTGTCACTTGTTAATATTCAAATAAGCTTTTGTTTGGGTTAGTGTCATGTTTCAATATGCTTTTGGGCCATTGTCACATGTTAATATTCCAATATGCTTTTGGGCCATTGTCACATGTTAATATTCCAATATGCTTTTGTTTGGGTTAGTGGCATGTTTCAATATGCTTTTGGGGCACTTTCATGTAATATTCCAATATGCTTTTGGGCCATTGTCACATGTTAATATTCCAATATGCTTTTGGGCCATTGTCACATGTTAATATTCAAATATGCTTTAGGCTATTGCCATGTTGTAATATTCCAATATGCTTTAGGCTATTGCCATGTTGTAATATTCCAATATGCTTTAGGCTATTTCCATGTTGTAATATTCCAATATGCTTTAGGCTATTGTCATATAATAATCCAATGTGCTTTTGGGCCACTGTCACGTGTCAATATTCATATATGCTTTTGGGATATTGTCATGTTATAATAATCCAATATGCATTTGAGTAATTGTAAAATATGCCTTTGCACCATTGTCACTTGTTAATATTTCAATATGCATTTAGGCCATTGTCATGTAGTATTCAAATATTTTTTTAGGCCATTGTCACATCATACTATTCTAATTTGCTTTTAGGCCATTGTCATGTAGTATTCTGAAATGTTTTAGGCCATTATCACTTGTAATATTCCAATATGCCTTTAAGCTATTGTCATGCAGTATTCCAATATGCATTTCAGCCTTTGTAATGTAATATTCCAATATGCTTTTAGATCATTGTCACATCAAATTAATATTCCAATATGCTTTTAGACCATTGTCATGTAGTATTCCAATACACTTTTAGACCATTGTCATGTAGTATTCCAATACACTTTTAGGCCATTGTCATGTAGTATTCCAATATGCTTTTAGGCCATTGTGATATTGTAATATTCTAATATGCTTTTAGGCCATTATAACATCATAATATTCAAATATGCTTTTAGGCCATTGTCATGTAGAATTCCAATATGCTTTTAGCCAATTGTCACATGTATCAATTTTCCTGTAAGGCCATTATCAAGTTGTAATATACATGTACTTGTATTCTTTAAGGCCATTGTTACATGTTATTATTCGCGTATGTTGTTAGGTCATTGTCACATGGTAATATTCAAATATGCTTTTGGGCCATTGGTAATGTTCCAGTCTGCTTTTGGTCCATTGGTAATATTTCAGTATGCTTTGGACCAAAGTCATGTGGGAATATTCCAATAGGCTTTGGGATTATTGGTAATGTTCCAATAATCTTTATGACCAAATTCTATTGGGATTATTCCAGTCTGATTTGGGATTATTGGTTATATTCCGATATGCATTTGGACCATAGTCATAATTGGGATATTCCATTATGCTTTGGGGTTATTGATAATATTCCAGTATGCATTTGGACCATAGTCATAATTGGGATATTCCATTATGCTTTGGGGTTATTGATAATATTCCAATATTCTTTTAGACCATTGTCACCTGGGTCCTATAGTTTTGTTGTAGATGTATTCCTTCATTTTATTAGCTGTATTCATTGATTTTTTTAAGCTTGATTTAAACTTGAAATAATCTCTCTTGAATGAGTGGGTTATTTTGGATATTTTCATTACTAGTGAGACTAAATTTTAAATTCTCTCTTCTTTTAAAAATTATTTCTATCCTATATATGTGATATTGCTGTTTTAGATGGGAATGGATCCAATTTAAGTGCCACCCAAATTATTTTTTATAGTGATGATGTTAACTTGTTTATTTCCTTTTTACTATTCCTGTTTGTACTATTAAATAAAGTGTCCTATTTACTAATGGAATTAAATGTAATTATTTTACATAGGTATTTTTATTGAGGTTGGTTAGTTTTATCATATTTAGAGTTACTTGTAGGCTAATGACACTTATATCTCAAACTGATAATGAGATCTTATATCTCAAACTGATAATGAGATCTTATATCTCAAACTGATAATGAGATCTTATATCTCAAACTGATGATGAGATCTTATATCTCAAACTGATAATGAGATCTTATATCTCAAACTGCGAGATCTTATATCTCAAACTGATGATGAGATCTTGAATGCAGTGCACTCATCACAAGATATGTAGTTTAGAGGTACTATATTATCCATAAATAGATTGGAAACTGAGACTATGCGTACAGTTAGAGATATTAGATTTTCTATAAATAGATCAGACATTGAAACTATGTTGACATTTAGAGGTATGTACTAGATTCTCTATACATAGATTGGAAACTGAGTATGTGTACAGTTAGAGATACTAGATTATCTATAAATAGATCAGAAACTGAGACTATATGGACATTTAGAGGTACTAGATTCTCTATAAATAGATTAGAAACTGAGTATGTGTACAGTTAGAGATACTAGATTCTCTATAAATAGATTAGAAACTGAGTATGTGTACAGTTAGAGATACTAGATTCTCTATAAATAGATTGGAAACTGAGTCTGTGTACAGTTAGAGATACTAGATTCTCTATAAATAGATCAGACATTGAAACTATGTGGACATTTAAAGGTACTAATATATAGATTCTCCATAAATAGATTGGAAACAGTTACACTGTGTACAGTTAGATATATTAGATTCTCTATAAATAGATTGGAAACTGAGACTGTGTACATTTAGAGGTACTTGCTTCTCTATAAACAGGCCAAGAATGCATGTACATTGAAAACAGGGGTCTCAAACTCAAACCAGTGTCCAAGGGCCACAAGAGGAAATTTGGATGGTTCAAGGGCTGCACCGCCTTTGTTACCTCTCATGACCCCTTGTGATGTCAATCATATTTTTTTTTTTGCTGACCACACAGAATATGGGGGCTGCATGTTTTGACCCTTGATTTTGAGGTACTAGATTATCCATTAAATTGACCAGAAACTATCATAATATGGTAAATGGTACTTGTGCCACACAGTGCCAGTGCATGGCATTTTGGTGTCCTAGGCGAGATCAGATATCTGGCGCCCACCTTCCACTCACGCCCTCCCCCACCCGCCCATAATGAAATAAACCCTTAGCCCAGCACCCTAGGCGATTGCCTAGTTTGCCTAGTAGAAGGGCCGGCCCTGGTGCCACATAGGTGTTAAATGTAGTAAGTTTGCTGATGTATTTATCACCAGGAATTCTGCTTGAGAGTTTGTATAGGCAAAGTCATCAGTTGTTTGCCATGGGTGTGTTTACATAGTATCACATGACATTCTCAAGTTCATACATAATGTAACCATGGGATGGGGGATGTTTGACTCATTTTGTATAATAGCAAGCTATAGTTTCATCCTCAATGCTGACCACTCTAGTGTTGCAGGAAATCATGGTACCCCACCCCCCTCCTTCTCCAGAAAATCAAAAAGTGTTGGTGACCTAAAACATCCTTGTCCCACCCAAAATATCAACTTTGTACAGTGTAGGTTTAGCCAGAGAGAATGGACTGTTTGCTTTTGACCTGGCTGTATGTGATATGGTATCCTTTAAACATCTCCAGTTACCTAAAGGGCCTCTACTTTATCAAATTAATAACCTTGCATGAAATCTATTTAAGGTGGCAAATTTTTACACTCTGTATTAAACAAACAATTACTGGCAATATTTTTTAAAACTGAAATTGTTGTTTTAACGACTTTCAAAGTAAGAGGGGTATGTGAGAAATTCACCCTTCTAGGTTATTTATTAATCTGCCAAACTGCCTTATATATACTACCACATACTGGTACGTGCCTTATACAGTGAAATGTATGGACTGAATCTGCCACATACTGGTACCATATACAGTGAAATAAATGGACTGAATCTGCCACATACTGGTACCATATACAGTGAAATAAATGGACTGAATCTGCCACATACTGGTACCATATACAGTGAAATGTATGGACTGAATCTGCCACATACTGGTACCATATACAGTGAAATGTATGGACTGAATCTGCCACATACTGGTACCATATACAGTGAAATGTATGGACTGAATCTGCCACATACTGGTACCATATACAGTGAAATGTATGGACTGAATCTGCCAAATACTCAAGTACCATATGCAGTGAATTAGTGAAACTGGACCTGATTTGAAACAAGTATGGCTAGGGCGTTTCAAGGCTGTCGACATACATGGGCTGGCTTATCGGATCTTTTCCTCCTTCCTCGCGACCAGATCCCCTCAACATGACATGACATGAAAACCATTTTTCACCAGTCATTATTTGGTGCCATTGCACCTTTAGTACAATCATTCTGATTGGTTGATAGGGTTGAGTGCATGTTTGATCTATTCCCACTCACCCAGGTCCTACAATCATGTCGATAGTCCCTCAATAGGGGTGCGACATGACGACCAAATTAAATAGCACACTATGTGTGAATAAACACCCGTGGGGATGTGGCACCATTCCTTACCCCACGGGAAAAATTAAATAACTTTCTTTTGAAAGATAAAACAGTGAATAATGACCCATCGTGGCTGGTTCACTTTAATTTAACCTTCAATCATTCATGCAGTGAAATGAATGGACTGAATCTGTCACATACTGTTACCATATAATGTATAGTGAAATGTACGGACTGAATCTGCCATATCTTGTATACAGCAAAATGTACGGACTGAATCTGTCACATACTGGTACCATATACAATGAAATTTATGGCTTGAATATGCCATATACTGTATATAATGAAATGTATGGACTGAATCTGCCACATACTGGTACTGTATACAGTGAAATGTTTGGGCTACATCTGCCACATATTGGTACTGTATACAGTGAAATGTTTGGACTACATCTGCCATATTCTGTATACATTTAAATGTATGGACTGAATCTACCATGTATGTATACACCGACTTAGGAGAACATTGATTTATTTGGTGGCCAACAGGGCGAAGTCAAATATTTAGTTTTCTGGAGAAGGCTCATGAATTTAAAACAATGCATACATGCCCCCTCACTAGGTTGAAGAACTATTCTTGCTCTAATTTGCCGGAGCAGAACAATTTCTTGTTGTAAAAATTATCTTGTGGTATTCAAAATAAATCCTAGTTTGAAAGAAAACCCCAGCCCCTACCCCCTTTTAGAAAAGGCTGTCTTTTACTAATTCTTCAGAGATCTTGTTTGAATAAGCACTCCTTATTTCTATGCAGACCACATCATTTAAACAAGCCATATATATTTTGAATGGACTGATTTTTTAAAATAAAAATTCAATTATTCATGGCTGTTGTTATGAGATTTGAACTTATTAGGGCATTCATCATCGTACCCCATTGACTGTTCATGGTGCAGTGTGGAAATGAATTTGTTAACACTAAAACAAAAGATCTGTATCATTTCCATTGGTTATATTTTTTCTTTTACTGGACCTTTACAATATTATACACATGTAAGTTTTAGTTTTTAAATTTCAAATCTATATTTAAAAAAACAGTTTGAAATTTCTGTATATTTTGTTGCTAAGAGACAAGTTTTAAAAATTATTTAAGAAAATATTAAAATATTTTAAGTCTAGACCTTGTTCAATGGATAAGCTGATCTCTCATTTTTTTAGGCTTATTTATTTGGTCCTAAATTATTCAATTTATGTGTAAACACATGAACATGTACATATGGTAATTTACACAGATTTTGTTAAAAAATTCAGACACAATAAATATACACGAAGTATTTTTAATTGAAAATTAGGACTAGATATCACCTGACTGTGCTTACTTATATAATTTCATTCAATCTGTAATTATTTTATTACCATTGCTATCTATTAATAACCTTTTATTTATTTCATTTTGCATAATCTAGTTGTCTTTGTATTTTACTATTTTGTTCTTTAGTTTACACTATAGAACAAAATAATACTTTAATTTTTTTCTCAGAAACTTAATAAAATATGTTGACGAATTCTTAAAATATGTTTGTCTGTGTCTGTGTGATACCTTGGATTTCATTCATAGAGAGAGAGAGAGAGAGAGAGAGAGAGAGAGAGAGAGAGAGAGAGAGAGAGAGAGAGAGAGAGAGAGAGAAGGATTGAGAGAGCAAAACACAACACAGCACACAAAAACTGTTTGTATACACTAAAGTGAGCTCACGGTAATGCACATAGAAAAGAAAAAAGATTTTTATAATTCTCTATAGTTATCTCACAGGACTGCACACAAAGAAAGTTGGTATTCCCTATAGTTATCTCACAGGACTGCACACAAAGAAAGTTGGTATTCCCTATAGTTATCTCACAGTGCTGCACACAAAGAAAGTTGGTATTCCCTATAGTTATCTTGCACACAAGGTTGATGTATTCACTATACTGATCACACAGTACTCCACACAAAGGTTGATGTATTCACTATACTGATATCACAGTACTCCACACAAAGGTTGATGTATTCACTATACTGATATCACAGTACTCCACACAAAGGTTGATGTATTCACTATACTGATCACAAAGTACTCCACACAAAGGTTGATGTATTCACTATACTGATCACACAGTACTCCACACAAAGGTTGATGTATTCACTATACTGATCACACAGTACTCCACACAAAGGTTGATGTATTCACTATACTGATCACACAGTACTCCACACAAAGAAGGCTGGTATTTACTAAAGTAATCTCATAGTACTGCACACAAAGAAAGTGTCTGGTTCTCACAGTATCTCAGTACTGCACACAAAGGTTGATGTATTCACTATACTGATCTCATAGTTATCTCACAGGACTGCACACAAAGAAGGTTGGTATTCACTATAGTGATCTCACAGGAATGAACATATAATGTAGGTATTCACTACAGCAATTTCACAGTAATGCACATTGATAAGGTTGTGTTCTCACAATAATGCACACATAACACATTGGTAGAAACTGGTGATTTCACAGTAATGCACACAAATAAGTTTGCATTCACAACAACAACACACACACACACACACACGCACACACACACTATAGTGATCTCAAAATAATACACACTAGAGAAGCTAGGCCTCAAGGTAGATTAGTTCTGTAACTAATCGAGTTAGCTTCTCTATATAAAGTCTTTATGATTATTATTATTATTATTATTATTATTATTATTATTATTATTATTATTATTATTTTTTGTGAAGGGTCAAATTTCTGGCGATCTATCAAGAATACATTAGTTGAGACCAGAGAACCATTAATTAGATTTATGGAGATGAGAGTATCATATCGCCATACTGCCATGCTTGGTAATGTTCTTTTAGAGTGAGGATTTTGGTTCTAATTAGACTTTTGTTTATACAGTGGCCAGAATGGACTGTTAGGGACACGGTAAACTTCGTATTCATGGGAAAGTTGTCGAAATTGAGAAATTGCAGAAATTCTGTTACCCAAACTACTAGGTCAAGCTGACCCGACTTTGGTGACTCTGAAAGAAAGGGCGGCAAATACATTTGATTTTGATTGGGTACGTAAAATAAGGAGTGTGATCTTGCACAAAATTTCATAGGATTTAATATTGCCCTTATTGAAATTGTAATCAGTCTGAGCTTTTACCTGCAAGAGGATGAGAGAGAGAGAGAGAGAGAGAGAGAGAGAGAGAGAGAGAGAGAGAGAGAGAGAGAGAGAGAGAGAGAGAGAGAGAGAGAGAGAGAGAGAGAATAACTACAGACTCCGAGTGGAATTTGAAAGAAATTCATTCATAAAAAAGTGTGATCCAGGCAAGCACCAAAACTGTTTGGATTGAAGAATACACAAAGGTAGCGTGATAATTCCATGTAATTTGTTGATGCAATTTATATAATGTTTGCTGAGTCTATAGGTCTTTGCATGAATTTTGTCTAATACAGTTGTTTATAATAATGTACTTTTTAATTATAGTGATGTTGAGTTATGCATAGGAAGTCTTACATTAATTCTTAGATAAGTTCGACGAATTGTTTAATTTGTTGTCATGTTTGCAGAAACACTAGGTTGAGTTATGCATAGGAAGTCTTACATTAATTCTTAGATAAGTTTGTCGAATTGTTTAATTTGTTGTCGTGTTTGCATAAACACTAGGTTCTATGAATATAATGCATTACATTAGTTAATATGATTACGAGAATCCGTGTGAATTCACCGAATTTAGATTTTACGTATGTTTTAGAGCGAGTGTGAAATTAAATTAGTTGTGGCGGGCTCAGAACCGCTAGGTCTCGTGTGGGTTGTATTATTGAGCGATGTTAATGCGTGACGAATTAGCCATTCGATTAATTACGGTCATTTGAGGACATGTGGAGTCGATTAATTGCCTTACCATCTCCATCTATTTACTACTGATAGAACTATCTGACTCTGAGCCGGGATAATAAAAGTTCTCCCCTGTATCATACATTACTTATATAATAGCTTCTGGGACGTATTGATGTGACGTTACCATGAGACGTATGATGAGGAAATATATAGAGGGAAGTACAGTGAGACGTATAATCATGTGACGAAATTCTGCCTCGTACTAATTTCTAACGTATTCAGAGTGTATCCTGAGACGGATGGTAGAAAGCATCATCCCTGAGATCCAACGTTCTGAACAGCAACAGAGGAAGCGGAAAACTGAGGACTAGCAGGTTATGAAATCGTACAAGGTGTTCGCTTCGATTGTTTAACTCGATCCTATGATGGACTAAAGCTATCAGTAACAGATCGGCTATTTTATTTAAATCTATTTGCGTTTTCTTGTAATTCGGTGAAAGTTTTTTTTTCTAAAAGCAGAATATATTCCTAATGTAAGGAATTTTCACAATTGTTTATGTAATTGATTAAATTGTTTGTTTATCTTTACGGGGGCTAATGTTTGTTCAATATATCTGCTCAGATCTCTATATACATTTCCATCTATAAGTTTCGCCACTTATATTTACTCGAACCGGGGAAATTATATCGAGGGCGGTCATCTCCTATATACCGAGTACCAACGGGGTGGGGAAATATAATAGTATTTACACATACCCCAAAACACCCGGTGACATTATTATTATTATTATCATCTCTCATAATAATGCACACTATAGTGATTACTCACAAGGATGTACATAACAGTGATCTCCCATAAAACAATGTAACGCAAGTGATTGCTTATAATAATATGTTTAATGCCATGTGCATGGTAAGACCTGGAATAATGTTTAATGCCATGTGCATGGCAAGACCTGGAATAATGTTTAATGCCATGTGCATGGCAAGACCTGGAATGATGTGTTGATGCCATGTGCATGGCAAGACCTGGAATGATGTGTTGATGCCATGTGCATGGCAAGACCTGTAATGGTGTGTTTAATGCCAGTTGTTAGTGATATCTGGAATGATGTGTTTAATGTGTGTTTAATATGAATATTTTGTCATATCTGGAATAATGTGTTTAATGTGTGTTTAATATGAATATTTTGTCATATCTGGAATGGTGTGTTTAATGTGTGTTTAATATGAATATTTTGTCATATCTGGAATGATGTGTTTAATGTGTGTTTAATATGAATATTTTGTCATATCTGGAATGATGTGTTTAATGTGTGTTTAATATGAATATTTTGTCATATCTGGAATAATGTGTTTAATGTGTGTTTAATATGAATATTTTGTCATATCTGGAATAATGTGCTTAATGTGTGTTTAATATGAATATTTTGTCATATCTGGAATAATGTGTTTAATGTGTGTTTAATATGAATATTTTGTCATATCTGGAATAATGTGTTTAATGTGTGTTTAATATGAATATTTTGTCATATCTGGAATAATGTGTTTAATGTGTGTTTAATATGAATATTTTGTCATGTCTGGAATAATGTGTTTAATGTGTGTTTAATATGAATATTTTGTCATATCTGGAATAATGTGTTTAATCTGTGTTTAATATGAATATTTTGTCATATCTGGAATGATGTGTTTAATGTGTGTTTAATATGAATATTTTGTCATATCTGGAATGATGTATTTAATGTGTGTTTAATATGAATATTTTGTCATATCTGGAATGATGTGTTTAATGTGTGCTTAATATGAATATTTTGTCATATCTGGAATGATGTGTTTAATGTGTGTTTAATATGAATATTTTGTCATATCTGGAATGATGTGTTTAATGTGTGTTTAATATGAATATTTTGTCATATCTGGAATAATGTGTTTAATGTGTGTTTAATATGAATATTTTGTCATATCTGGAATAATGTGTTTAATGTGTGTTTAATATGAATATTTTGTCATATCTGGAATAATGTGTTTAATGTGTGTTTAATATTGTGGAGGTTTCCCAACTTCCTCCAGTCTGCCTAACGTCTGCCTCAGTTCTTTTTCTTTTGTCTCTCAGAGACTCGGACCAACTGCACTTGGGTAATTCCCTCTGGTCCCTAAAAGCTTCCTTCTAACTTCTCCCTCCGTTCTTTCTTCTATTTTGTCTCCCAGAAACTCGGACCAACTGCACTGGAGTAATTCCCTCTGGTCCCTAAAAACTTCCTGTATTAACACACAAGGACATTAGCATAGCATATTCCCCTTGCTATGTGAACTGACACTAAACATTAATATCATCAGATAAGCTATTACCATTTTGGTCACGTATTCGTGCCCATCGAAATACACATTCTCTCTGATATGTGTACACGGTACATTTATAGATTCTCAATCTTATTATACAGAACAATGTCATATAATGAGACACATATCTGTATATTGCACATCTACAAACTGTACACAGATATTCACATATCCATGTACTGATATATCCTTACCCAAGATACTCCTACAAGGTATACACAAAAAAGGCAAATCCCTATTAACTAATGTTGCACACTGCAACCATTATACGAAGTTTATAATTCAATTCAACACATTTACAAATCTATAATATCAAATAAATAAATGTATGAGGTTCCCATGAATTAATCCAATAGCAAATTACAATATTAATTCGTTACATTAACATTGCTTATATCTCAAAATATACATGTATATCAAACACAATGAATGAATCACCTTACAAATAGTAATTCTATGTACTAAAGTATATGTACTGCAATAATTAAAGTACACTTTCTTTGCAGTAATATTTAACAACAATAGTCACTGACCTGTACTTAAGCTCCTTGTGATTCCCAGAATATACAAGTTTCCCGCTAATTTCGAATGATGTCGGAATAGCTTATCTTCCCTTAATTCACGCAAGATGGTTTTAGCGACTACTAATAAGATAATAGATTTCAACTTGCAATTCTAATGTTGGCCACGCCTTGCGCAATTCCGATTGGATGCTATTTCATATAATTATCAGACACTTCCCCCTACCAACAGTCTGTCAAGGGTGGATTTACGATGTTCCTTTGATCCGAAACAGAGTTCTCTCACTTACCTGTGATCGCGATTATTATGTAACTGGATTGCCCCACAAAATGGCGAGTTAAGAATTGTATGTCCATGTCAGTTAACTGGCTTGACACCTTTGTTCACCGAATTGACCTTCATACATATGGACGGCGTGAAATTATTAATCCTTACAACGTAACAAATATGAATACTTTGTCACATCTGGAATGAGGTGTTGAATGTGCGTTTAATATAAATACCTTGTCATATCTGGAATGATGTATTTAATGTGTATTTAATATGAATACTTTGTCATATCTGGAATGATGTATTTAATGTGTGTTTAATATGAATACTTTGTCATATCTGGAATGATGTATTTAATGTGTGTTTAATATGAATACTTTGTCATATCTGGAATGATGTATTTAATGTGTGTTTAATATGAATACTTTGTCATATCTGGAATGATGTATTTAATGTGTATTTAATATGAATACTTTGTCATATCTGGAATGATGTATTTAATGTGTGTTTAATATGAATACTTTGTCATATCTGGAATGATGTATTTAATGTGTATTTAATATGAATACTTTGTCATATCTGGAATTATGTATTTAATGTGTGTTTAATATGAATACTTTGTCATATCTGGAATGATGTATTTAATGTGTATTTAATATGAATACTTTGTCATATCTGGAATGATGTATTTAATGTGTGTTTAATATGAATACTTTGTCATATCTGGAATGATGTATTTAATGTGTGTTTAATATGAATACTTTGTCATATCTGGAATGATGTATTTAATGTGTGTTTAATATGAATACTTTGTCATATCTGGAATGAGATGTTGAATGTGTGTTTGATGTAAATAGCTTGTCATATCTAGAATGATGTGTTTAATGTATTGATCTACCAGTATTCTTGAAGGAGCTGCTGTAACAATAGTCTTGATTTATCACAGTGGTATAATCCATAATGACTTTAAATGTTTTCACAATAATCCCCAAATACTGATTTGTTTCTCAAATATCAACGAGTACTTTGTAATTCTAAATTATAAGTTTTAAATGATTCCTCTCAAATTATATCTGAACTAAGATAGGAATTATGAATTTTATTTGCTACAACTTTGTATAAAAATCTATGACATAATAAAGTGACCAGAATGTGAACCAAAAGTTAAAATCCAGAATATTCTAAAAATTGTAAGCATCGCTAAATCATGAACTGGTAAACCACTTTTTAGAAAAGTCAGGTGCACCTTAAATTAGGCCTTTAAAATTAGCCCCTCACCCGTGAGAATATTAAATGGTGGTTTAATGGATGACAATCACTGATTCATTAAAACATGAAAAAATATGCCGCGAGTTTGTCTGTACACTGTGCTACACTTACCGGTATTTTTGGTGGCTGTCGAGGTTCCGTCGGCTGAATGGTTTTTTTTTTTGGTGGGTTGTACGTTATAATTCTGGTGCAGAATCCTATATTTGGTGACTTCTAAATCCACGTGGACTAGAACAACGCTATGCACTGTGGTACGTTTTTATTTCGCGCTAGATATGGCAATTACCAAATTACTGGTGTCTAAATTATATGCAGGTTTGTTGTGGAAAGATTTGCGATCAACACGGATTTGGCGGTTTTATTTATCGGACTAACCTTAATTACTTTATCTCAATCATGGACGAAGGTCCAGCACACAAAATAGATATACACAGCATGTGATATTGAGTGGATACTGTAAAAAGATGATGCTAAGTTGATATAATAACAAGCATAGTCTAACAAAGAGTGGACTCTGCAGCCAGGGTCTTACAGAGAATAGAACAACTAGGACACATTTATGAGGGCCCACAACGTTCAGAGGGCCCAAAGCTGTCACAATTTGTAATTTATATGGGGCCTACTCGAGAAGTTTTCCTAGACCTCACACATTAAGTCTATCACTTGTAACTTGACCTCGAGTGGATACCGTAACATGTCCATCTTGCAAACAATAACACGTACCGCACGAAATAGCTACTCAACACTTACATCATGACATAGAATGGATACATTAACACGTACAGCATGACAATAAATGCATACTGTAACATTTACAGCCTGACAATGAATGGATACACTAATACGTACGGCATGACAATGAATGGATACTGTAACACATACGGCATGAGACTGAACGGATACTGTAACACGTATAGCATAACCTTGAATGGATACAGTAACACGAACAGCATGACAATAAATAAATACTGTAACACCTACAGCCTGACAATGAATGGATACTGTAATACGTACGGTATGACAATGAATGGATATGTAACACGTATAGCATGACAATGAATGGATACTGTAACACGTACGGCATGAAATTGAATAAATACTGTAACACGTATATCATAACATTGAATGGATACTGTAACACATATATCACATGATACTGAATGGATACTGCAATGAACGGCGTTTGGGGGTGGCAAGTGGAGCGACCGATCCAGGCCTGGCTCTTGAGGGAGTCCCGTGCTTCAAGCCTACGGTTTTCCTTGAGAGTTTGTCAATCCATTTTCTCTGGTAAATTGGATACTGTGTCCCCGCGCTGTCATAGTTGGTCATAGGCCTCGCGTACTCCTAACACCGCCTCTGGATACTGTAACCCGTACATAATGACAATGAATGGATAATGTAACACGTATAGTATTGCATGACACTGAATGGGTACTGTAACACGTACAGCACGACATTGACTGGATACTGTAACACGTGCATAATGATATTGAGTGGATACTCTTAACACGTATAGCAGACTTTTAGAGGACTCAGTAGCATGTACTTAAAACCGTGACATTATAAAAACGATTTATTTTTTTTGGGTGGTGGTGGTACCTTTAGACAATAAATGAGAAATCAGAGAAGCTGAAACTTGCTCTAATTGCATATGTATATTGAACCGTTACAGTTAGTTCCCTTGTGCTGACACAAAATCCACACCTGTTTTTTGAAATTAACACGATGCTGCTTGTTTGCTTCTTAAAAGCTATACATAGTATTGTGTATAAAAGAATAATGTGAGCACATGTTTAGATATAGCGTTATCAAGCATTTACAGCTTTAGTATAATCATACAATCATTTACCTATCTGGGGAACTACTTGCTTTAATTGGCCAGCGTAATTGAAAATTCATACGCGACAGCTAATCATGTCAGTCGGCTTAAGAATTTGATGGTATCATTAACTTGTTTAAACTCAGATAAAATAAAATATATTACTACTAAACATGAAATAAATATCACCATTTTATGGAAATCATTACATTGACGAAACGATTAAAAGTTTAGTGTTATATAGTGTCGCGTAATGTTTATGAGTGGTAGGAAGTGAGTCATTGGCCCGATGTTGAAATTATGGAATCCGTTTCGAAGCCTAGATAGCACCAACACATCGGCATTGAAACGTAGCAAGAATGACTATCTATCCCTACATACACGCACTATTGACTACGTTTTACCTGTTTTCACACGCAGAAGGTACACTGATAATATTAACCTGTATTTGTGAAAAAAATATTTAAACAGATGCAGTCTGCTGGTATCAGGGGTGGGTGGCTGTCCTAGATAGGGATCGTTAAAGAACTGGAAGATTGCTTTGTTGTTGTTTAAAAGATGCACCAGTAGTTTAATTTACTGGCTTTTAACTAGTTTGCGATTACCTTGAATTTATTTGGAGAAAGTATTATATCATTCGTCTTAGATGCCTGTTTGAGAGTTACATCAATGAAATTTATACACAGGCACTTCATTCGGATAAATTAATGTATACACTCACAATATATAGGGTATACATTATTAATTTATCCAGAATCGAGTGCCAATTAATTTATATCTAATCCTAAGGAACTGAAACATTGAAATAACCCTGTCATCTGTTCAGGTCATGTTTTATTTTTTTAGGGACATTATAGCAAATCATGCTGTAGTCCAGTGCAAAGTCTGTGATATTGGAAAAGTGAATATTTATTGGAGACATAATACATTCTTAACCCATGTGTCCAGGATCATTTTCAGCCTGTACTTTCTGAGCCTTCCATCCAGGGATTTTAATTCTTTATCGTTGATGAACCATTCCCTTGTAAAATATATTTTGGGTATTTCAGTCGACATTTTTCCTCCAAGTAAACTGCTATGGAAGTGAATGTTGTTGAAAAATTCATCTGTTTTCATTACAGATTCAATTTTTAGTCATAAATAATGTACTGTATTTGTGTTAGCCAATGAAATTAAGTGTATTATATGTTTGTTAAAACATGAGAACCCAATAACGTAAGTTTGCAAATCACCCAGTTCTGTCTAAAATTAGCTGTAACAATGTTTTATCTGTATTTTTGTTGGGTCTTGTATGGGTGCCATGGCAAAAGCTTTTCTTCATCCAAAGATGTAACATGAGATCATTGGCTAAAGCCTAGAATAAATGTGTGAGGTCAGGTGCTGCTGGATGGCATTTATCATTTGTTTCAAAAGTGTAGCATGCTTTGCATAAAACACAATGTCATTCACTTATCTAAAGAGCAAAGATAGGTTTGAAAAATGAAGATTTAATGTCTTTGTGTAACTACCATTATTATGTACTGTTGTACATTCTTACAATAATATATACATTGACCTTATATCTAGTTGCTTAACTTATAAAGTGTTTTGTGGGGTCACTTAAACTTCTGCCATATTGCCTAGATTTACTGGTTTGAAAGTTTATTCTTTCAAGAGGCTAACCAATATGGGGATCAATAATAGATAGTGATTTGCTGTTAGGGGCCATTTCATGTGGTGTGTTCATGATCCTTTTCGGCTCAACTGGGTCGTCTTAGTGCTACAACATACCGGTCAGAGTTTGAGACAGAACTCTGAAGATTCTGAGATGGACTCCCAATGGGGTAGCCTTTGGTACACCCGGTTTCTTTTGAACCTGTTTCATGGGGACTGGATCACAAGGAATGTAGTCAAATGGTAAAGCATAATATGATGCATGTGGATTCTGAACCCTTGGCTCTCCTTACCTTGTATGCAGGTATATCTAAATTGGGGATTGATATCACCTGATAGCACATTCATGGACCACTTATTGGCTAATTTTATTTTCCTTTTAGTCCAACCATGTGTACTAGGATTATGTCCCCTACTTCATGGATCTTGTTTTATGCATTGATGTTGTTAGACAACTTCGCCATGGCTTTGTAAGCAAATTGGAGTCAGTCTTTCATTTTCTCCACATGTGGGACTCTGCAGCAGCCTCACTACTATCTGGTGTAGTGTCCAGATATGCATCAACTTAAAGCTGGGGTGTGTCACCCAAACATAAGAAAATGGGGCGAGAATCTGATGGACTCATTCTTAGTAGCATTATATGCATGTACAATCGGAGCAATCTAAGATTTCAAGTCTTGTTTTTGTTCTTCCTCCATTGTCCCTGGCATTTTTAAGAGAGTTCCATTGTCCCAGGCATTTTTAAGAGAGTTCCATTGAAGCGTTCGCAGGCACCATTCCCCTGTAGGTCAAATGGGGAGGAGCGAGACTTCTGTATGTTTGCATATTTACAAAATTCTTTTCTAACTTTACCCTTGAAACTATGTCCCTGATCACTGTGTAGCATTTCTAAAAAAATGTAGTATTTAAAGAGGTACTCGTGAAGAGCTTTCACTGTCATTTGAGCCATCTGATTGAGACAAGAAACGGCCTGGTAACAAGAGACAAAAGTCTATGCAGACAAGCTCCATTGGGCAGGTGGTGTGAATTGGTGTTAACTTTGCTATTGCCCTAACCGGGGTCTTTCTCTGTAAGCACTGTTTGCAAGACTCCACCTTGTGGTGCACATTTTTCTCTAGACCTCACCAATTAGACTTTTGCCTAGTAAACCAAAGTGTATTTTATTGCCTTGATGGCCCATATCGTTGCGGATGCCTTTCAAGGCTAGCTTCCAATATGACTCTGAGTTCATAAGTTGTCTGATTTATTGACAATCAGAAAAAGTGGTTCTATAGAGAATGCTGTTTTCAACTTCAAGGTGGTTCCATTCATGGAGAAATCTCTGTAAGGACGAATTTTCTCTCCGGATATCATCCTCCCTGGGTGGAAATCTCTTACTCAGGATGTCAGTAACGTTTGCTAGAGTCTTTATCGGTCAATTGTTCCCTGTCTCACATGATTTTATTGCGACATTCAGATAAAAACACCTCATCGGTCGAATCTTCCAAAACACACTCAATCAAGGGAACAGAGACAGTGGCTGCATGGCAAATGGCTTACACTTTGTCTGGAAACATTTGTGGTAAATGCGAGAGGGTGTTGGCGTCAATTTTATTTTTTGCTAGCTCTATACCTGATGGAAAAATTGAAGTTTGCTAGAGCCACAACCCATCCATGGCCTGTTGCGTCAAGTTTTGCAGTCGAAAGAACTAGAGTACGAATGCCAGAAGCTTTTTGTTGTTTTGATGGGGAATTGATTTAATACTCATGAAGCACGTGAATCATGCACATCGATCGATTACTCACTTGCTCACTCCCTCATGACAAAGATGCACATTGGTACACAACACGAGTCCTGTCACAATTAGAAAAACATCTATACCATAAACAAACATATATAATGATATGATTTTTAAAAAAAACATGAAATTAGAAAACATACAGCATTCTGAAAATATTTAAAGTAGGAAACATTAAGTTTTTAAGTTTGTTCTTACAGTTAAAATAGGTGAGTTTTAAGAGCACTCTTATATGGTGTGCTGAATTTGGTCAGTAGAACCCGTCTTGAAAGACCACCCCTTCTGCCAAAAAATAATGGTCTCTCAAGACAAGTGGTCTCTCATAACAGGTAATAACATTTTATAATAATGAATGAATCTATGCATGATGATTCTGGTCTCTCAAAACATTTGGTCTTTCATAGCAGTGGTCGCTCAAGACAAGTTTTACTGTAAAACAATTTGAAATGTAATATATTTTCATGGTCCAAAAGATAAATTCATTTGCATCGAATCTGCTACAATGGCTTTGCCTTGGAGGTCATTGTCAGTTGAATGCTGACAGTATCTTGGCAAGGCACACAAGGCATACAATTGATTGAATTAAAGACCTGCTAACTCTTATGTTTTTCTTTTGTAACTCTTACTAAAAATTACCCATAAAATATGAACTTTTGGAATTGAAATTGTTCTTCATTGCATGGAAAAGGTTTGCATAAAATGTTTTTTTTTCTTCTTCTGAAAATTAGTTTAAAATATGTGTTTAATTTCTGCTTTTTCTTGGATATGGTAATTATACGGTTCTAACATCCAGTTCATACAAATGATGTGACAATTACAGGTCATATGACATTTATAGGTCATATGACAATTACAGGTCCAGGCTCCACACTCATTTTGTAACCCTAGGTATTATGATAACATTAGTGTAAGAAACTGATGTGCATGTGTTTACCGTTTGGGATTTTTGTAACCTAGCCATTCAGGTAGTTAAACCAGATCTTTGTTTTGCGTTGATCAATTACAGGTCATATGACAGTTACAGGTCATATGACAATTACAGGTCCCGGCTCACACTCTCATTGTGTAACCCTAGGTATTATGATAACATTAGTGTAAGAAACTGATGTACACATGTTTACTGTTTGGGATTTAAAGTAGTTAAACCAGATCTTTGTTTTGCATTAATCTGCAACACAAAATATTAGGGTGCATCAATTTATGTACCATCAATATTTTTTGTGCATCAGATTGGAAAAGTCTGCATATTTGATACATGATGCATTTGTAGATAAAATGCTGCATGGAAATCAGTTCTTTGTATTTATTATGTTAAAATCGTTGAACCTGTAACATTTCCCTCTTGTTCATATTTGTGTGACGAAATATTTGCCAGAATAAAAAATATCTGCCATTATTTTCAGGCTTGGTGTGCCTTTGCGATGCCGATGGATGTCCAGTTTCTGGTACATGTGAGACAGATGGGGCATGCATTACCAATATCTTCAACACCGGGAAAAAAAAGGGATTCTTCCACAGGTTTGTGTTGAAAATGATGATTGATTTATTGCTATGCAACACTCTTTTGAATACACAAACACATTTTGTGGAGGGTGAAAATTGTGTCATGTTATCTTATGTCCATTGTCCATCAAGAGTTTTGTTAACACTTCATAACTTTAGAAATTGGATTGAAATTGCAACTATATTATGAAACCAATCTCGTTACATTTTTCCATCATTTTTGAGACCTAACGTATAGAAGTGAAATGATCAACAATGTATCAATGCATCAGTACGTTTTGCTGTTCCAGTACACCTATAAATACAAGAAAGGGAGAAGTGATAGAAACCAATACTTACCATATGCAAGTTATTTTAGTCTTGAAATGTCATTAATATTTATTAGTCATTTGCCTTGTTATTCTTTAAACTGAAGAAACATCTGAAATAGGCACAGACTCATTTTTTGGTTAGTAAAAGTGATAAAGACTGGTGATAACATTTGTTTGCCTCGTATACATACGCTGATACAAGGTGATGTGGTTTACAATGTGCCCTAATACCAAGTTAATTAACATATCCAATTACCATATCCCAAATTGCATGTTCAGCATTAAGGAGACATTACAGGGTTCCTCGTTTATAAGTAAAGTAATTTGTGCATCGTTTGAAGACCACATGTATGTGAAGTTTCTATGTTGATTTGTATCTTGTCCACATTTTTCAGATTTAGAAGCTAAACTGTGTCACAAAGTGAAATAATTTTCTTATTTGTGGTTATTTTTTTTTTTTGTCTTGGGTAAACAATATCCATCAATCAGAACTTAATGTAGGGTATTCCCTGCATGAAAAACGGGGAGTATTGGCAAAAGTAAAAAGCAACAGTAAAACTTCACACAAAAGTGGTCATTAATTGATCTGTAATGCATGTAAACAGAAATCCTGCAAATTAGTTGATATTCATGTGCATGAAAATGACTTTAGATAAATAAATTGAATAAAACTACCACTATTGTTTAATTTTTATTAATTGATTTTTATGATACAATTTATACTTTTTATGAAATGTAATGTTAACTAATGATTACAATCATTTTAAATGGTGCGGCCCTCCGCTAACCTCCGCTCCCACAAAGTGGCCCCTGAGCCAAAACAATTGCCCACCCCTGCTTTAGATAAAATCTTGGCGGCACAAGAACTTAAATCATTTTCATGGGGAACAAACTTGTAATCGCTTTTCTTGCATAATTTGTAATCACTGACTGAACTCGGACGGAATAGTCCAGATAAAATTCAATTTAAAATTGGTGAAGGGGCAGATTTCAAACCACATGAGTTTCATACCTTGTGTAAAATCTTTTTTTTTACAGAATGAGAGTGAGTACAGTTAGTTTTCACTAATAAAATAAAATATATCTCTGGGTGTGACATTTGTTTGCATCTGCAAGAAGTACAGTGTGAATGATTTTGTTGCTACATGTATTCATCCCCACATCTATGTCCAGACTTTTTCTTGATGAGATTTTCTTTGTACATCCTTTTCTTCCATGTTTACGTGAAATGGTAATAAGATATTTTCAAAGCATTCATGCAGTGCAAAACAAAGGGTACTAAAGTGAGCTATTGAAAACCATGCATTTTTTGGCTATATGATATTGATAGGAATGATTCATATTGTGTGGACACATTTGAACATTGATAGGAGGCATTTATCTTATGTGGACAGATTTGAATATTGATAGAATAATTCATATTATGCTGACAATTTTGAATATTGATGGAGGAATTCATATTATTTGGACACATTGGAATATTGATGGAGGAATTCATATTATGTGGACACATTTGAATATTGATGGAGGAATTCCTATTATGTGGACACATTTGAATATTGATGGAGGAATTCCTATTATGTGGACACATTTGAATATTGATGGAGGAATTCATATTATTTGGACACATTTGAATATTGATGGAGGAATTCCTATTATGTGGACACATTTGAATATTGATGGAGGAATTCATATTATGTGGACACATTTGAATATTGATGGAGGAATTCCTATTATGTGGACACATAAATATTGCATATAGCATACTGAACCGTGCAATGAAATTAATGAAGCCCATTTATCAACATAAAAGTCTCTTTTCTTTATGAACTGATTAAATAATAGTAACACTGTATTTCCATGAGATGCAAGATTGAGACAAAATCACATTGGTGTCAAAACTGGGGATCTGACCGAGTAAAACACAAACTTTGGTAATCAAAACTGGGGTCAGATAAAAAATGTTTGGGTCTCGGAAGGAAAAGGGATACATTGCAGTAGTAAGTCTTAAGTTTGCTTAATTGATTCTACATAAAATTGACTTAAAGGAAATTGCATTCGAAGTGAAACAGTGACATCAAAGATGCAGTCAGCACACGATAGGCTATACATGGCGGCCAGTATTATTGGTGGAGGAAGAACCCGGAAAACCCCCGAAAAGAACCCACGACACACGAGAAGCTACTGGCAAGCTTACTCACATAACTACATTAGCCGAATCTTAGACTCTAACCCACACAGACATAGGTGAGATGGCAGTGATCCATAACAGCAAGTGCTTTAGACCATTCGGCATTTTTATAACTATTCCTGGACAATTTTATTTTATGATATCTGTTTCTAATTGCCTAAGATTGTTTTCTGGTTTGTCATTTTCCACTATGTGACCTTATGTTAATATTGCTCATCTATTAATATGTTAATATGCTCTCTATTATCCAAATTTTCACACTTGCCCACTTCGCAGGCAGCAATGTATTATGAGACTAGCCCTAATCTGTCTTAATGGTTACCTTGTGATGCTGACCATGACAAAATGTGCAGCAATAAAAGATCTACAAAAACTATAAATCATTATACCGCTTCTCCATCCAGGTCAGTGTCTTGTTCTTCTCATTTGTCCATCGTGTCAAATGATAATAGTTGTGCTGCCCATGGTGACTGCATATATGGCTCCTTAGCTGGAAGCACACATGATGTCCCAGGGTGGGCATGGCATGTCTGGTGTGTTGGTCTGGGATGCTAAGCTGTGCTGTTATCTCTCGTGGCTTTGAGTCTTTAGCTGCAGTCATCCTCTACTACTTCAACAGCTATGTAGACCCGTCATTTACAGAGTCTTCCAGCTAGCTGTGTTATATTCTGCACCTATTCCTGGGGTGCTCTCATTTCAGCTCTCCCTGCTTGAGCTAACCATAGAAGATATTCTGGTCTTCTCCATCCAAATGACGTGGTCAGACCATCTGACCTGGGCTTTCAGCAACAGTGCTTCAGTGCTAGGAACATAGGCCTGTATGAAGACTTCTAAGTTGGACACCCAGTCTAGCTATATGAGTGATAGTAATTTGCAAATGTGGAATTACTAGAGCTGCTTCACATGCCTGCATTATACACTCCAGGTTTCACAGCCATTGAGCAGGGATGTGAAGATAACAGCTTTATAGACCTTGATGGCATCCAAAGTGCTTGGTCTGCTTTTCAGATCCTTGCTTGCTGTAATTTCATTATCCAGTGACCCATCTGAAGACGTTGTGTTTACCAGGTATGTAAAGTTCTCCACGTTCATCAGCAGTCTTCCCTCGGTCTTCATGGGTTGTAGTGGGCTTGTGCAAGGAACTGGCTGAATGAGTAACTGTTTATCTAGGTTTATTGTCAGACCAAACATCCTGGATGCCTCAGAAAACCTATTCACAATGGTCTGTAGGGGGTTTTGCTTGTGACCATAAGTGCATAGTAATCTGCAAACAGAGCTTCAAGATGTGGTCTTTCCAATGTCTTTGTTCTTGCAGAGAGCTGTTGCAAGTAAATTTTCTCGCAGAGAGCTGATGCAAGTCAAACAGGTTATACTTGATGCAGACTCCAGTGTCAAGGTCCTTCACTGCATGCAATATGGCTTGGGTGAAGAAGAGGTTGAATAGCATAGGTGTGAGCACACAGCACACAGCCCTGCTTCATGCCTGTTGTGATGCCCAAGTGTTCTGAGTACTTTCTATTGGTAAAGACGAACTTTCGAGACAGCCAAGCTTTCTGAAGATGAACCTGTTTACAGGTCAAATGCCTTTGTGGGCTCAATGACCTCTGTATAGAGATCTATGTGCCATTCCATGCAGTCTCCTGTATTTGCCTCACAGTGAACATCATGTCAATCTTGCTGAAACCCTAATGGAATCCACACTGTGATTCATTTTGCTGCTGATCAGATATGGCTGTGACGAGTCTGTTCAGGATGATACAGTCAAGAATCTTCCCTGTGATGGAGAACAGAGAAATTCCTCTAAAGCTGTCGCAGTCAGCTCTAGCACATTTATTCTTGTATAGTGAGATGATAGTGACATCTCATAGATCTCCCAGCATCTCATCCTTGTCGAAGCTGCTGGTGAGGATGTCATGGAAAGCTGCAAATGCTTCTGTGCCAAGAGCATTGAATACTTCTGCAGGAATTCCTTCTTTACCAGGTGCTTTGCCACAGTTCATCTGTTCAATGACGTTCCACACCTCTTCCAAGAGGGGCAAGTTCAGCTCTTTACAGACTGGTCTTTGGTGGATTTGTTGTATTGCTCTGTCAACAGTGGATGAGTGACTGAGGAACTTGCTGAATTGCTCCTTCAATCTTGCTTTTATCCCTTTTATGTTTTGATGGTTGAGGTGCCATCTTCTGGGAGCAGAGAGATGGATCCTAATTTGGGAGGGCGTAAACAGCTTTCAAAGTCAGTGTACAATATTGTAAAGTACAAACGTGTTACCACTGTTCTATCCAGGTCAATGTTCACTGTTGTGTGTGGGTGTATTACCACTGTTCTACCTAGGCCACTGTACAATAATGTACAACATAATGTATAACTCCAGATGATTGTTTCCCTTTGGTGTAATGACAATATGGTCGTATCGGTAAGTAATAGAACTGAGCAATAACCTAAGTTTTGTAAAGTTCAACAAGTAATTTATTTACCTCAGGACAAAGTGAAAACTCCAAATAACTCACAGTATTGTGAATTCAAGTCCTATATAGTGTAAATATTTTATCACCGGCCCTAACGAATAAAATTATAATTAACTTCCAGTGGTGTCTGAAAAAGCCTCAACTCTAAATGTGTTGATGAACATGTAATGGCCGGTAATGTTGACATGTGCCAATGCCAAGATTTGTTTGATGAATCACAATAATATAATAATTACAGATATCCTTGCCTGAATTCACTATAATTCCAAGTTAATGTCTCTGTTCAAAAGTATTATTTGATGAGCACTTTGTATTTCCAGTGTATAATTTTCGAGTAAGTAATTCAGCCCAAATCAAATACAGAACACAGCAGTGGGAATGATTTTGCAAAAGATGTTAAAGCAAGAACTAATATTATCTGAAGCAAACAAGATTATTAATGTGCGTGTGTGAAATTAATTTTTAACATAGCTTTAAATAAAATTATGTCAAATTGCTATCATATTGGCAGTGTGGCAGTTTATAGTGAATATTTAATACACATTCATTGAGAAGTATTAACTACTGTATATATTGGTTGTTTGAAAAGTAAATGAATTTTATTTTAATGCAATTATACATAGCATATATTCATGGAGAAAAGAAACAACAAACAATGCCAATTAAATATAAATAACAATTTCATCAAGTTGAGTATATATCCAACATTGTGAAAATCAACACGCTGCTATTTCAGTCCATTGTGCACAAAATCCCATATCCAACATTGAGAAAATCTACACGCTGCTATTTCAGTCCATTGTGCACAAAACCCCATATCCAACATTGAGAAAATCTACACGCTGCTATTTCAGTCCACTGTGCACAAAACCCCATATCCAACATTGAGAAAATCTACACGCTGCTTTTTCAGTCCATTGTGCACAAAATCCCATATCCAACATTGAGAAAATCTACACGCTGCTATTTCAGTCCATTGTGCACAAAACCCCATATCCAACATTGAGAAAATCTACACGCTGCTATTTCAGTCCACTGTGCACAAAACCCCATATCCAACATTGAGAAAATCTACATGCTGCTATTTCAGTCCATTATACACAAAACTCCATATCCAACATTGAGAAATTCAACCCACTGCTATTTCAGTCCATTGTGCACAAAACCCCATATCCAACATTGAGAAAATCTATGCGCTGATATTTCAGTCCATTGTGCACAAAACCCCATATCCAACATTGAGAAAATCTACACACTGCTATTTCAGTCCATTGTGCACCAAACCCCGTAGCCAGTATAAAAAAGAAATCTATATATTCTTCCCTTGGAATGTCCCAGACTGAGCCTTTCTATGCACGGCATCAGCATGACTGTTCACAGCTGCGTCATAAATTGTTTACATTATTAGAACTTGAATTTACACAATTTCAGATGCTTGAATGTATCCCAGGGATTCCTTGGTACCCTTGTAGCATGTTTTAATCAGAAATCTCAGCAGCATGTTCACCGGATTGAGTGCTGTTACTCTGACATGTGTAATGAAAATGCCTTTGTAACACTTGCCACTTTATCATCAGAAGGTAAGAGTTTTACAAATAACCCAGAACCTCTTCACTTGATGGGGGTAAGCTGTTGGAGACTGAGTATTGTTGATATTCCTATCCACACATAACTCTTTTTAGGGAAAGGCTGAAGAATTATGTCTGTTTTTTTTTTTTTTCTTCAACCTACACAGTGAATATAGATTGATTAGTCACTGTGTTAAAACTTTTATAGCTAAAATGCTCAAAATTCACAGTCCTACTTAAGGAGGACCTTTGTAAGGTCTTAACTGAGCCATAGGACATATAAGATTTATGAAATCTACTTGTATATATTTATGACAGCTTTGATGTTAACTTTTTAATCTTTCAACATTTGATGATCTGTCACTTTTAGATAAATGATGTTGTTTAAATATGGTCCTCTTTTATAACAAACCTCAATATAACAATATTCATTATAGCATGGTCCCTTCTAAAAAGAGAGGTTTGGTCATGGATCCTATGATAATATGCATTAGTAATTGTACAGTATGTATAATGTACCCCAGTTATATTATTTTTTATAAGTTTCTTTCACAGGTGATACAGTTATGGATTCCGTTCAATTCCATAATAGTAATACACTGTATGTAGCATATAAGGCAGTATAAATAAAGCATGGTACTCTACTGTCAGCTTTAAAAATGCTTTTTCATTATGCTTCAAAATTTGCACATTACAAATATAATTTTTGTGATATTTTGGCAGAAGTACATAATTAGTTTTGTTAAATTTACCGTTGGAGCAGAGCATAAATATATCTAAATGGCTATTGGAGACTTACTTCTGATGGCATGTTACCAGTTTTGCAGTTGCAACAAACCTAAGAAAAATAAATGTGTATTTTCTCTCTGCCAACTATCTCCGTTTCTCGCTGCCAACCATAGCACTTTTTCTCCTATGGTAAAAAGAAAAAATTTACTGAATTGATTTGTGCATCTGATTTAGCCAGTTTTTACCTGAACTTTGAAGAACCTAGTACATTTTATATTTATATGTATCTATATATAAAATGTTTTAATTTTATAAAAAAAACACTACCTACTCACCTACTTTTTTTTTTAAAAACCAGTGCAATAGCAAACAGTTATTTTTGCCTTTTTTTAAATAAAAAAACCATCTGTGAAGAATATGATGTTGGACATAGTAAGATGTTGTTTAAAGGTGTACCATAACAATTAGATGATTGAATCCACAATGTGAAATATCTATCCATCTAAAATTAAGTGTGATGATTGTCAGATTTTGGTTTAGATAATTACAGTTCAACTGTTTGTTTTCCATTTCAGCTGTATTTCAGTTGCTAATTTACATTGTTACATTTTAGCTGTTTTATTTCAGTTGCTAATTTATACTGTTACATTGAAGCTGCTGCAATATCATCTATATATATTGGGACAAAATAAAATAGATACTTTTTTTTGTGTCCCAGAACTTATCAAATCAGAAATCACAAGAACTAAATTGAAGAATAAAAAAAGTTTTAAAAAAATACAATCTAGTGCTTTTTTTAAATATGTACAATGGTGACCCAGAATCTCCCAGATGATTTGGAGGAGAAAATCATTTGATGCATTTGTGAAGGAGAGGAGATGATTTCATCATCGATATGGATGATACTCCACTGTACACTGAGCTCATTCCTGGACAGTTATCAGTTATAAGGGATTACAAGTATGAGAATTCAATGAAAAATTTAAGCTTGCATTTTCTGACATGTAACTTTATAATGGTTAAGGATTATCCTTGATTAAAACGAGTTAAAACTATTTCAGTCCATTGTGCACAAAACACCAAAAACATACAGTGCACAAAAACTTACTTTAAATTTTTTTTATGGTATCCCAACAAATGCCATGTCCTAATATACAGTAATTAACATGGTTACATTTCAGCTGCTAATTTACATGGTTACATTTCAGTTGTAAGGAAAAATACTTGTTGATGCCCCCAGATCGTCCCATCACATGCCAGGCTTCAACAATTAAAGAACATGAAAACTCTGTCGAGTGTTGTTTCACAGATATGTGTAATGCCAAGTTAAACCCAACACTTGCACCACCCCCAAAAGAGCAGCTGCCAGGTAGGTCACAATGACCTGAGGTTGGTTCCATGGTGATGGGTGTGCCTGCATGCAGTGGATATATAATTAACACCATTGCTCTGTAACACTTGTAACAAGTGTGCCTGCCTTGTGTTCTAGATTTTGTAGTGCCTAATTGTATGGGTTCAAGGACTTCTTTTATTATAAATATATATGCATGTTCTCTTCATGTTCATGTCTAAAGCATATGCATGTTGTATTCAGTTTGCTTGTTTTTGCAGCTTAATTAGGTTGATTTCTGGTATATTAGATATATATGCTTGCATGTACTGCATCTTAATTTAATTTCTTTTCTATATGAGATTGTTTTGTTTGCATGGTGGGTAATTATGCTAAATATTACTGTACATCGGGAGCAAGTATTATTTTTGACTTATTATTCACTTATCCAGTATTTTGTTTGAATTAACCTTTATTTATGGTTACTGCCAGAGTAACTTGCATGCCAGTGAATAATATGATTGCACATGTTACATGTACCATGGTGACTGAAATTTCTGATCCTTAAATCATTTGTTTCTTTAGTGGTCACAGTTCCAAATATTTAGTCTGTATGCATTGCATTTATTCATTTTATTTATATTGCTACACCACTTTAAATTTATGCCTGAAAATAAATTGCAATTGTGTAGATTAAGAAGGTCACTGTGACTTGGTTGTCACTTTTATTGTGCCTCAGTAAAGCTGTCAGCAAAAACTGCATCAAAACTTTTTGCTTTGTGATTACTAAATGTTTTGTAAATTCTTTTCAGTGTTATATTTGTGATTAATTAAAAAAATTGTAAATTTGTCTTTTCATCGTCCTATTTGTGGCTGCAGGCATTGCATAGTTTTTGGATCATTGCCATTTTGGTAATAATTATATCATTCAGATTATTGTTATGATGGTATTTTTTGCATTCACCTCATTGCCATTTTGGTATTAATTATATCATTCAATTATTGCCATGATGGTATTTTGGCATTCAGCTTATTGCCATTTTGGTAATATATAATTCAGATTATTGCCATGATGGTATTTTGACATTTAGGTCATTGTCATTATGGTATTTTGGCATTTAGGTCATTGCCATTTTGGCAATAATTATATCATTCATTTTATTGCCATTATGGTATTTTGGCATTTAGGTCATTGTCATGGTATTTTGGCATTTAGGTCATTGCCATTTTGGTAATAATTATATCATTCAGTTATTGCCATGATGGTATTTTGGCATTCAGGTTATTGCCATTTTGGTAATATATAATTCAGATTATTGCCATGATTGTATTTTGACATTTAGGTCATTGTCATTATGGTATTTTGGCAATTAGGTCATTGCCATTTTGGCAATAATTATATCATTCAGATTACCGGGGTAATGCCATTATAGTATTTTGGTATTTGGGTCATTGACATTATGGCATTTAGGTCATTGAAATTATGGGATTTTGGCATTTAGGCCATTGCCATTTTGATGGGTAGCCCTATATTCCATTTATACAGCCATTGCTAATAGATTTGGATATTGTAACTTTTGATTATATTGTGTAGTGTATTTTCAGCACTTAAAAATTCCTAACCATTAACATATGGCTTGTAATGTGTATTGTGTTACACTGAAATCTTAGAAATTCCTGATTACTAACATGTGGCTTGTTGCACAGAAATCTTAAAAATTTATGATTTCTAACATATGGCTTGTACTATGTATTGTGTTACACTGAAATCTTGCAATTTCAAATTTCTAACATATGGCTTTTTGTGTGTATTGTTAACATGAAACCGTAGCAATTTCTGATCACTAACTTTATGGCTTGTAGTATTTTGTGCTACACTGAAGTCATAGAAATATTGATCACTAACTTTATAGCTTTTAGTATATTGTGCGCACTGAAATCTTTGAAATTCTTGATTGGTAACTTACGGCTTTATGTGTGTGTTGTTAAACTGAAACCGTAGTAATTTATGATTACTAACTTTATGGCTTATAGTGTATTGTGTTAACTGAATTCATAAAAATACTGACTAGTAACTGTTTGGTGTGTATTGCAAAGCTGTCAACATTTGAGAAAACTTCTATTGGGTATCCTAATGATCGGTTACCCGATCCAAGGATAAATTTATTAGATGTGAACAAACCAGAAGAAGTGTCAACACTTTTTTAACTCACAGTATCCTATATCGCTACTTAATGTCATGTGATGCAGTATCCTTTATCACTACTTGATGTCATGTGATGCAGTATCCTTTATCACTACTTGATGTCATGTGATGCAGTATCCTATATCACTACTTAATGTCATGTGATGCAGTATCCTATATCACTACTTAATGTCATGTGATGCAGTATCCTTTATCACTACTTAATGTCATGTGATGCAGTATCCTTTATCACTACTTGATGTCATGTGATGCAGTATCCTTTATCACTACTTGATGTCATGTGATGCAGTATCCTATATCACTACTTAATGTCATGTGATGCAGTATCCTATATCACTACTTAATGTCATGTGATGCAGTATCCTATATCACTACTTAATGTCATGTGATGCAGTATCCTTTATCACTACTTGATGTCATGTGATGCAGTATCCTTTATCACTACTTGATGTCATGTGATGCAGTATCCTATATCACTACTTAATGTCATGTGATGCAGTATCCTATATCACTACTTAATGTCATGTGATGCAGTATCCTATATCACTACTTAATGTCATGTGATGCAGTATCCTATATCACTACTTAATGTCATGTGATGCAGTATCCTATATCACTACGTAATGTCATGTGATGCAGTATCCTATATCACTACTTAATGTCATGTGATGCAGTATCCTATATCACTACTTAATGTCATATGATGCAGTATCCTTTATCATTACTTGATGTCATGTGATGCAGTATCCTATATCACTACTTAATGTCATGTAATGCAGTATCCTATATCACTACTTAATGTCATGTGATGCAGTATCCTATATCACTACTTAATGTCATGTGATGCAGTATCCTATATCACTACTTAATGTCATGTGATGCAGTATCCTATATCACTAATTAATGTCATGTGATGCAGTATCCTATATCACTACTTAATGTCATATGATGCAGTATCCTTTATCACTACTTGATGTCATGTGATGCAGTATCCTATATCACTACTTAATGTCATGTAATGCAGTATCCTATATCACTACTTAATGTCATGTGATGCAGTATCCTTTATCACTACTTGATGTCATGTGATGCAGTATCCTATATCACTACTTAATGTCATGTGATGCAGTATCCTATATCACTACTTAATGTCATGTGATGCAGTATCCTATATCACTACTTAATGTCATGTGATGCAGTATCCTATATCACTACTTAATGTCATGTGATGCAAAGTCCAAGAATTTTTTCTGATTTTAAAGTTCTGAAATGTCATGTGATGCAGTATCCTATCTTAGCCATTCCCAATCACTAACTGTATGGCTTGTAGCCTGTGTTGTGTTGCATTAAAATCTTAGGTTTGTGCTAGAACTTCCAGCTTGCCACTAAGATTGCTTTGAATGTTTGTGACACATTCAGATATTTTTTTTTACATGACAGGACTGCTGTCAGGAAATTTCTGTTTATTATCTTGCTGTTAATATAAACTCTCTAGTGGTATATGAAGAAAACAAATCAGTTATGAAGATTATTTAGAGCAGGATCTGTCACTGGGGTAATTGTCTAGAAGTTGTTATATGTTGATATTATTATAGCATGAAAGACCATGAATAGCAATAGCCTAGAATAGCTATGAGGTTGTTATATACAGTGGGACCCCGCTATAACACGGTAGTTGGGAGCCATAGAATCTGACCGGGCTATGAACCGAACCGTGTTATAAGCAACCATGTACAATACCAACACATTTTTGGATTTAATTGGGGGTGGGGGTGGGTTTACATAAAGACGGGTGCGAAAATGCATGGCACAATTACCATTTTTGATCAATATATATTAAATGAGAAAAACATTTGCTGTGGTAACAGAAATTGCAGTTATAATATATTACTTTATTCAGAGAACCATGCATCTATAATATATTACTTTATTCAGAGAACCATGCATTGGTACATACACGTGTCTAATTTATGTATACATGTATAATCTATTGCATGAAAAGAGTATCAACACCGTGTACTCACCAGCGAATCTTGTAACATACATTGAATCCATAATACAAATATTTCCATCGAAAATATCCACACACGGATGTAAAATATTCAATAATTTTGTCACAGATCATTATGTGACTGAATTCAATGAAAAGAAAAAACAAAAATTACATAACGGGTGTACGTAATGAATGATGAAATAGTACATGTCCATAGATTAAATAATGGAAGCTAAAGTGTATTCTTATAATAACTACATGTACATCTCAGGATCTTTCTGTCTCAAAATTCAGTCATTGTAAATTTCAGCACATTTTCCCACCAAAGCTGCTAAAGTCCTTTGAACTTGCCGCCCAGTTATTGCGTCTTGTTCTTTTGATGTACTCTAATAAATACAGCAGGCAGAACTGGCTGTATTTTAACCACTGAATTATGTCACTGTTTAGCTTGCCAGTTCACTTTGATGATAAACAATGTACTTAAATTAATTGATTTATACATTCTGGTGAGAATCTTTAATCAACCGCCGCATTGGCTTGGCTGTTGCTTAGTTGTCTATGAAATTAAGAGAGCATATATCGGAGATTATTTGAGCAACGATTGTATTCGGAATGCATTCAAGACAAACACAAAGTAGACACGATGGCTTCATTACTCAGGAATCAGTAATTATAATATTGACACTTATGAGCTGTAATTTTTCAACAATAAACAAAGATCAAAGTTCTCAGTAGGCCCAGCAATTGGTTCGTATTTCCGACGTTTATTTTGGCACAAAACTAGAAGAAATTTTTTTGGTCTTTGAGAAAAATACCTGTAATAAATTACCCGAAATTTCGGGAGCCATGCCACGACCGGGTTATATCCGAATTCGGGTTATAGCGGGGTCCCACTGTATTCATATTATTATAGTATCAAAGAACATGAATAGCATTAGTTTAGAAGTTGTTATAAATTTATATTATTATAGCATAAAAGACCATGAATAGCAATATCCTATAATAGATTAGGGGTTATGAATTCATATTACTATAGCATTAAAGACCATGAATAGCAATAGCCTAGAATAACTTTTGGGGTTGTTATATATTCATATTTTTATAGCACGAAAGACTGCACATAACAATAGCCTAGAATAGCTATGGGGTTATTATATATTCATATTATTATAGCATCAAAGACCATGAATAGCAGTATCCTAGAATATATTTGGCGGTTGTTATAGGAACAGTCTTGAATAGTTTAAAGATTGTTATCATATTATTATAGCATCAAAGACCATGATTAGCAATAACCCTGAATAGCTATTGGCTTGTTATATATTCATATTATTATAGAATCAAAGAACATGAACTGCATATTCTAGAAGTTGTTATATATTCATATTATATCAAAGACCATGAATAGCAATAACCTAGAATAGCTTATGAGTTTTTTATATTCGTATTATAATAGCATCAAAAGACCATGAATAGCAATAGCCTAGAATAGCTTTGGGGTTGTTATATATTCATATTAGTATAGCATCAAAGACCATAACTAGCTATAATATAGGGGTTGTTGTATATTCATATTATTATAGCATGAAAGGCCATGAACAGCTATAATATAGGGGTTGTTGTATATTCATATTATTATAGCATGAAAGGCCATGAACAGCTATAATATAGGGGTTGTTGTATATTCATATTATTATAGCATCAAAGACCATAACTAGCTATAATATAGAGGTTGTTGTATATTCATATTATTATAGCATGAAAGGCCATGAACAGCTGTAATTTTATTTATATATATATATATATATATATATATATATATATATATATATATATATATATATATATATATATATATATTATGATAGCATCAGAGACGTTGTATAGGAATAACTTAGAGGAGTTGTTATGTATATACATAGTATAACATCAAAGACCATGAATAGCTGTTACTTAGGAGTTGCTGTACATTCATATTATTATAGTATCAATGCAGAATGCATCAGAAATCATTGTTAGCTGAAGACTGAGCATGATAATGATTACTACTCACCTGCGGGTGATAGCGGGAGGTCAGAACTGCCACCTTTGCCATAGCTAATTGATTTATTATTTGTGTCTGCAAATTCTGCAGCTAAGGATGCTCAACCTGTTATCAAAAAGCTCAAGTCAGACAAATGTCAGAGTGGTATGATGGATAAAGGTACCTGTTGTTCTCACATGCAAGAACGTCTTGGGGATGTCTGCATAACTGGTGTTGAAACTTCAAAAATACAAATGGACAGACAAACCAGGAGCAGAGATTTCCTAGATTAACTAAGCTTGTTAAATCTTTATTGTGCATCCCAGCAACAGGTGTCCCTTCTAATAAGATGTTACCCACTGCTGGAGATATAGAAAATGTACAACGTTCATCTTTATGACCAAATCATGTTGATGCTCTTATTTTGTTTTTAAATTTGATGTTCCATAATGGGATTGTCATGGCAGTTCAGGTTGAACTACTCTGGATAAAAGGACAATGAAGCGAGAAATCTGCAGCATTATGTATTTTATGTTTATCAAAAAGTAAAGTACATACTGTAAACTATTCAGACAAAAGACAGTAATTATAACACAATACCATTTCTATTTAAGGTGGTGTGCTAATACATCATTACCTCCCTTTAAGGCCCCTCATGACAGCATTCCTCTATAAGGTGGTATGCTAATACATCATTACCTCCCTTTAAGGCCCCTCATGACTGCATTCCTCAATAAGGTGGTATGCTAATACATCATTACCTCCCTTTAAGGCCCCTCATGACAGCATTCCTCTATAAGGTGGTATGCTAATACATCATTACCTCCCTTTAAGGCCCCTCATGACAGCATTCCTCTATTACAGCGGTTCTCAACCTTTCTAGTGCCGCGACCCTTTTAATGCAATTCCAAATGTGTGGCGACCCAACCGTAAAATTATTTTCGTTCATAACTGTAAAAATGTATATTTCCGATGGTTGTAATCGACCCCTGGCAAATCGTTGTTCGACCCCTGACGGGGTCGCAACCCACAGGTTGAGAACCGCTGCTCTATTAGTTGGTATGCTAATACATCATTACCTCCATTTAAGGACCCTCGTGACAGCATTCCTCTATAAGGTTTTATGTTAATACATCACTACCTCCCTTTAAGGCCCCTTATAACAGCATTCCTCTATAAGGTGGTATGCTAATACATCATTACCTCCCTTTAAGGCCCCTTATAACAGCATTCCATTTTAAGCTAGTCTGATAGTATTAATGTTACATCAATCCTTTTATAAGGACTGTATCATCGATATGGATCCATTTTAATTATGTAATAGTGAAATTATATTTATAAAATTATATTTATAATGTTCTCTATTATGAGTTAGTCTCACTATAACATGATATGCACCATGGATAGTGTTATAATGAGGGGTCAATACTATTAGCTTACCCAACATCTACAGAAGCAAATATTTGTAAGATTTTGTTTAAATCAGTACTTCTATTATTTAGAACATTGCAAAATCATGTATTATTTTAATGTTTACTCCTCTTGGTATGAATTAGTGTGTACTCTTCCTTATAACATATGCTCTATAAATTATGCTGAATGCACATAGCTATGCATGTTTTTAGTATTTAATTCATTTTAGTTTTATTTCCATCACTCTTCTTTTGCGCACATTTGTATCATAGTGCTCTTCATATTATTGTGCTGTTGTTTTAACATCATTTGAGTCAATAAGGCTAATTTCCTTACTGCTCTGTAATTATAGTACAAGTGAATATTCATTTTTATATATCCTTGTCATAGACCAATAAAGCTTTTGGGATGGTTTTTGTCCGTCATGTTCCGTCTTTATTTTTAGCATATGCTTTTATGGCAGCTTGTCCTGAACTGTTTGCAGTATTGTCATGAAGATTAACAACCACCCACCCATTCATACTGTGATCTAGTTCTTTCTAAATACAAATCATAAACATATCTAATTCATCCTAAATAAAAATCAGCAACATACATGTATCTAGTTCATCCTAAATGAAAATCATCAACATATCTAGTTCATCCTAAAATAAAATTCATCATCATATCTATTATGGTAAATACAAATAATCATCATATCTAGTTCATCTTAAAATAAAAATCATCATATCTAGTTCATCCTAAATAAAAATCATCAACATATCTAGTTCATCCTAAAATAAAATTCATCATCATATCTATTATGGTAAATAAAAATAATCATCATATCTAGTTCATCCTAAATAAAAATCATCAACATATCTAGTTCATCCTAAATAAAAATCATCAACATATCTAGTTCATCCTAAAATAAAATTCATCATCATATCTATTATGGTAAATAAAAATAATCATCATATCTAGTTCATCCTAAATGAAAATCATCAACATATCTAGTTCATCCTAAAATAAAATTCATCATCATATCTATTATGGTAAATAAAAATAATCATCATATCTAGTTCATCCTAAATAAAAATCATCAACATATCTAGTTCATCCTAAAATAAAATTCATCATCATATCTATTATGGTAAATAAAAATAATCATCATATCTAGTTCATCCTAAATAAAAATCATCAACATATCTAGTTCATCCTAAAATAAAATTCATCATCATATCTATTATGTTAAATAAAAATAATCATCATATCTAGTTCATCCTAAATAAAAATCATCAACATATCTAGTTCATCCTAAAATAAAATTCATCATCATATCTATTATGGTAAATACAAATAATCATCATATCTAGTTCATCCTAAATGAAAATCATCAACATATCTAGTTCATCCTAAAATAAAATTCATCATCATATCTATTATGGTAAATACAAATAATCATCATATCTAGTTCATCCTAAATAAAAATCATCAGCATATCTAGTTCATCCTAAATAAAAATCATCAACATGTCTAGTTCATCCGAAATAAAAATCATCATATCTAGTTCATCCTAAATAAAAATCATCAACATATCTAGTTCATCCTAAATGAAAATCATCAACATATCTAGTTCATCCTAAATGAAAACCATCAACATATCTAGTTCATCCTAAATAAAAATCATCATCATATCTAGTTCATCCTAAATGAAAATCATCAACATATCTAGTTCATCCGAAATAAAAATCATCATATCTAGTTCGTCCTAAATGAAAATCATCAACATATCTAGTTCATCCTAAATGAAAACCATCAACATATCTAGTTCATCCTAAATAAAAATCATCATCATATCTAGTTCATCCTAAATAAAAACCATCATATCTAGTTCATCCTAAATGAAAATCACCAACATAACTAGTTCATCCTAAATAAAAATCATCAGCATATCTAGTTCATGTATGATGATATTAAATTGGGTGTATTATGGTATAAAACTTTCTTTGATGTCTACTTCATCCTAAATAAAAATGGTGCAGCTTGCACATCCAATTTGGTCAACAAAGTAGCCATCTTGAAAATCATGTAATCTGTCCTCCTTACTACTTTTAAATTAATATTGATATCAGCCTGGGGTTTTCAGTGAAAGACTTTGTACAATGTCTACTCATGCATATATGAACTTGAATATGTTGCCACTTTAACTTCTGATATGGTTGCCCCAATGCCCATCTTGCACGTCTTGTTGTACTGCTACACAAATATGGCTGGTCATGTCAGCATTGGGCTTTCAAGATAAGACTTTTTATGTCAAAAAGGACTTAATGCCTTAATGCAAATGGTGCCGATTTGAAATCCAATATGACCACTATATCAGCCATCTTGGAAGCCTTGTTACTGTAAATCCTCCAAAGGAAATGGTCATACGAGCATTGGGTTATAAACTTACAATAAGAAGTCTTACGATATTATGTTAGTCCTAGATGAAAATGGTAACTCTGACATTCATTATGTCCACCTCAGCAGCTAAGTTTGAAAATCTTAATATCACAGAAGAATATCAAAGATCATTAAAAACCCAGCAGTTAAAATGGTTGTATCTTAAATTCCTCAAACTTCTCTTTCAAGAGTAGAGTGTCAGTCCCATTGAGTTAAATCTGTGCTTATGTTAAATTTAACGTTTTACTTTTATTGATTTTGTAAAAACCCAGCAGTTAAAATGGTTGTATCTTAAATTCCTCAAACTTCTCTTTCAAGAGTAGAGTGTCAGTCCCATTGAGTTAAATCTGTGCTTATGTTAAATTTAACGTTTTACTTTTATTGATTTTGTAAAAAAAAGATTGCCAGTATAATTGTCTTTGGGGGTATTATTTGTTATAATAATGTTAAAAGTGCCTTGTTTGGAAACACAATTTCTGTACATTTATTAGCTAAATGTTTTCTTAATAGAAATCATTGAGTACATGTCACATTTCTTACCTGTTCAATATTTGTTTTACATGTATATTCATGGTTTGACTTATGCTGTGTATTTTCCACAGTCAAAGTGGACTCGGGAAAGACAGAGCTTGGAACTATCGAGTTAATTGCACTTACTGCTGGTCCAGTTATCCTTGTGTGTTTAATATTCATCGCAATATTTGCTCTGTATCATCGACACCAGCTGCGGAGACGTATGATGTTCCCTGTCCACGCAGTAGAGCCAGGCAATTTGGATACACCTCTGTTGCCTGATGGGCAGATTTCTACGCTGAAAGACATGTATGACTATTCTGGATCTGGATCAGGTAACAGCAGGGTTCAATTCATTGCTAGAATGCTTCTATGAAGTAAGGTAAAAAGCAGGGTTCCATACATGTTTAGGTTGTTCTATGAAATCAGATAAAATAGAGCATGATTCCCTTCATTTCTAGTATGCCCATATGAAGTAAGGTAAAAAGGCATGGTTCCATTAATTTCTAGCATGCCTCTATCAAGTAAGGTAAAATCAAGAGTTCCATACATCTTTAGCTTGCCCCTGTTGTTCGTCCGTAATTCGACCCTTCTAGACATCCGAGGGATGGAGGGGCTGGTTCTGTTCCATGCGTGCACAGGTGGCTGTTAAGGCCAACCCTTGCATGTAATGTTAGTTTTCATAAGATACAGTTGATGAGTGGGACATCTCCAGGAGGGTTTATGGCATGTGCTTTTCTGGCTTGCCTCTTCAGCTCTGCAACTGCTGTCCCGCTAGATTCACACAACTTGGAGCCTTTGTGCATAGAGGAACGCCAATTGACTGGATTGGTTGTTTTCTCCCAGGAATCAGGGTTTTATGTTGAATGCTTTCAATGCAGCTTTCAGATTGTCATTGAAGACTTTCTTCTGACTGTCCTCACTCAAGCTTGACATAGAAGAGTCTCTTAGGCATGTGGTGATTTGGCATGTGGACAGCATGTCCTGCCATGTGTACCTGGCACTACGTCAGGATGGTGTGAATGCTGTGGAGACCTGCTTGGGCAAGTACCTCAGTGTCTGGAACCTTGTCCTGCCACTTGATGTTGATGATTTTCCTGAGACTTGGGGTGGGAAAATGGTTCAGCTTCCTGGTGTGGCATTGGTACACAATCTATGTTTCACATGCGTAAAGTAGTGTGTGGAGCACAACTGCCCATTTGACCTTTAGTTTGGTCTGGATGCTTATGCCTCTTCCATTCCAGATGTTGGCATACAATCTGCCAAACATTCTGCTGGCTCTGGCAATGCAAAAGTACACCTCATTGACAATAGTGACACTCTGTGACAGTGTGCTGCCAAGGTAGATGAAGTGGTTCACTACGTTGAGTTTTTGGGTGATGTTGGGCTCAACATAGGGCTTTCGAGTGACCGGCTGATGCAGGACTTTAGTCTTCTTGGTACTGATGGTGAGATCAAAACTTGTGCAGGAGCTGGAGAACATGTCAACGCTGCATTGCAGGTAGGCTTCTGAGCCAACATCGAGGGTGCGGTCATCAGCAAATAAGAACGCCCTGATGATGTCTTTCATGACCTTGGTTTTCGCTTGAATCATTCTGGGATTGAATAGTTTTCCATTTGTACAGCACCTGATGCTGCCTCCAACTTCTTCATCTCTGAAAGCATTAGTCAGCATGGCAGAGAACAATAGACCGAACAGTGTTGGCACCAGAACACAACTCTGTTTGATGTCATTGGTTGCTGGGAATGGCTCAGATGTCTCTCAGTTGTCAGGAGTCGTGCCTGCATGACATCATGGAAATGCAGTATTATGGATATAAATTTCCTTGGGCATCTGTACTTGGCAACTTTCCACAAGCCGTCTCTGCTGACAGAATCAGAGGCCTTTTTCAAGTCTGCGTAGATCGAGAAAAGATCAATATTTTTCTCTTGACATTTCTCTTGTAGCTGCCTTGCAGCAAACACCATGTTGATTGTCCCACATTATTTGAAAGAAACAGACTGGCTTTCTGGTAGTATTCCCTGGTCAAGGTGTAAGTGAGGCAGTTCAGCAGTTTTCTGGCAAGTATCTTTCCTCTAATAATGTAGTCAATAAGGTGCCAGTGCTTAGAGCGTGGGTGCATCCATTATGTCCTGTTATTGGTGGAAGGTGGAAGACTGTTGGTGATGAGCAGTTCATGCTCGATACAAGTCTGGAGCAAAAGAAGACTGTTGCTATTACAGGGACACTCCATGCATTCCTAGCACTCTATCCCAGGCAACATGATCACAGCCTACTCTTACATTGAAATCACCAAGAATGACAAATTTATCTGCCATTGGAACATTAGGAATGATGGAGTGAAGGTCCTCATAGAACTTGACCATCACTTCATCTGGGTTGCTCATGATCGGAGCAAGCAACTAATGATGGTAAGGTGCTTTCTTCCAGACAACAGGGGGAGTTTTGTGGTCACGAGACTGTTGTTTACTCAGTTGGGAGGTCCAGCTAATTTGCCAATCAGTGCTGTCTGTACTGCAAAGCTGACACCAGCGTCACGGCACTCTTCACTTCCTCGGCCACTCCAAAAGATAGCGTATCCAGAGCCCCTTTCACAGAGTTGATCTCCTGCAATCAGGGTCTTGCTCAAGGCAGCAATGTCCATTCCATGTTGGTGAATTCCTTTCCTATTAGGACAGTTCTCCTCTTGGGTCTTTCCACATTGTCTCTGTCCATTAAGCTGCGCACATTCCAAACGCTAAGTGTGAGAGGAACAATCCTCATTTTCTTTTTTGTATTTTGACCTCTGGAGAAGGAACCTGCCAGCCACGGTATGCTGGCTAGGGAAGTTTAGAGCAGGAAATGTTTAGGGCACTTTTTCTAGCCCCTTTCTTATGCCAGGGGGGTGAGCAGTACATTCTTGAATAGGGCTGCTCAGGAGACTGTCCGACTCCACTGCTGCTTCATGTCAGTTGGTGAATGACCCTAATGGCCTGAGCCGCTTGTGTACAGAGTTGTGGCTATGGCTGACAGTGTACCCAAACTTGCCGCTTCATCACTTGCCTGTCACCACATGAATATAGTGGGTGATGAAATGGGGTGGGTGGATGAGAAGAATGATTTGCGTGGTGACTTTATTTTAAGCGAGGAAGAGTTGTGCAGTTTGTCACCCTCGCTCTTTCGCCCAAAACATCTGGGTCCAGCAGCATGACAATGTCAGGATGTCCTATGTATCTTGTCATGCTCTTAAGTTTTCATGGTGCTTTGCTGGGAATTGCCTTTCTGCCTGTTGACCAGCTGGTGGTTCCTCCGCGCAGGATTGCGAATCCAGTCTTCACATGCTTGGTAGACAAAGTCTAACTCACCAAGGGTTTAAGACCTATTGGTTACCCTTAGCCTGGTTTAGCCAGCCAATCGAGTATATTTTAAATGTTGTGGCCGCTGTGCATGGCACATTTTCTTGGAGCCACAGGTGAGAACTGATTGCCGAGTGGGGACCAAAGTTGGGTGAGCTACCCCAAAGTCATACAACTGCTTAGCCAGTCAGTGGTGGTACCCCTTACCAGGACACCCCATACATCCTAAGCTTGCCTCAATGAAGTAAGGTAAAATCAGCGTTCCATTCATTTCTACCATGCTTCTATGAAGTAAGGTAAAACCAAGGGTTCCATACATGTTTAGCATGCTCTGAAGTCAGGTAAAAAAGCAGCATTCCATTCATTTCTAGCATGCCTCTATGAAGTAAGGTAAAACCAAGGGTTCCATTCATTGTTAGCATGCCTCTAATGAAGTAAGGTAAAACCAATGGTTCCATTCATTTTAGCTTTTTCTATGAAGTAAGGTAAAACTAAGCATTCTATACATGTTTAGCTTGCATTTATGAAATAAGGTAAATGCAGGGTTACATTCATTGATAGCTTGCCTCTATGAAGGAAGGTAAATAATAATATTAATAATAATAATAAAATGCTTTTTTTTATTGAGGTTGACTTGTTAGTCAAAAACTGTTCTCACTTGAGGCCCTCTGATGGAGAGTAACAACCAAGGGTTCCATTTGTTTTAGCTTGTTCTATAAAGTGTGGTAAAAAGGCAGGGTTTCATTCAGTTTGCACTTGCCTCTATGAAGCAACTGCTCTGGTGTCCTAGTGCTTAGAGTGTCCACCGTGGAAGCGGAAGGTCATGGGTTCGATTGTCAGCCAAGTCATGCCCAAGACTTCTTACAAAAATGGTACTAACTGCTGTCTCGCTTGAAACTCAGCATTAAGAGGTTAGTGTTAGGACTCATCGGCCTGGTGTCAGGATAATGTGACTGGGTGGGATGTCAGCGGCATGATGCCTCAGTGCTAGACATCACTATAAACTGCCTCACAGCAGACATCGTAGCGATATGACTAAATTTTTTTAAAGCTACGTTAAAAATCCTAATCAAACAAACAAATCAAACAAAGCCTTTATGAAGTAAGGTAAAACCAAAGATTCCATTCATTTTTGGCTTGCCTCTGTGAAGTAAGGTAAAAGCAGGGTTCCATTCCTTTTAGCTTGCTTCCAATAAGTAAAGTAAATGCAGGGATTCCATTCACTTTAGCTTGCTTCCATGAAGTAAGGTAAAAGGCAGGAGTTCCATTCATTTTATCTTGCTTCCATGAAGTAAGGTAAAGGCAGGGGTTCTATTCATTTTTAACTTGCCTCTATGAAGTATGGTAAAAACATGGTTCCATTTTTGCTTCTATGATGGTTTATATCCTAAGACTTTATAAGAGTTCTTAATTAGATTATGGTGGAATGCATTTCAGTTACAGAATTGTAAGATTAACAAATTGTTTTCAGAATGGGTTACATTCATAGAAAACTAAAACAGATGCTTCTAATAACATAATTTGCAATAGGTTTATAATCTAGGTGTGTCATGTGACTCATTGAGACCCTTTGTCATTATTATTATTATTGGTCTTCTTCTAAGTGCTAAATAGCCTAAAAGTGCTGTTGCGCCGTTAAAATTCAAATAAACAAACAAACTTCTTCTTCTTCTTCTTCTTCTTCTTCTTCTTCTTCTTCTTCTTCTTATTATTATTATTATTATTATTATTATTATTATTATTATTATTTAAGGTCTTCCCCTTCTTGTCCAGAGAACTATTGCACGGCAGATTCAGCTTATTGAAATCCTTGGCAAGGGTCGTTATGGAGAGGTCTGGATGGGCAAGTGGAAGGGCGAGTGTGTTGCTGTCAAAATATTTTCATCAAGAGAAGAAAGATCTTGGTTCCGTGAGGCAGAGCTTTACCAGACTGTCATGCTTCGGCATGAAAATATTCTGGGGTTCATTGCAGCTGACAATAAAGGTGAATCAAAACTTGATTTTTGGACGGTTTATAACAAAATACATGAAGTAGTTGTTTATCATGAATGCTTATATTTATTGTCATCATAGAGTCCATTATAATTGGTCATATTTCATTTGTAAGCACTGAGCTATTATGTCTCCCACTGAAGACAGTATATATATATACAGCCCTTAAATGTCCATATTTTATGTTAAGAGATGCAACTTTTTTAAGACACCATGTCAGACAATGTTTTGATTGAGCATGTGCTGAAAAATGTACCTATACGATTGAAAATATTAAATTCTTTTCCTTCTGTATCAGGGTCTGTCCATATTTCATTCCTTAACTATTCTCTCAGGGTTTCTCCATATTAAATTCCTTTCTTGCTTTATCAGGTTCTATCCATATTAAATCATTTTGCTGCTGTAACAGGGTTCATCCATATTAAATTCCTTCCCTGCTGTATCAGGTTCTATCCATATTAAATCATTTTGCTGCTGTAACAGGGTCTATCCATATTAAATTCCTTCCCTGCTGTATCAGGTTCTATCCATATTATATTCTTTTCCTGCTTTATCAGTGTCTATCCATATTAAATTATTTTCCTATTGTAACAGGGTCTATCCATCTTAAATTATTTTCCTGCTTAACATGGTCTATCCATCTTAAATTCCTCTCCTGCTGTATCAGGTTCTATCCATATTAATTTCCTTTCCTGTTTTATCAGGGTCTATCCATACTAAATCCCTTCCTGTTGGATCAGGCTCTATCCATATTTAATTCTTTTCCTGCTTTATCAGGGTCTATCCATATTAAATTCCTTTCCTGTTGTATCAGGGTCTATCCATATTAAATTCTTTTCCTCATATTAGGATCTGTCCATGTTATATTCTTTTCCTCCCATACTAGGGTCTATCCATATTAAATTCTTTTCCTCGTATTAGGATCTGTCCATGTTATATTCTTTTCCTCCCATACTAGGGTCTATCCATATTAAATTCTTTTCCTCGTATTAGGATCTGTCCATGTTATATTCTTTTCCTCCCATATTAGAGTCTGTCCATCTTAAATTCCTTTTTTGATGTCTCAGGGTCTATCCATATTTTATTCCTTCAGTAAATATGCTCACTGTCTCAATCGCAAAAATAGCTTTAGTTTCGGTTAATTTTTGTTGTTGTTTTGACAAAGCGAAGTTATCATCATTGTTTTATTTCAGGCTCCATTCAAAACATGAAAATATTTCCATAAGCCTAGATCAGGAGCTTGTCTAATTGCAATGCACAAAATGCTGTGCAACACCACCTGAATAATAAACTAATTTTGTCTAATTGAAAGGCATGGAAGCTGTTCAACACCACCTGTATAATTAACTTGTTTTGTCTAATTGCAAGGCATACAAAACTGTTCAACCCCACCTTAATACTCAAATCATTTTGTCTAATTGCAAAGTATAGAAATCCGTTCACCCCATACTGAATAATCAATTCATTTTGTCAAATTGCAAGGCATAGAAAGCTGTTTCATTCTTTCATGCTCTATCTGACACATTCCCTAAGTTTGGAAAGCCCATTCTTTTTTTATATATACAAACCTGTCTTGTATAAATATTTTGATAAACAAAGTATTGATAGTCAGCCCATCCAAAACAGTCTGGCTGTGGGAAAATAACCTCACAACTTCATTACACACAATTTACCAAGATACAAATCACAGAATTTCATAACTGTTCTGGTGGCCTAGTGGTTAATGTCCGCCGTGGAAGCAGAAGGTCATGGGTTTAATCCCCAGCTGAGACATACCAAAGACTTACAAAAATGGTACTAACAGCTGCCTCGCTTGGTGCTCAGCATTAAGAGGTTAGTGGGACATCATGCAACATGTCTGCGGCATGATACCCCAATGCTAGACATCACTATAAACCGTATCACTGCAGACATCGTAGCTATTATGTTAACAATCGTAATCATGCAAACAGACAAACAAAACAAACAGAATTTCATACATTGTAATATGATCTTTAGTGGTAAATTTACTTGAATATATGAATGTAATCTTTGTGAAGTAAATTTATTTGAATATATGAATGTAATCTTTGTGAAGTAAATTTCTTTGATCATCTTGTCATGCAGTAAAAAGATGTGAAAGGGTAATGAGCATTTGGATATAATGGGATTGTGTACTCCTACCAAATGTGGACCTACATAAATCAGTTGATCATAGGATGCAGAATATATATGTGTGTGTGTGTGTGTGCGCGCGCGCGTACACTCGGATTTACTACATTGTGGACACTGATCCAAAGTATAGACCTTCGTTGTGGACACAGTTTACATTGTGGACACTACATCTTGGTGTCCACAAGATACACACCTGTAAATTATCATTTTGGTTCGCGTACATGATTTTAAAACCAAAAGAGCAAATCAACGTTGTCAACCATATCCCGCCATAAGTGTGTATCTTGGCACGCTCCCGCGCAGCATCCAGTTTGTGTGAACCCACCTCACATACACAGATTGCGGTTTGCGCATGTCATCGCCATTCGATATCACGATCTCTCACTTCTTATGGGTATTCTCGCAATATCTATAGTCGTCATTTTAATAAATGTTTAATCTCAGTATACTTTGGAAATACTTGCAAACTCTTATATTTACTTACTACGATTTGTCCCTGTCCAGTGAATCATTTCATAGAACGGAAAAACGAACTCCACATGATTGCACTGTATACAAGAAGTACACACGAAATGATTCGGTAGATACAATGCAAAATTATAATAATAAAATATTCTATTTAAGCAATATTAGACTAGACCCATGTGTATGAGTTTCCTTTTACTGAAAAATGTATACAACGTTTTGCGTACATACTTTATTACTTTAGTAACAGTACGAGTGACCATAAACTTTCTCTCTCTCTCTCTCTCTCTCTCTCTCTCTCTCTCTCTCTCTCTCTCTCTCTCTCTCTTAGACTATACAAATTGCAACAATCTCTATACTTGTAAATTAACCACTACACAATATATTTGTACTTACTGCATATTTTGACAATATATATATATATATATATATATATATATATATATATATATATATATATATATATATATATATATATATAATGTAATAAATATGGAGTATACGCATTTGATAGCACCCCGTTCTAAGCAAATCTTGGATTTGTGTGATTATTACGATTTGGCGCCATGAAAAAATTCCTAGCCCGAAATAATTAGCCAATTACTAGGAACAAACGTCATGGAATCGAGTGTTAGTGAGTTTGAATGATGCCAAGGTTCGCTAGTTGTGAATTTAGATCCAATCTGAATGACTGTCCCTGGTGTAACATAGTCTATATTAAAAATCAAGTGGCGTATAATAGTGTTGTGGTTGAGGTGGCAGTATTTACGGTAGGAAACCTGTAATTTACTCAATGGAATCAATAAGTAGGGACTTGGTAGATACCGTTTATGTGTCCATAGTGGAAAATATATGCATTTATATTGGTGTAATGCGCCGGTAAAATCGTGTATTGACTGGCCTTAGGTGGTGTAGTGAAATAGTTCCCAATGAAAAAGGGGATACATGGCATAACCGGGTAGCGGTACGGAAATCTGATGATTATGAAGAAAAACCAGGCAAATGTACGGTTGATGGACTTATGGCAAGTTGTTTTATCTGTGTTCTTGACTTGATTAGAGTAAAATTTAGCATAAAAAAGCAGACATGTCTGGCTTTCCAATTTCCAAGTTAAATTGTACAGAAGTCTTGGGAAGATTGGGGAAAACATATGACTTCCAGCGGGATTCACACTAGGGTTTGAAACCGCTTGGTCAAGTGAGTGGTACGTGTAACAATACGTTCATAAAGCACTACGAAATTATTTATTTCAACACGAATAGCGCTTAATTTCATCACATACAAAATTGATTTTTTTTCTTCTTTTCCACTCGCTTGCTCCCTCTATCCCGACCTTTACCATTCATGTCAAATTGTGTGCTATTCTTCGTAAAAACACTACCTGTAATTGTGATAAAAGTAATCGGTTCATAACAGAAGTATAGCTTCGTCGCAAAGCTAACTTTTTCCTAAAGATTTTTTCTTCTCGAAAGATAGCGCTTAGTTAGTGACATGAATGGTCATATATTAAAATAATATTATAATAGACCTATTTTCATCCGACTTGTTGACACATGGTTCACAATTGGTTCCACATTAATAAGAAACACACACACAGCATTATGAACACCGTGTCCATGACTACAATATCGTGTCCACAATGTCGCGACGATGACAATCAATAATGCATTTAGTGTACTGTGTATAAAACATATGTTGGTAAAAACAGCACCAATAGAGGATATTTTCACCTTATTTAGCTTGTATGTATTGTTTAAATGATTATATAAGGATGTATCCATAACCCGGTCCCTAGTCGGATGGTTCACAAGTATAGCAATCCATGTGTGTGTGTGTGTGTGTGTGTGTGAAAGCATGGTCCTTTACCATGAAATTTCATAGGTCAAGTTTCAATTGTCAGACCTGTTTCATCAGGCGAAGACAGCTTTATAATTTTCACTAATTGATTCATTCATTAATTGTCTGTATATTTTACTTTTTTTTTATTCTTCAGACAATGGGACATGGACACAGCTGTGGTTGGTGACTGATTACCATGAGTTGGGTTCCTTGTTTGACTACCTCAATAGAACTGTGGTGACATCTCAAAGCCTTGTCAAGATGGCCCAGTCTATATCTTCAGGGCTTGCCCATCTACATATGGAGATTATGGGCACACAAGGTAAACTTTTTTCTTGAGGCCTGCTTTTTATCTCTTTTCAATACATTCCCTATTCACATTAACACTAATAGAAGCTGGCTGCCTCACGTATCCATCCATGTGAAAGACAAATTCATTTTTTCTGTCCATCTCATATAGACAAAGGACAATAACTCTTGCCCCATTATCCACCACCACTTGCATTGCTGTTTTTCTAGGGTTTAACACCATTTTCAGCATAAGATAGGCTATACATGGCGGCCAGTATAAATGGTGAATTGAAGAACCCTGAAAACCCTGGAAAGAACTACCAACCCACATTGGCCAAACCTGAGACTCGCACCGATGCAGAGGAGAGATGTCAGCAATCCGTAACTGTGAGCGCTTTAGACCTCTCGATCTACTAGAGTAGAATGATACCTAATAATGCCCATGAGAGATAAATATACACCATATTCAGCATGTGCATAGCAATATTCTTGATTTTAGGGCATATTATTTATTTGACTCATAGTGAGGTCGGGTGGAGAGATGGCTGTTCATCTGTACTGCCCCAACATCCTGACATTCATTTGATATATGCATTCCAACCTGTTTTCTAACCGGCCAGTCATACAAATATATGAAATATGACTACAGTGGTTATGGTTCGCTTATCTCAGTGGAGATCTGTCCACATATTCTGACAGCAGTGGTGTCTTATGCAGAACATTCTGCATTGCAAAACTGATCAGCCAGACCAAACATGAGTAATATTACTTCTCAATGAAGGGGCCTCAAGTGGTCAAGTTTTCTAAAGCACCTTCTGTTAAGGATAACTGCCATCTCACCTCTGTCTACATGGGTTCGAGTCTAAGATTCGGCTAATGTAGTTAAGTGTGAAAGCTTGCCAGTAGCTTCTTGTGGGTCGGTGTTTCTTTTGGGGTTTTCCCGGGTTCTTTCTCCACCAATAATACTGGCCACCATGTATAGCCTATTGTGTGCTGAAAAATGGCGCTAAACTCTACAACAACAACAACTTCTTAATGAACCTGCACTATTCATAAATCCATCCATCCAGGCATGTTAGTATATTGCCATATGGAATGCTTGATCCATGGACCCAAGGTATACAAGAGAGTTAAAGTTCCAATGTAGATGAAGGAAATGAAAAGGAAGTCATTCAATCTGACAGTGCAGTGGATGGAATTCAGCCTTAAGGAAACAATACAAGAAATCTACCATATCCTGCCTCAGTCTTCCACATAGTCATCCTAATCTACAAGGTGAGTACCTCTATTGATGTCAATGTTGAGATCAATAATCCATCTTTAAATGCCTTCCACCTAGCCATCCCAACCTACAAGGTCAATGCCCTTATTGATGTCGATGTTGAGATCAACAGTTCATGATTGAATGTCTTCCACTTAGCCATCCCAACCTACATGGTCAACACCTCTATTGATATTAATGTCGAGATCAGTAGTCCATCATTTAAAATGTTGCCTCAGTCATCGAAAGTTCCAGAAATCATTGAGTATCTCTCAGAAAGAAAAAAAAACCTTACCTCTGGTAATGTAAAATCTTTCCTTACCCTGAATCCTTTGCCAGCTAGCTTTTCTCATATCCCTCAGAATTGAATGACTTTGACAGGATTATTTTTGTATCTAGCATAACTGCTCCACCATGTTATAATGGGGGATTATCAGACAATTAAGATGGCACCAAAGAACTGGAGCCAGATTAAATTTATGATGACTAGACTGCAATAATTTACTAAATGATGATGGGTGATTATCAGACAATTATGATGATGCCAAAGAATTGGAGCCAGATGACATTTATGATGACTGGACCACAATAATTTACTAAATGATGATGGGTGATTATCAGACAATTATGATGATGCCAAAGAATTGGAGCCAGATGACATTTATGATGACTGGACCACAATAATTTACTAAATGATATGGGTGATTATCAGACAATTAGGATGATGCCAAAGAACGTAAGTCAGATGAGATTTATGAAGACTAGACCATGATAATTTACTAAATGATGTTGGGGGATTATCAGACAATTAGGATGACACCAAAGAACTGGGGCCAGATGACATTTAAGATGACTGGACCGCAATAATTTACTAGATGACAATTAGGATGAGCTCTTTGACTTTCTACCAGATGACATTAGCTAGTGAAATTTATATGATACTGTGAATTAAACAAATGTAGATGAATTAAACAAATGTGGACTTAACTTTAGGTCTGTACACGTTTAATACAATTTACCTTTCATCAGGTACAATGGTAACTGATAATTAGGATTGATGGGTACCCAGTAAAAGTTTCCTTAACTTGTACAGCTTTGCTAGATGTCCAGTTTTGATCTATCCAAACCATGCTCACTCATGTTATTACCAAAATGGAATCTGTCCAGGGTGTTGACATGGCTTAACACATCCAAGTTTCAGAGAATATCATCCATATCCTTGAATCAGCTATCATATATTTTCTACTAAAAGTAATGGACATCATGTGTAGCCTACCATAGGCTGAAAAAATAGCTTTAAACATTGATGACATTTCCTTTCTTTTTAATTCACAGGAAAGCTTTAGACATTGTTGACATTTCTTTTCTTTTTAATTCACAGGAAAGCTTTAGACATTGTTGACATTTCTTTTCTTTTTAATTCACAGGAAAGCTTTAAACATTGTTGACATTTCTTTTCTTTTTAATTCACAGGAAAGCTTTAAACATTGTTGACATTTCTTTTCTTTTTAATTCACAGGAAAGCTTTAAACATTGTTGACATTTCTTTTCTTTTTAATTCACAGGAAAGCTTTAAACATTGTTGACATTTCCTTTCTTTTTAATTCACAGGAAAGCTTTAGACATTGTTGACATTTCTTTTCTTTTTAATTCACAGGAAAGCTTTAAACATTGTTGACATTTCTTTCATTTTTAATTCACAGGAAAGCTTTAAATATTGTTGACATTTCTTTCATTTTTAATTCACAGGAAAGCTTTAAACATTGTTGACATTTCTTTCTTTTTTAATTCACAGGAAAGCTTTAAACATTGTTGACATTTCTTTTCTTTTTAATTCACAGGAAAGCTTTAAATATTGTTGACATTTCTTTCTTTTTTAATTCACAGGAAAGCTTTAAACATTGTTGACATTTCGTTCTTTTTAATTCACAGGAAAGCTTTAAACATTGTTGACATTTCGTTCTTTTTAATTCACAGGAAAGCTTTAAACATTGTTGACATTTCTTTCTTTTTTAATTCACAGGAAAGTTTTAAACATTGTTGACATTTCGTTCTTTTTAATTCACAGGAAAGCTTTAAACATTGTTGACATTTCTTTCTTTTTTAATTCACAGGAAAGCTTTAAACATTGTTGACATTTCGTTCTTTTTAATTCACAGGAAAGCTTTAAACATTGTTGACATTTCGTTCTTTTTAATTCACAGGAAAGCTTTAAACATTGTTGACATTTCTTTCTTTTTTAATTCACAGGAAAGTTTTAAACATTGTTGACATTTCGTTCTTTTTAATTCACAGGAAAGCTTTAAACATTGTTGATATTTCTTTCTTTTTTAATTCACAGGAAAGCTTTAAACATTGTTGACATTTCGTTCTTTTTAATTCACAGTAAAGCTTTAAATATTGTTGACATTTCTTTCTTTTTTATTCACAGGAAAGCCTGCTATTGCTCACAGAGATTTGAAGAGTAAAAACATTCTGGTGAAAATCAATGCAACCTGCTGTATTGCGGATTTAGGTAACGGAACGAACCTGAAAACATTGTTATCATTATGCATCTCCATTTCACTTGGTCAAAAGCCATATCAGCTGGTCCATGCATCCATTATATATGTCCTTCCCGTTTGCTTGTATGATATCTCGGAAAGTGTGGCCAGTTTTTTGTATACAAATTTCCAGGAATATTCTCTCTGGCATGATCAAGGATCAACAATTTTTAAAAAAGAAAAGTTAACATGTTTCATAGGAAACTATGGAGAAATGTACTTCACATTGGCAGATTTAAGCTTACTGAAAAAAATTACAAAATATCACAATACAATTTATTTTAAATATTGTAAAATATAAGATGTTTTCTAGAAATTGTGTTATATTTATTTCACAAAAGATAAACTTATTTTGTTTTGATATTGTCTTATTTAGCACAAACAACTTGTCACATTAATTAAAGTTTTCAAAACAGATATATCCAGTAGCAGATAAATACATAAATGAGTGAAAAAAGCTAGGGTTTGAATTGATTGCTGGAGAATGGAATGCATAAATAGCAAGAAGAGATTAAAACAAGTCCTGAAAGATTATTTTATATAATGATTTACTTCTTAATGCACCCGATCATTTGTGAATACTTGTTTGTAGTCATGTAATTGTTTGCCACATCAGCACATATATGATTCACTCTACGATATAAGCAATGGATGATAAACGCCACTTGTTTATGTTTCAACCGCTCCTGTGGCCTATAGGTTATTGGTCCATGTCGGATGCAAGAGGTCTTGGGTTTAATCCCTGGTGAGTCATGCAAAAGATGTATACAAATTGTAATAACAGCTGCCTCGCTTGGTGTTTAGCATTATGAGGTTAGTGTTAGGACTTGTCAGTCTGGTGTCAGGATAACGTTAATGGGTGGGACTTCATGCTACATTTATGTGGCTCGATGCCAAAGTGCTAGATATCACTATAAACTGCCACATTGCAGACATCGTAGTGATATGACTGAAATTGGCTGACACAATGCTTATAGAAGCCTGCTCACAGTCATTCATGCTATGTTAGGACTTTAATAGTTGTCATGTCCTAAATATTTACAAATGCTATGACTACAATAAATATTTATTCCCTATTAGTCTAAACTTGCCTCAAATATAAAATCATGTATATTATCACATATGTGAGAAAATACAAGACCATCTTTGAATTTGATGACTATAAAAATGAGGCGATATACTGTGTGTGCCTTGTAAAAAATTAGGACTAGCCATGTATCATGTGAAGAAAGGGTCAACAGATGAATAACACTTCAAGCATTTAAATAACAGAAGTGTATGGCACATATAAATTTTAAAGAAAGGTGCTTGAGTAGGTACTTTGGTGAGAACACAGATGTAAAACTGTACAGAATATAAAACATTTCAAACTGAGTTTGATCTTCTCTTTTGATAAGTTTTGAAATTGCCCCTGGGCATGTACCATGCAAATTTGAGCTTGCCTGGGCTGAAAATGAGCATGTCCAGGGTAAATATCAAATTTATTCGTTCAGGGCTGATGATTTGCAATTTTTTTTTCTGGTTGGCTTTATCCTAGCAGTTGTGTTTTCTTATGGTTGGCTTACCATGATAGCAGTTGCCTGTTTTTCTTCTGGTTGGCTTTTCCCTACCAGTTTGGTACTTCTTCTGGTTGGCTTTCGCCTTGCAGTTGTTTTTTTCTGGTTGGCTTTTCCCCTAGCATTTATGTGTGTTTTGGTACAGAAACCAACAGAAAACCTATTTTCAAGTTCCCTGTCGAAGAACTGACCCAAATGTGACCAAATATATCAGGATCTGTTGTAGTTCAGTTACCTTTTCCAACTTTTCATCTACAAAATCTAAGCCAGTTTTTATCGCAAATGGTAAGAATATTTCTTAGGACATAACTGTGAAACGTATAATATGTTTTACTACCTTGCGATTGCATTGACCACCATATCAGCCTGAAAATCTTTCAAAAGTTTTTATCTAATTCATTGGAATATTATTTAGGGATCTAATTGGTTGGAACATTGTTTAGTGATCTAATTGACTGGCATAGTTAAATGATCTAATCGGTTAGAATATTGTTTAGTTCATATTCAGTCAAAATTATGTTCAGGGTGACTAACCAGTTGCTAACCAATATTGAGCTTCTCCAGAATTGTTGGGCAACATTTGATCATTTTTAATATTTCTTATACTCAATCAGATTTTGCAAGCTGGTTAACATGGCTATGTTTTGGCCTTCATAACAACACCTGATATTTAACATGCTTTTTTTGATGCCTCAGCAAAGAACATGAGATATCTTTATTATTCTACCACTACATCATATAAAGTCATCACCTGTATGATTACATATAAATAAAATTCCTGATTTGCCCTCCAGGACATTGTAGAAGAGATGGGACATGGGAATGTGACTTTGGGTTAGTGGCTAGTTTACAGGACTTGTGACCAACAGGGTAAGGGTTTGAAAATCTACAGTTGGATTATCACAAGACAGCAAAATTACTTTACTCCAATTGTCTCAGTATAAATGACCTAATTTGTTTCTGTGTCATAAAAACGCCAGATAAAACCAAATAAATGAAAATTAGATAACGGAAGAAATCCGAGCTGTATTTTGTACACATACAGGGCTTAGACAAAGGACGGTATGAAAGGTAGTTTGTGAATACTGAGCCTGTATAGTGGACAGGATGAAAGGTAGCTTGTGAATACAGAGCTTGTACAGTGGTAAGTTTGAAAGGTAGCTTGTCAATACAAAGCCTTTACAGTGGACAGGATGAAAAGGCCTTTTGTGCATGATGGGCGTGGATGGTTGACAGTATGAAAAATGTTTTGTGAATTTGGAACTTGGACAGTGGGCAGTTATGAAAAGCTGTTTTGTAAATAAAGAATTTGGACAGTGGACAGTATGAAAAGGTGTTTTGTGAGCACAATGCCTGTTCTGTGGGCAGTATGAAAAGTGTTTAGATTCTGTGGTCATAAACTAAGTAACAAAGAATCATAACCAGTTAGTTTGGACTGTTGACATTATGAAAGTGTGTTTGTCAGTACATGGCTTGGACTATGGACAATATGAAAAAGTGTATGAATTCAGGGTCAGGATTGTGGACAGTATGAAATGGTGCTTGAATTTAGGTCCTGGATTGTGGACGGTATGAAATGGTGTTTGAATTTAGGGCCTGTATTGTTGACAGTATGAAATGGTGTTTGAATTGAAGGCCTGGATTGTTGACAGTATTAAATGGTGTTTGAATTCAGGGCCTGGATTGTGGATAGTATGAAATGGTGCTTGAATGTAGGGCGTGGATTGTGGATAATATGCAATGGTGTTGGAATTGAGGACCTGGATTGTGGACAGTATGACAAACTTTTTATTGTGCCAATGTATTTTGCATAAATGTTTTACAAACTAACCATTCATAAAACTTAGCAACTTGTTTCTTACTGTTATGACGAATGTAATTAGAATCGATGAATATAAAAACAGTTTATCATTGACGGTATTGACTAATAGTAAAGGAAAAGAATGCCTCATAAAAATAGTCAACACTTGTGTAGTACAACACTGTATGATTCATTGGAGTGTGCTACAAAAATGTCCCTCTGTTAGGCAATAGATACTGTTAATGCCATACATGAAATGCACTGTTGTATAATTATTCATTAAATAATAGTATTTATTTTATGCTCAGCAGTGAATTACTTGATTTTCCAGTTAAAATAATATTGATATTTCACTGCAGTGAAAAAATAACAAGTGAAAAAATAACAGTGAAAAAATAACAATATTTTTTCACTACAGGAACTATATTTTTGGGTCAGAACATACTTAATTCCCTTTTATTTTCTATATAAATTTATGTGAGCATAAAATAAAAAGAATATTTGCTTGAAACGAGTGAATAACGGATACATTTCATCTCTTGGATAAAAAACTTTAGTATTTTCACTCGTGGCTTCGCCACTCGTGAAAATACTGAGTTTTTCATCCACTCGATGAAATATATCCGTTATTCACTCGTTTCAAGCAAATATCCTCTATGTAATTCAGTATTAAATTTGTTATTTCATTATTGATAGGCCTTGCTGTTAGACATGACTCTGCTACAGACAATGTTGATATTGCTCCAAACAATCGTGTCGGAACTAAGCGCTACATGCCACCAGAGGTTTTGGACGAATCCATAAATATGAACCACTTTGAGTCATTTAAAAGAGCTGATGTATACTCGCTAGGCCTTGTATTTTGGGAGATGACACGCAGGTGCTCACATGGAGGTAAGTGAGAATTATATGTGTTATAAACGTGATTGAAAGTTATTTAGGATAAATATCTGCATTGCTTACAAGGTATGTACTTGTTGCCTATGAAACATGAAAGAATCAATATAAATTTATGGGAATGTGTCTTAGAAATAATATAAAAATGTATATATTCCAGACAAATTAATGCCTGTGATGTCTTAACTATTCTGTTTACAAATTAGACTGAACATTTATGAGTTTTAATTCATTTTCATCAGATGATTGAGAAACATTGAATGTAAGAAAACATTATTGAAAATTTAGTTGACTGGACGTACATGGATCTGATATTGAGAATCATTTGACATAAGAAAGATTATTGAAAATGTAGTTGACTGGATGTACATGAATATGTTAGTGAGAATCATTTAATGTAAGAAGAGATTATTGAAATGGTTGTTTTTGTAGGGTTTAACGCCATTTTTCAGCACACAATAGGTTATACATGGCGGCCAGTATTATTGGTGGAGGAAGAACCAGGGAAACCATCTGAAACAACCACCAACCCATGAGAAGCTACAGGCTAGCTTTCTCACAGATGGCAGTGATCCGTAACAGAGTGCGCTTTAGACCACTCGACCACTTGGCGCCCCTATTAAAAATATAGTTGAATGGATGTATATGGATCTGATATTTAGAATCATTTGACGTAAGAAAAGATTATTAAAAACCTAGTTGACAGATGTACATGAATCAGATATTGTGAATCATTTGACATAAGAAAAGATTATTGAAAATCTAGTTGATTGGATGAATATGATATTGTGAAATCTAGTTGACTGATGAACCATGGATCTATTGAATCATTGACGTAAGCAAACTATGATACTCCATGGATAATCATTGATGAGCCCAATCACTAATCTAACATCCACTAGCCATTAGCATCCATATAGAAATCATTGATGAGCCCAATCACTAATCTAACACCCACCAGTTACTCCATCTAGTCATTCCCCCGCCCCTCTTGCAGAGGTGGAATTGTCATCATCGCAAAGAATTCCATGATAAAATGTCTTGACCACAACACAACCTTTAATTTCTGCCACACATTGTTTGTACTAGTCAAAGAAAATCACTCACTGGAACAAAGGTTAGTCCATTTATTCAGCCTCTACAGCCCTCCTTCTAGTAATATAAAAAAACAAGCTGATTTAATTTCTCTTTTTGGAGCACTTTCCGGATCTCCTAGAGTATGGAAATTTGATAGGTGGCAACCTGATTATTCTTGGAGATTTCAGCTTTCATTTTGACTGTCCTGGTAACCTATACACATCAAAACTCCTAGATTCCATTCATGTTTTCAACCTATAAAACAATCAGTTAACCATATCTTCCATAAAGATGGTCACATTTTAGACTGGATTATTCATTGACTTGATGATATAATTATACGGTCCACCCTTGTAGCCCACGAAATTTGCATCAGACCAACTCTGCATTATATGCTATCTGGACGTATCAGTTCTTAACCTTCCACCTTTATTGCTACTATGAGAAACCTATGTATGATAAATAGAACCAAACCATGACATCCAAGCAAACCTAACAACTTGCTTACCTTACCACTCTGGTGGCCTAGTGTTTAGAGTGTCCCATGTGGAAGCAGGAGGTCGTGGGTTCGATCCCTGGCTGAGTCATACCAAAGACTTACAAAAATGGCACTAACAGCTGCCTCGCTTGACATTCAGCATTATGAGGTTAGTATTAGGACTGGTTGGCCTGGTGTCAGGATAATATGACTGGGTGGGGCATCATGCTACATGTCTGCGGTATGATGTCCCAGTGCTAGACATCACTATAAACTGCCTCACTGCAGACATTGTAGCGGTATAACTGAAACATTGTTAAAGCTACATTAAAAATTCTAATCAAACAAACAAACAAACTTCACATTTGAGTGTAAAGGTTTTCCTTAATTCTGTGTTCCAACATGATTCAGTTAGGCAAACTGTATAAATTTGTTTAATACAAATTTCATAATCAAGCAAAACGATATTGCAAAATAATTAATATAGTTTTCATTTTGTTTATTTGTTAACAGGTATCTATGAGGATTACCAGCAGCCATACTATAACATGGTGCCTCCTGACCCTAACCTGGAGGAGATGAGGAAAGTGGTATGTGTCGACAAGAGGAGACCTGATGTACCCAACAGATGGCAGTCTATTGAGGTAACCCAGTCATAAAATGAAATTTTCTCAAGAATGATAACTAGATATTGAATTTATAAAGCAAGTTAATGAAGTCTGACACAATTTTCTAGATCAAACGTTCTTGATATACGTTTTGTTCCTGCCATTTAGTTATGAAAATGAGTTGTGGAAAAGAGTTACTTCTGTTTGTGATTATTAGATGGTGTTAAAAAGTGAATCAGCTTGTGTCAAAAATAAAAATACAAATGATTCATTTTTTTTAAAGAAAGATATTATTTTTAGATTTGATGTCAATAAACCATCAGTTAATAACACAATTGCTAAAATAGAAAGACATTTACAGAACATTATATTATTTTTTTTAAAAACTACTTAATAGATCTTCATAGCTGCCGACTGTGCCGTTTTTTCCGTATTTGTCTCATATTTTGGACCTGAATACGGTTGTACGTTTTTTGGCAAACAATACGTTTTTTAATAAAAAAAATAATAAACTTTCTTTGGAATTGTCAGTTTAGAATGGACACTCTGTTCTATTTTGATAGAATGTATCACATGTATATACGAATTGTTCTACAATACGATTGGTTCATTCGAAATTGGGTTACAATGTCTGTCATTATCAGCCATATTGGATTTTGCAATAGTTACTGCTGTTGCTGTATCACGTCTTCATAATATTCAGCTTCTAATCATGTTAAATAGTAAAGTGGAATATTCAAAATTTTCTCCAGGAAAATAGAAGGAAACAACTAGAAGAACATTCGTGCCATCTTGTATAGGTTAATGAAGCCATAACGTAAAGAAGAAAATGATGTTTTGCAAATTGTGTAACACGATTTCGCTATCGAGCATGGACTCTGGAGGCGCCCATGAAATGCAAGAGTATGAAAAAGCTAATAAACATCAGTTTCCTGCTTCATCACACTCAGCTCAGCCTGAAATTATGACGTAGATAAATGCCAGAGAGAACCTTAATGTACATCAATCGAAATTTGATTTAATAATTTTTTTATATAAATAAACCTTCCTTTTTCAGTTACTAGTGTTGCTGGCGATTTATTTTGCTGACGTTTTCCAGACATTATAATCGCAAAGGATAACTCTTATGCTTGAATAAAAACATTTCAAAAAGAAAATCTCAGAATTGAGATAATCAATGAAAGTTGGTACATTGGAATCGATGATTGAAAAAGAAACAAGGTGTGGAAAGGGCTGCTATAAACAGCTTGTGTTTGAGTGTGTTGCACTCTTGCACCTTCTGAATGGGCACCCGAATGGAACATGGTGCAAGTCCAGAAGGTACAAGTGTGCAACACGTGCATCTTTTGACATTAAATAATTATGTAAGGCATTGTCCTACTTTACTGATGGTTGTATATGTTGTAAATAGATACATATGCATTGAAATTTTAAAAGTCAGTATTTGTTCCTCAAAATCAGTATTTTTGTCACAAGTAGTCAGTATTTTTGTACTCGGGGGTTGGCAGCTATACATCTTTCCGATGTTACCAGGAAATCTCGAAAAAGTTGCAAGAAATGATACTTTTTGTCCTGACTCTGAAAAGTCCATGAATTTTGCAAAACAAGTTGGGATAAACATGGGAAATTTATGCCACCACTTGATTAAAAAAACAATAACATAACAGAGGCATGACTGACCTGATTGTGAGTTAAACAGATTGAATTATATCCATAATATTTAAAAATTACAGTATGGATCATTTTAGTCAATTCAGATGCTCATTGGATTAGATTCATCAAATAGACTGGTTATTTCACAGAATTAGGTTCATCAGTAGACTGGTTATTTCACAGTATTAGAGTCATCTAGTAGACTGGTTATTTCACAGAATTAGTTTCATCAAGTAGACTGGTCATTTCACAGGGTTAGATACATCAAGTAGACTGGCTATTTCACAGGATTAGATTTCTCTAGCACACTCGTTATTTCAAAGGATTAGATTAATCTAGTAGACTGGTTATTTCATAGACAGCTCAATAGTGCTATATTTTCATACATTGAAGGTGTGAAAACTAGTCTAACATCATAAGATGCCAACAAGGTGATGGTAAAAGGTATCTACATTGCAAATTATTTTCTCAGAAATTGCAAGTATCATTATGTCTTTAATCTGATGAACAATGAGACGAATCTTCAACATTGATGAAATTGACCTAGTACTCACCCTTTGCATTGCTGGTTCGCATGACTACGCAAATGTCGACCCCTACATGCATATCATAGGTCTAGTAGTCATGTGATATCACTAATAACCTGTTTCAAATGTTGTAGAAAAAAAAGATATATAAAGAATAATAGATTATAATTTACTTTTCCTGCAACCTGTGGCATTCCTGCCTATGGGTCGTATTATGTATGAGAACGTCGAATCCTGTTCTTCAATTCTTATTGATTTCATGGAGGTATAACTGATTGTAATACCATTTAAATATACTGGGAATGCTGGTAAAGCTCCTAGCATATGCTGCTTTCGCAAGGTGGTGACAAATTCCAATATTTCAGTTAGCATATGCTCTGACCCCACACCCCAACCTAAATCTCCAGATGTTAAAAATGGGGTGAGAATATTGAGAGGAAACCAAGATTGACATTTGTTTTAAAAGTCCATTTTGTAGTCTGAAACATCAAATCTCTGAGCTGAATAATATAGTATAATTTACATTAATTGCAATCTGTGGCATTCCTGCCTATGGGTCTTGTTATGTACGAGACCAAGTGGTGTTTGGTTATGACCCTTTGATATCTTCACTTAAGCACATCATGTTTTTCTTAAAATGCACTTCATGCTTTCTCTTTCTCATCAGACAAGTATTTTGGGTGTTATTAGAGGTCAGATTTTAATTGTATGAAAATACACAAATTTCCTTGCTATTTTTACAGGCCATACTCTGTTTTTGTTTTTCAGCCTCTGCGAACAATGGCTCGAATCATGAAGGAATGTTGGTTCCAAAATGCTGCGGCACGGCTCACTGCTCTTAGGATCAAGAAGACATTGAGTAACTTACATTCACAGGATGATATTAAAATGTCGACCGAAAGACCAGACAATGTGGAATGCTAAAATAAACTGCGTTACAGGAGTGAATAGTGGTTTCCCATTTAAGAAAGTTTTCACACAGTATACACTACTACATCCCCAGAACTTAAATGAATTCTTCTGTTGACATGGATTAGTCTATTATACAAATGGAGGTTTGACAGGTTGCAATGTGTATATCACACACCAGTTTAAAAGATGAAGAGTAGTCTCCCCATGATGGTTGAGCCACAGGCCAGAAATACTTGATTCATTAAAAATTTATTGGTGAAGTGTTCAGATGATGGAATTGGATAATTTTTCATTTTGAAAAAGGTTCTTGTTTGTAGAAGATTGATCTTCGCATGTGCATTGCTGTGATTAAAGACACGATAATTTTGAGTGGTGTCTGTTAAATAGCTGTTTTTAATATTACAAAATTCAACAACATTTGAATAAATTTTTAGTGTCTTTGATTAAGACGAGCATGTAACTTTGCATGAGATTTTGCTTTATTATAGCGCAATATGGAGGAGTAAATACCGATCGAAAGATGTCTTTTAAACATGTTACATTTGAACTTAGTCAATTTCTGTTTTAAATTATTTCACGAGTTTTACAATGTATATATAGCTTTTAAGGTAAAAGTCTAGTTTTATTGAAGTAGCCTGAATCCGATGTGATAACGAGGGAATTTTTATTTATGCCTACAACTGCTGATCTAGATAATAGTATTTCTTTATCATTTTTAATTCTCAATTTTACCAATTTACTCCTGAACATTATGTTCCAGATTGGTCCAGTTTTTATAAACATAATGGACATGGCCCCCATTCTCGCTGAGCTTTAAACATCCCTGGACATTGCCTCATTGTCTGATGTATAATGAACTATTACTTTAGTTCATGTGGTTTCTGCAAACAAAGATTGAACGCATGTAACCTTGTCTTTACGAAAAGTGTTTGGTGCATTTTTGGACTCTCTGTGTGCATTTTTTCTGTATTTAAACAATCATGAACCCAAATTGTGGATGTGTGGTAAAATGTTTTCTCTTTATCTGTGTGGTAAATAGTTTGTCCTTTATCTGAGTGGTAAACTGTTTAAGTCTGCAGCTGAACTCTTTTTCAGAAACGTAAATTAAATGTACAATTCAACAGTTGTAAAACCTAATATGAGAATAAGATTTCTTGTACTTTGTAATATTTCTAGAATAAATCTGTATTCATTTAGTAGGGCCTCACCTGTTGCAAATCATCAGGGAACATAAAATAAATCTCGAAATTTAGAAAGTGGATAAAGCATCATCCCTCATTTTTTTGCTATGATAATGTTTTCATGTGGCATCTTGTCAGAAATAGCATAATTCAATACAAATAATGCTAACTTATTCAATACTGTTTGGGTGTTTACGGAAGATTGTTAAAATGCACAGTTTCTATAAGATCAGTAGTACAAGCTTGAGTTCATTTAAAATGGAACCCATTTGTCCTTGCTAGAATCAGTTATTATTGATAATTGAAGGGATATCGGTCCCTCCATCATGTGGCGTAGAATCCATCGTCTTTGATACTTGAAGGGATATCAGTCCCTCCATCCTGTGACATAGAATCCATTGTCCTTGATGCTTGAAAGGATATCAGTCCCTCCAACCTTTGGCATATAATACATTGTCCTTGATACATGGAGGAATATCAGTACCTCCATCCTATGGTTTTAGACTCAATTATTATTGATAATTGAAGGGATATTAGTCCCTCCATCCTGTGGCATAGAATCCATTGTTCTTGATACATGAAAGGTTATCAGTCCCTCCATCCTGTGGCATAGAATCCATTGTCCTTGATACATGAAGGGATATTAATCCCTCCATTCTATGGTTTAGACTCAATTATTATTGATAATTGAAGGGATATTAGTCCCTCCATCCTGTGGCATAGAATTCATTATCCTTGATACTTGAAGGGTTACCAGTCCCTCCATCCTTTGGCATATAATCCGTTGTCCTTGCTGCTTGAAGGGATATCGGTCCCTCCATCCTATGGCATAGAATCCATTGTCCTTGATGCTTGAAGGGATATCACTCCCTCTATCCTTTGATATAGAATCCATTGTCCGTTTACATGAAGGGATATCAGTCTCTCCATTCTGTGGCATAGAGTCCATTATCCTTGATGCTTGAAGGGATATCAGTCCCTCCATCCTGTGGCATAGAATCCATTGTCCTTTACTATGTATAGTTCGTATTACTAATAATAGTGACAAATTTCATTGCTGTAAAAAACAAAGTATATAGCCATTGATCTTTCAGAAAGCTTTACACATTAAAGGAGGGAATGCAGATACAGGTATAGGATTCAACCTGATACCAATAAAAGGGACATTGAATAGCAACATCTCAGCAGCTATGTTTTCCCTGTAATATTAAATACATTGGCATCATCAAACTTCACAGCCACAGTATTCTCAATGCTTTCATTTAGTAAATTGTTTCAGATAGTGGATACAAATCTAAAATTTTCTTAAGTTCATTATTTTTTTATGTAAACGTCATTGACATCATATATTGAATTGTTATATACATGTATATTTTCCTTGCACCATTATGTTTTTGAATATTTCACTTTGATATATTTATCTGCCACAGGAACATTAAAGCAACTTCCTATGCTTGTGATTGTCCGCAAATAGTATCTCAGCTTATTTTGATTCCTTTGTGCAGTGTTTTGTGATGTTAAGTTATGTACCAGAACAGTGCTTAGGAATATGTTGCAACTAGAAATTGTTTAGTGTATCCAATGCTTCAGAATTTTAGCATGAAAATGAATGATGTATGCTTTCTGTATAATCACTGTTTTACTGTACAGATTATGGCTTTTTTGAACATTGTATTGCATTATGATTGTGATGCTAACATTGTTATTACATTATGATTGTGATGCTAACATTGTTATTACATTATGATTGTGATGCTAACATTGTTATTATGTTATGATTGTAATGTTAAACATTACATTTTTACATTATGCTTGTGATGTTAACATTACATTTTTACATTAAAATTGTGATGTTAGCATTACATTTTTAAATTATGAATGTAATGTTAACATTACATTTTTACATTATGATTGTGATGTTTACGTTATGAATGCGATGTTAACATTATTCTATTACATTATGATTATGGTGTTATTGTGGCAGTTTTACATCGTGATTGTGGTGTTAACATGGCATTTTTACATTAGTGTTTACATTATGATTGTGATGTTAACATTACATTATTACATTGTGATTGTGATGTTAATATTACATTATTACATTGTGATTGTGATGTCAACATTACATTATTTCAATGTGATTGTGATGTGATGTTTGCGTGATTGCTGCTTTTAAAGAATAAAAATGTCTATAAAAATTTAAATCCTTGCAAGAGCAGTGCTTAGAATAAAAGTGATAGGAAATCATTAGAAACTGTCACAGTGAACATTAAATTAAACCTTAAGAAATCCTTCGTAATTCAGAACCTGTCGTACATTAGCTCTACAGGCTGTCTGAATTATGATGAGAGTTCAATAACTGTATCATAGAGAAAAAAATAATTCACATAACCAGCAATGCTGATGATGAAGCCTGTGCAAAATTGAATTATTTTACATTACCATTTCAGATTTTATTTCGTGTACATTTGGCTTTTTCCTGTACTTTTTTTGTTTTGATCCTTACATTACATGGCACTGGAATTCTTACATTGCACTGGAATTCTTACATTGCACTCTAATTCTTGCCTTCATCATTTTGGACGAGTTATGGCTCTCGTTGACCTGATTAACTGTTTCCTGTACTTTTTTCTGTTTTGGTCCTTACATTGAGAGAGATAAGTCAAATAGAGTACTTGAAAGTGTGCTTCAGACTTTTTGTCTTCAGGTTTGGATTGCTTGGACTCTTTAATTGTTTAAACATGTACACTTTTCAAAAAAGCTAGATACTCTAGCTTTTCTCTAGCAGTCATTCATGATTTTCACTGTATTGTCCATATTTAGAGATTTTACAATGGGGTCTCCTTTCAAAATTCTAGAATGCAGTCATCTTGATTGTCACTGTATTGTCCATATTTAGAGATTTTACAATGGGCTCTTTTCAGGAAAGCTAGAATGCAGTCATCCTTGATTGTCACTGTATTGTCCATATTGACAGGGTTTTACAATGGGCTCACTTTTCACATGACAACTTTGGTGGTGCTACTAGAAATTTGAAAGTTTTCAGAAGATTATGCTTGAACAATTTAAAATTGATATACAGGTACAGAAAATAATTCATTTTGTATGCGGTGAGGCTTAATGAGTTTGAATAAAAAGACAGTTATTGATGTCTTACACAGTTTGTGTTTTCTTGATATTGCTGTGTTATAAATGTGTCTAGTTTATGCAGTATTTAGGTTGATAAAATAATGTGGTTTACATAACCATGATAAGTCCATGCTTTTTAAAGGTTTGTATATTAAGAGGAAATGTGTACATGTAATGTAAATAAATTTTACAAATCCTTATTTTTGCAAGGTTATGCTGGGATGTATGTGTTTTTCGCAATTGTAATGGGAGAGAAGGATGGAGCTTGCTCATTATTGTAATGTTAAACATACAGATTTTTCACATGATGCTGTTCCGATGATTTTTCACATGATGCTGTTCCGATGATTTTTCACATTTTCTTTCGATAAAACAGCGATAATTGGATAACATCTGGAGCATGCATTTTTTTTGGTTGCATTTTACATAATTGAATTGGTAATGGTGTATCTCTATGCTTTATACCACCTTCTTAGTACCTCCTTAACATCATATTTTATTATCCTGAACTCGTAATAATTTGAATTACTTTTAAATATGTTAGTTCTATTTGAACACCTTATTCAACCCTGAACACCACCAAAACTTCCTAATTTTATATGAACATCTTAATAGCGTATTATTTCAGGAACAGCTTAATTACTTCTGAACATGTTTTTTTCTGAAACACTTCATTTAATGACAATTTTTTTTATAATTATAATGAATAGTGGATGGTAACAACATTGTTGCACACAAGTGTATGGAAACTTTGTCTTTTATTTTTTTCTTCTGAACTTAGAAGCAGGGATTTTAATTTTGGTTTGGTTGTTCATTCATCCATCTTGCATTTATTTACATACAAATTATTCACTTTTTATGGACACTATTGTATTTATGTGATGTATGATTTCATTTTGTTAAAGGGGCATAACTCTGAGAAAATGGCCAACTACTATACATGTTTAGCTTCTACATCCAGACCTTACAATTTTTCATTGCAGTCTATTTGGTGTTGGACATGCCTTGTACTGTTTACATCTTTGCTATTTTCCAAACTAATGGGTGCCAACATTTGCTAATTTTATTTATAGCGCTTTTATGGCTAGAGAATGTAATGAAGTAGTTTGTATATTTTGACTCAGCTTTTTTATAACTTATATAACCCTGTCCATGTTAATGAGAACTTGTCTGAGTTTGTAATACCAGTGCCATCGATCTATATAACAACTAGTATCCAATGTTATGTTGACCTTTATAACAGCCAATATCCAATGTTATGTTGACCTTTATAACAACCAATATCCAATGTTTTCTTGACCTTTATAACAACCAGTATCCAGTGTTATGTTGACCTCTATAACAACCAATATCCAGTTTTCTTTAGACCTTTGTAACAACCAATATCCAGTTTTCTTTAGACCTTTGTAATAACCAATATCCAATGTTATGTTGACCTTTATAACAACCAATATCCAATGTTATGTTGACCTCTACAACAACCAATATCCAGTTTTCTGTTGACCTTTATAACAACCAATATCCAGTTTTCTTCAGACCTTTGTAACAACCAATATCCAGTTTGCTTTAGACCTATAAAACAACCAGTATCCAATGTTATGTTGACCTTTATAACAACCAATATCCAATGTTATGTTGACCTTTATAACAACCAATATCCAGTTTTCTGTTGACCTTTATACCAACTAATATCCAGTTTTCTTTAGACCTTTGTAATAACCAATATCCAATATTATGTTAACCTATAAAACAACCAATACCCAATGTTATGTTAACCTTTAAAACAACCAATCTCCAATGTTATTTTGACGTATATAACAAGCAATATCCAGTTTTATGTTGAGCTTTATAACAACCAATATAAATTGTTCTTTTAAACTATTTAGCAGCAAATATTCTATTGATCTGTATAGCAACTGTTATCCAGCATTTTTATTTAGCAGCAAATATCTGGTGTTTTCTTTAAAAGATGATCATATTTACCTGCATAGTGATAATGTAGAATCATTATTTCCTTGACAGAACTGAATTACATAGCATAATTACTATTCGAGTATGTATTTTTATTTTTTGATGATATATGATGTGTGAATTAATAATGTCTATCACTCAGTTTTACGGCCAAGACATTAATATGTTGTATTGGTTGTTTCCATCCACTGTTTAAACAATAAACCAAACAAATGAACTGTATCATCACAGCGAATCATGCATCATATCACATTATGATGTAATGAGTTACCTTTTACAAGGCATTGTGGGTAATTTTCTGCAAGGCATTATGTGTAACACTGGTACAGTGTAATACTTTGTCTAGTTTATATTCATATCAATGAAACGTGGTGCATGAGAGAAATGTAATACCAGTGATACATATACAATGACTTGCAAATTTTGCGTATTTACTATCACCTGCTCTAAATAATTATCTTTTACCTACTTATGTGGTCATGGTTTCTAGTTATCATTTTTTGTATAAAAAATAGTTGCATTGTTTAAGAAAAGCCATTAGATCATGTTGATATGTGTTTACAATGCTTGCATTTGGGCATGTATGAGAAACGGTGGTAAATATTTATATTTTGTGATTGGCTTAATTATCTTTTGTAAGCTTTGCACATGAGGATAATTCAGTGTCACCGCAATTATAAACCCAAAGTAATGACAGTTTAAGTGTAGGGAACTTAAACGTAGTGACTGTTTAGCAATTTCAATGAAATAAAAGTTAATACCCTAGCTGTGTGTTTTTCAGTTTTAATTTTGTTGTGAGTGCATTTATAACCAAACATGCAAACACAAACAGACATATGTACATATATAATTACATCTATGCATGCACACACACATACAAACATACATGCATAATATACAAACACATACATACATACATACATACATACATACATACATACATACATACATACATACATACATACATACATACAGACAGACATGCATAATTATATACATGCATACTGATATGCATATGCATACACACATACAGTATGTAGAATCTCACATGAAACATTGATTTTTTCATCTTCTTCAAGTCCTTCACTGCAATATATCATACCAAACATATAACAATTTAAGTGACATGTTGTATATAATAGCCACTCCTGAACATATTACAAGTTAAGTAACATGTTGTATATAATAGCCACTCCTGAACATATAACAAGTTAAGTGACATGTTGTATATAATAGTCACTCCTGCACACATAACAAGTGACATGTTGTATATAATAGCTACTCCTGAACATATAGCAATTTAAGTGACATGTTGTATATAATAGCCACTCCTGAAAATGTAATAAGTTAAGTGACATGTGTATATAATAGTCACTCTTGAACATATAACAATTTAATGGACAGGTTTAAAGTGACATGTTGCATATCATAGCCACTACTGCAATCTATTTTATAATTCTTCTAGACACGAGTTTAGTTAACAGTGTAAAAAAATCATTCTTAAATAGATGTTACACTAATATGATAGAATCACGTTTGTTATGGTCTAGATTTTACATTTGTTACAATTTCATTAGGGTGCAATGAGGTCAAAGTTTCATTCATCAAACTTGATAGAGAATCACACTTGTATTTCTTATCTACCTAATAGCTATGGTAGATTGATAAATATACTAACCGACTTTATTTTACCCCTTACAGGACTTTGACGTCTTCATTTGCTATCGTAGATGATAAATGTACTGACCGACCTTTTACCACCATGGTTAGTGTACGTCTGGCAATTGGATAGTTTTCACAAATCCAGAAAAAGTTTTTGGCGAAAATATATTGTAACTTGGTTAACTTTATTTCCCCGTTAATTAAAAGCACCAAACTAAGTGTGTGTGTGTGTGTGTGTGTGTGTGTGTGTCTGTATGAGTATAACACAGAAAGTTGAAGTCCAGTTACGTTTAACTTTATTTCCCCGTTGATTCAGTGTGTGTGTTTGTGTGTGTGTGTATAACAAAAATAGCTGAAGTCAAGGTACGTTTTTGTTTTACATCAACAAATAACTCTCTACTGTACAGTATCTTATTTATTTTGCAACTTGAGCCCGTTCCAATAGGCATAGTGGCGTTAGCGCCCAGATTTTGATATTTTCATTAATTTTTTCCATGATTTCCTTGAGGTTTTGTTTCTCCTCATTCCTTCCAAAATTTACTCCTAAGGTTTTTACATTGTCTTTAATTAAGGAGGGAGGTAGCCCATGTTGCTTGCCTCCCCAGTTTCCTATTAGTAATATTTCTGTTTTGTCGGGGTTTATTATTGATCCCGAAACTTTCCCAAATTGCTCAAATTCCTTGATCGGTTCTTTTTAGCAATCTTTATCTTGTATAAAGTTAGTACAATCATCTGCATCTTGTAGCATTTCACTTCTTCTTTTATGTTTGGAACTTTAATCCCTTGGTTGTTATTTATTTTTATACTTAGTATTTCTATAGCTATTACGTATAATAGCATAGATAGTGGGCATCCTTGCCTCACTGATCTTTTGATATCAAATTTATCCGTTTTGGCTTCGTTTGCCTTTACACATGAGTTTATATCCCTGTACAGGATTTTAGTCCAACTTTGGAAGTTTATTCCAAGACCAAATTTTTCCAGTGTCTTGTATAGATAGTTTTGTTCAAGTCTGTCAAAGGCTTTTTCCTGGTCTATTAGTACAATGGCACTAGTTCACCCAGTAATATTTATGATAGTTCTAATATTAAGTATGTTATTTTGTATTCCCTCCCTTTCGGGCAACTAGTTTGATTTATGTTGATTATTTTATCAAGACAATTTTTCATCCTTTCTGCTAAACTTTTACTTATAATTTTATAATCAATATTTAGGAGGGAGATGGGCCTCCAATTTTTTAGATCTTCCCTATCCCCCTTCCCTTCATATATTAGTGTTATCATACCTTCACTCATTGTGTTTGACATGTTTTGATTCCTTAGTGCAATATTATTATATAACCATTCTAAAACTGGTGACAGTTCTCCGCAGAAATGTTTATAGAATTCTGCCGAGATTCCATCTGTACCTGGTGATTTATTTTTAGATAGTTTCCCTATCGTCTCCACTATTTCGACTTGCGAGATGAAATCCTCACATATGCTACTATGTTATGTGTTTATTATCTCGCACTTTGTCTCTCGTAAACATGTCTCTTTATGTTCGTCTTCTGTGTCCTGTGAGGTATATAAGTCCTTGTAGTAATTTTGTATATAGTCTAGTATTTTAGATTTGTCTGTCGTGCTTCCTTCCCTCCCTATATTTAGTGATTCTAGAGCCCCCCCCCCCAATCTTCTTAATTTCTCCCGTTCCTTCCCTGTTTTTATATAAGTGTGAATTTTCCTGCTTTTATATCCATCCCCTTTTGCACTTCATTTTTTTTATTTTTACTAATTTTTCTTCTAATGATTTTTTTTGTGCCCTGTGTTGTTGTTGTTTTTATCAAATTTTCCAAAGCTTCTTTTTCTAATTTTATCTTTCTAACCCTTAATTTTGAATGAAAAATAACTATTTTTTTTTAAAAACCCCTTTTTAGTTTATCCCACTCAAGTATTATATCCAAATTCCCTTTTGCTTTAAAATTTTCTATTTCTTTTTTTAATTTCCCTCCCAAATTCTTCATTTTCTAGTATTTTATTGTTTAGTTTCCATTGTCACCTTCCCCATTTAGTTCTTTTGTTTTTCCCTATTTCTACAGATATTAATTTATGGTTCGAAAGTTTGTAATCTATTATCCCTGCTTTAATGTATTGAATTGTTCCGGATGATGTACCCCATAATTTATCTATCCTGTTCCCTGTGTTTTCTTTGTAATCAAAAGTGTAATCTGCCCTTAGTATGTTTAACTGTCTGTACATATCAATTAGTTTCTGTGATTTCATAATACATTCCATTTTGTCCTTAAACCGTATGTCTTCCGTTGTCAGTTTCCCGTTCTGTCTATGTCGTCCACTGCCCAATTAAAATCCCCTCCTATGATCAAATTGCCCATTGTATAGTTTTCTAAATATTTCGCCAGCTCGTCAATAAATTCCTGTTTTTTTGTATCTATTTGCTGGTATATACATATTAAGAAAATTGTTCCCTCCCATTTTTATGTGAATTAACCTTCCCTTAAAAACTCCTCTTCTTCTACCCTTTCCCATGTACACCCTTGTTTATTATTAATTACCATAGCTTTCCCTCCCTTTGTATTCTTTCCAACAAAGTTGTTAGTTATAATTATACTATCCATGTCGCGTTCAATTTGTTCTTTTTAGTTCGTCCGTAAATCCATTGTGTGTTTCCTGTACAAAAAGTAAATCATAGTCCCCTATTTGATTCAGTTTTTGTGCTTTGTCTTTATCTATCCCATTTATATTAAAAGATAATAAACGGAAGTTTTGTCCTTCCATTTTTGTAGTGCACTAGGTTTCCGCATTATAAAGAGTATTGTTGGTTATATTTAGTTTTTAAATGGCTATTGTTCTTATATTCATATGATTTCCTCATCTAACCATTTTTCTGGGGATCCTGGTTCTTCCCCTAGTGTTTTGTTTGTGCTACCTGACTGTAAAAGTCACTAGTGACCTGCGAGGTAATTAGTGTATCCCTAGGGTCATTTAGGTTATTGGGTCCTCAGAGGGTCATTGTCTGTTTGTGTCTCATCTTCCTTTTCTGGGCTTTTCTTTTTAACCACTTCCGATCCTTTGTTTTCCTTTGTGGTATTATTTCCCTCCTTTTTCCTTTCCTCAAGTGATTGGGATAAAATTTTCCTCATATCCCCCCACCTTTTGTTTTGTTTCACCTGTGCTTTTTCGTCAAGTGATGACAGGTTGACCGCTTTCCTTTTTTATTGTGGGCCCTTTCCCTTTTGATATTGGGTTAGAGCATACGTTTAGTATTTCTGTGCCTTCTTCAATGGTTAGCACTTCAAAAGGGTTGCTTGTTGGAATTTGACTTTTGTCTTTCCGTGGTGTTTTGGAGTTTGTGTTATTCGGGGTGAGGAATTCGTACCATTTCTCTGCCGTTTCCGAGGTTTTGTCCGATGTTTGTACCTCCCTCACCTCTTGAATGACTTTTATTTATCTGCTCTGTTGTTGTTTCCTTTTTGCGTTGGGGGGATTTCCCTGCAGCGACAGGGAACTAGACATCTAGATTCTAGTACTTGTAGTTGAGAAGTCTCCTTAGTCTTTTCTATCACAATTACATCTTTAAAAATGAATGAATCAATCAATCAACCGGAAAGCCTTGTTGATATGCTGTTGAGCACTACACCAAAAAAGTATATTATATATAACATGATGTACTGTTTTGAAATAATAGAGAGTAACATTACCATGTAAAAGTATGTTTAAAGTAGTAAAGAGTAACATTACCATGTAAAAGTATACTATATTTAACATGATATACTATTTGGCGATTGGTTCAGATGAATGTCTATGACACCAATAAAATATTTCACAGAAAGAACTGTTCCTATTTCGCAACTACATTATGCAAAAACAAATTTACGTATTTGTGAATTGATCAGACAACAGTCTATATAATTATTTAAATGTTTGTGAAATATTGTGTTGTTGCGCCTCGAAGTAATTAATGTGTCATCTATGCCTGAATTTTCTCGCATGGTAGTATGGCGCGGAAACAAATGCTAAAGGCATTTATCTACCTGCATAATCCTAGCAAATAACCTTGATGTATGGAGTAGAGAGGTGTATTTCTGATGTGAAATCATGGATGACATGTAACAGATGAATGATGATAAAATTGAGGCTATTATGATCACGACCCAAAGACATTCTCATTCACATCCTTTACCTCAGAAAATAAATATCAGGAACACCAAACATTAAATTCTCACAGTCAGTACGAAACCTAGGTGTTACTCTAGACAGTACTATCACATTGCAACAACATGTCATGAACATATGCAAGGCTGCATATCTTGAACTGAGATGCGTCAGTTCCATTCGTAAATATCTTTCAGTTGATGCCACTAAAACACGTGTGTGTTCATTAGTACTTTCAAGACTGGACTATTGTAACTCAATTCTGTCTGGTTCTCCACAATATTTACTCCAGAAACTTCACAGCTGCTCGGAGGATCTTTAGAGTACCTCGATCAGAGCACATCTCACCACTGCTCTGTACACTACACTGACTATCAATTCGATACAGAATCAAAACACAAAATGTGTTCTCTTTACTATGTTTCACTGAGGGACTCCAGTCCAACATACCTATCCGGTCTCACCCATGTGTATACACCAGCAAGATACTTCCGCTCTTATTCTGAAAATAGTATACTCATTGTTCCCACTATGAGAACGAAGTCATATGAACAACGTTCTTTTGCATAACAGGGCCCGGCTATATGGATCGAATTGCCCATTGAATTAGGCACAAAGACACAGTGGTCTCTTTTAAGAGTGCTCTTAAAACTCGCCTTTATCGACTGCAGAGACAAACTTAGGGACCAAATACTGTTTTGTATCTTATATGTTTTCAGCATGTTTTTATGTTTTCCAATTTCATTGTTTTTGTCATTTGTCTTTCTTCAGTGAAGACATATCATATAGATGTTGTAAAGCGCTTAAAACTTCTAAAGATTAGGCGCTATACAAAGTCCTCATTATTATTATTATTATTATTATTATTATTATCAGTATTATTATTATTATTATTATTATTATTATTATTATTATTATTATTATCAGTATTATTATTATTATTTACCTACACTTCAGGATGATTGGTGAGTAGTATAGTGGTGCTTTTTTTCGTCAATGGGAAAATACATTACAGACCCACCCACTCCAGGGCTGTTTGGCGTGAAGGTTTTAAAGATCAGCCTGGGGTTGTTTGGCGTCAAGGGGAATTCAACATGGGTCTATTGGGACTCTGTAGCGTCAAGGGAAAGTGGAATATAGGTTAGGTTTTGTATAAGGACAATAGGAACGGAAGAGGTGAGGTAACGTCACTTTACTGAAGATTGATAACAATGTTGCAACAATGGTAGGAACAGGTGTGCACCGGGCTGACTTCAGTGAGGAGTAGAGGTATACTCCCAATACACATAAAGTGATAGAACACATACAATATACAACAATGACATACAATAATATACAGGGAATTTGGATTCTTCTTTTTTTTATTCAGTTCTTCCACCAGCTCCTGACTTTTCCAATGATTCCTTTCTTTCTTCTCTTCTTCTTTTCATCCTCTGGAATCCAGTCAGGATGCCCTATTGCTCCAAACGTTTCATGAACTTTTTATCCAGTTGTTGTTCAGTCTTTCAAATTCCTCTTTCTTCTTTCTGTTTGTTTGTTCCTTCTTTTTTCTTTAGTCCAGGTATCTTAAGTTTTCTTTTTACTTCTGCCAGTACATTTCTCATCGTGTAATCGGCTTTCTTTAGTTGGTCTATCCCGCACTAAACAAATGACCACTCTGTGAAATTCAATGTTTTTGTAAAAGCACCTGAGTTGGATCACAGCGTCAAGTGCCTCCTTCAAGGTTCCCAATCTTACATTTTTTGATGTAATGAAACCTCTTAACTTTTCTACTTCTTCCAGTAGCATACCTTCCACCAAATCCCTGGCTACTTTCAGGTTGGTCACTTCACAACGTCTTTGGTATATTGATATCTCCATTCGTATTCTAGCCTTTTCACTACATATGCTACATACATAATCCAAAACCAACTGTGTCTGAGTTCGTTAAATAACTCAATGGCCATCTCTCGAATGATGATGATGATTTGAATTATAGACGCTTTCGCCGATAAGGGCACGTGCGTCTGGTGGGCTATCCATACACAAGGGAACGAAAACAAACCACAAATATACTTTCAAAAACCACAAAATCTACTAACCACACATAAGGGAAGAAAAGCACTTCATACGACCACATACCCGCTAAGGGTTCCGTATTGCTTTGTTCCATCCAAATGGATGTTCATCGCACGACCGCTTACACTGATGTTGTTGCAGCCACCTTAGTAAATGTCTTATTACAAGTAGTTGGTGTATCAGAAGCAGCCGTAGAAGTATTATTTATTGTGCAGAAGGTCAGTTAGTAGTAGTCGTAGCAGTATAATTAAAATGAACGGGTGGATGAATCTCGTTGGAGGTTGAAGACATAATTTTGACATGGTTCAACATACAAATAAACAGAGTAATAGCCATCAAGATAGATAGATAGATAGATAGATAGATAGATAGATAGATAGATAGATAGATAGATAGATAGATAGATAGATAGATAGATATGGATGGGTAGGTAGGTAGATAGATAGATAAATAGATAGATACATATACAGACAGACAGACATATAGATAGATAGATAGAAGTGAGGATTTAGGGATTTATATTCAAATTTAGATACTTGAATGCTGTCATTATTGAATATTATTTACTCTCACATTTATTCAATCAGCCATATTGTGTACCCACCTCAACCAGCTGAACGAGAAATTCATATCTTAACCAGTCATTTAAATTCTGGGTCAATTATTTCGGGTATTTGTCTGTACACGCCAACACTTGCCATGCAAGGTCGACTAATAATAATAAAGCTTTTTGTCATGTGCTTGGATTTCTCTGCAATGACTGGTTGGCTTAGTACATAGTAATATTACCTTGCTTGGCGACGTGAAACAAGTAGCCATTGTACAGAATACACTAGTTAACTTGGAACACGGACATTTTACGGGATTTATACATATTCTGTAAGTACCAGTCTATTAATTTTTATTTATAAATTAAACTAAGTGTATTTTATATACTCGCTGAACATGTATATGTTCATATTATGCGTGTTGATAACAGAGTGAACACATATTGAGTCAATACATGACCTTGGAATAAGGTGTACACGTATCAAGGTTACTAAACACGAGGAGAGTTATGCTCTTAATAGCACATTCGTAAATGAGAGAGAGAGAGAGAGAGAGAGAGAGAGAGAGAGAAGAGAGAGAGAGAGAGAGAGAGAGAGAGAGAGAGATCCACGGTAGTTACACCCACAACATATTACCACGTCGTATATTAAACGGCAGATAACTTAAACACTATATCATCAAATATTTAGAACGTGGCCGATTTTCAACTAGCGCGATTTTAATGAAAATACAATATGCACCTTGTTTCCTGTGAATGTGTAGTCAATTATGATAGATAAAGCTTTTATAGCAGCATTCATTCGCAGTATTTACACTCATTCAAATTCTTCCCCACAGTAGTTTCACCCACCACATATTACAATCAACAGTATCTACACTCATGAAAACCTTCCCCATCCACATAAATTACACCCACCACATATTCTCATCAACAGTAATTAAACTCATGAAAACCCTCCCAATGCAGTAATTACTCTCACTACATATCACCATCAACAGTATTTACACTAATGAAAACCCTCCCCCACAGTAGTCACACCCACCACATATAATCATCGACTGTATTTACACTCACGAGAAACCTCCCCATCCACAGTATTTACACTCACGAAAAACCCTCCCCATCCACAGTAGTTACACCCAACACATATAATCATCAACAGTATTTACACTCATGACAACCTCACCATCAACAGTAGTTACACCCCCACCCCCATATAACCATAAACAGTATGTACACCCACCGCTAATTTAACAATCCACAGAAATTACACCCGCCACTTATTACAATCAACATTAACTGCACTCATACAAAACCATTTCCATCCACACTAGTTACACAAACCACTTATAACCATATCTCTCTCTCTCTCTCTCTCTCTCTCTCTCTCTCTCTCTCTCTCTCTCTCTCTCTCTCTCTCTCTCAGTGACTGTTTTTATGTGTGCATCTCTTCTTTTGTCCGCATTCTACTACATTATATAGTTTGTGGTGCACGGGATGAACTCCAAATGAGGATAGAAACAATATTACAATATTAGTGTTCGTTGAATATGTTGGTATATTTTTAGAGTAAAATAATAGAACACCTTTCGTCCGTTCTCAAGTGGACTAAAATAAGATTGATTTTCTTTACAAGCTCTTTGTAGCGTTTGCAAAGGTTGGGGTGGACTACTTCCAATATATTAATTAAAATATTATGGAAGTTCCACCCTGGCTCGTGAAGTTATAAAGTTAAATTACGGACGAAATAGATGTACAGCTCTGAGCCCCCAGTCAGCACTGCCGACGGTTAAATTATATAGAACACGAAGATGAAATTCAAAATAATTTAATAAAGTCGATAATTTTAAATGATAAACTCAATCACTCGTCCTCCAAGTGACAGCCTACTTCATCTCTTGAGTTTCAGTGTGAGTTCGATTTTCCCCTGGCCTTTGGTTCTACTCAACTCTTTATTTCGTTCCTCCCACTCCTCCTGGACTTCACCTCTCCCGACTTCTCTCCTTCCTTCTCTTTACTTCCGTCTCTCTATCGGAGACACTGGGACCACTGTACTGGTCTGTCCCTCGAAGCTTCCTTTAGAAGCTGCACTTAGAAACCTGTCCTAAGATTTTTCTCCGCCAATAACGCATGGCTGATCGGAGTTGCTATCTTCTGTCAATCTTTCTAACGAACTATAGCGAATTAAATCTTGCTGGCAGGTTTAAGGATATCATACTTTGCCAAATTAGGATCCCGTTCCTATCTCGATTTTGATTGGGTAGCGCTGTGGCCCTGTCCAATCGACTAAGCGACCAATTCAACCTGACTGTCAGTCTGCGGAACAAGAAGATAAGGCACGTCCACTCCTTCGGGCAACTTTTTTCATCTGCAAAAGCGCTTCCACATTAAGGTGATAATTGCGCTTCTGACGGCCTTGGTCGGGCTTCCCACCCTAGCCACGGCAAACTTACGTAAGGGATAGTGCTAGCCTGCGGTCATGTTTAACATTAACAATGGCTTGTCCGAATTACTTTGATTATACATGTTCCTATACTATTTTGGGTCGGGCAAAACTCCACACTCTTCACAAAAGAAATTGTCCACAATAATGTATACAAGATAAAATTAGGTATGCACGTGACATAAGTTGGCTCTTTTTCAGTCAAACCCTTGTGTCAGCATTGTGTTGGAGTGACGGCTTACTTTTCTTTGAGCCAGTAACTGTCAACGACAACCTGTTATAACTACAAAATGGCCACTGGAGGACAGACAGAAAATGGTTGCAGTCTGATTAATGTTGAGGGAGTGACACTACATGGTGCCCGTAAGTGTTCTATATATTATAGTTTTAGAAAAACATTTGTTTGTTAATAAACCGTCAATATATACTTATATAATATCTTTTGCGTGTTTTTGTTATCATAGACATAACTATACGCAGTAGAAGCAATGTACAATCGATGACGAAAAGTTGAAAGAGATTTTAAATTTAGACGACGTCAGGGTATATTTGCATACAATTTTGTTACTTAATGTCTGACATACTTCAGGGTATATTTTCATGCACGTTTGTTACCTAATGCCTGACATACTAATGGAATATGTCAAAGTATATACATGAACATACCTAATATATTATAGTAGGTTGGGTAAAGGAAATAGACACTCGAACATACCTAAAATCGTATAGGGGTTTGGGTAAGGGAAATATACACGTGAACATGCTTAATATTTTATAGCGTGTTGTGTAAGGGAAAGATACACATGAACATACCTAATATCTTATAGGGGGATGGGTAAGGGAAAGATAATGTAACATGAATATACTTAATATCTTATTTTGGGTTGGGTTAGGGAAAGAAACACTTGGACGTTTTTAAGACTGCAGTGTGCTGGGCAAGGGAAAGATACACGTGAACGTTTTTAATACACCGCACGGTTGTGTAAAGGAAAGATACACATGAAAATTCTTAATATGTTATAGGGGGTTGGGTAAGGGAAAGATACACATGAACATACCTAATACCTTATAAAGGGTCGGGTAAGAGAAACATACTCATGAATATGCTTAATATGTTATAGGGGGATGGGTAAGGGAAAGATACACATGTACATACCTAACATCTTATAAGGAGTTGGGTAAGGGAAAGAAGCACTTGAACGTTTTCAAGATACTGCAGAGTGCTTGGTAAGGAAAAGATACACTTGACTATTTTAATACACTGTAGAGTGCTGGGTATGGGAAAGATACACGTGAACGTTTTTAATGCACTGAACGGTTGGGTAAAGGAAAGATATACGTGAATATTTTAATACACTGCAGAGTGCTGGGAAAGGGAATGATACACGTGAATATTTTTAATACACTGCAGAATGCTGGATAAGGGAAAGAAGCACTCGAGTGTTTTAATGCACTGCAAAACGCAGCGTAAGAAAAAGACACGAGAAAATTCGTAATGCCTTACAGAATGCTGGATAAGGGGAAAGAGACGCATGAACATACTTTGGGGATGACATCTCCACCTAATAACTAGGTTCAAGGTTAAAATGTAAATATGGGCGCTTACCGCATTTAAATCATATTAAGGGGTTCGATAATAGTTAAGTTTATTTATTACACATATATATGGCTAAAGTGGTTACAGAGTGAGTTAATGTTATTCATTGGTCAGCTGGAACTTTATGTATTTCACATAGATATGGTTAAAAAAGATACCGAGTAATTTAAGATATGCTATTGCTTTGTCAGCTTGAAATTTATATATTTTACATAGATATGGTTAAAAAAAACACTGAGTAATGTAATATCTGTTATTCATTGTCAGCTGGAACTTTATGTATTAGACATAGATATGGTTAAAGAAGTTACAGAGTGAGTTAATATGTTATTTATTGGTCAGCGGGATATATTAAAGTTTCAAATGTGGATAATATAAAAATCATTTGATAAAAAATAATGCTGAGCAATGTATAAATTCGCACATTCAACAAATATATTATCGTTTTCTTAGATCAATTATTGCACTAATGTGTACAGCCATTTTGTGAAAGAATTATTTTCAGACATGTTTGCACAAACAAACCTACTTTTCAGAAGAAATTTTAAATCACCATTGTAGAATAAGTGAAGACATAAAGATGTAACAATAGTTTGCCAAATTTATCCCAATATCAAACTAAATTTGATCAACAGAAAAAGGCCCTTATCTGGCAAAGCAGCTTTTGTTACATTAGTCCAGTTATAATACCCTTAGATAATTGTATTCGTTTTTGAAGAGAAATTTTCAAATTTCTATTGTCGATTTACCGAGATGGAGAAGACAGCTCAGAATCACATCCTTCTGCAACCTCACCCCCAGACCCCCATGGTCCCTCTACACTGTTTCGTATCACCAAAAATCAGGCAAAACATGACGATATTAATGGTGCCATAAAATCTTTAATTAAATCAGGCTATTTCAGTAATTTATTTGTATCATCCAGGTAATTATAAACAGGGCTTAAATTGCAACCGAATTATTTATTATTTAATCTCTCTCAATATATCGTTGAATCCAGGACTATACATACATTCATGAATAAATCCATCCATCCATCGTAACGTTGTCCTTTGGACATATATTTTGTTTTGCATGTGTTGATTATGGTAAGACATCATTATAAACAGTTTCCATAAGCTACAACGTCGATGTTATGAACCATGTTCAGGCAATTGTTTTAGCGATTGCAACTAAAATGACATGTTAGTGTTTGCAGGCGATAAAAGAAAGAGAATCCATGAATGACATACATTTTGCATAACTTCTTTCTCATCTGAATCTCTCAAATTCTTCTTCCAAATTTTTCAAATATATTTATAGTGAAGTACATATATGTACCATTTTATAATATGTACATTCCTAGTGAAGTACATGTAGGTATGTTTTTATGATAGGTACAGTCATAGGGATGTACATGGATGTACGATTTACCACAGGTACATTCATAGTGAAGTACATGCATGTACGATTTTCTGACAAATTTGTTTAAATTATACGTGAGAAATTACTTTCTAGTCTTTCAAATTGGTTTAAATTATAAATCCCATGAAAAACTACATTCAAGTTCTTAAAATTTAAATTATAAATCCCATGAAAAATTACTTTCTAGTCCCTCAAATATGTTTAAATTATAAATCCCATGAAAAATTACTTTATAGTCATTTAAATTGTTTTATTTAAAAATCCCATAAAATTAATTTTTAGTCCTTTAAATTTGTTTAAATTAAAAATCCCAAGAACGGTTACTTTATGGTCCTTTACATTTGTTTAAATTATAAATCCCATGAAAAATTACTTTGCAGTTATTTAAAGTTGTTTAAGTTTAAAATGACATGAAAAAATACTTTCTAGTCTTTTAAATTGTTGAAATTATAAATCCCAGTAAAATTACGTTCTAGTCAGGTGAATTTGTTTTAATTATAAATCCCACGAAAAATTACTTTCAGGTCCTTTAAATTTGTTTAAATTATGAAACCTCATGAAAAATTACTTGATAGTCCTTTAAAATTTGTTTAAATTATAAATCCCGTGAAAAAAAATATTTAATAGTTTTCAAGGCTGCCAAAAGTATGCATATACCAACATTAAGGTTGATGATTCCAAACAAAACAATAACCATATGATTCCACTTTGTAAAATGGTATTTACGGATTTCCGTCTGTTTCAAGACTGTTGACCTTGATGTGTAAAACAAGTTCGGTGATATCGATATATCAGAGCTAGTTAAGACGTCCAATTGTAATTCTGTATAGGGTAAAACAAGTTTGGTGAGTATATTTATCAATATACCCGAGCCAGTGAAGACGTCTCTTGTAATTCTGTATAGGGTAAAACAAAGTCGGTAAGTGAAAATACTGATCTGCCACTGGAGACGTCAATATTGTAAATTTGTATACAAATTGATCAATGAAACTTTACAGTACGTTAGCGGAATTGTAACATATTTAGATGTGAATACTGTAAAAACACACAAAATAATTCTGCCTGGCATAGGTTTTTAAACAAACTGAATCAGCTTGACTTTCGACTCTAATCAATGCGTAAATATGCTGTGGTTTGGATATAAGTCTGTCAGGCGGAAGCAAAGCACAAATGTGTGCTTATAAAAGCATCGGTTTTAATGAATTAAAACAATACAACTTTGAACTGGAATTAATGAATGATTAATTACAGTGAATATTCTCAAATTCAAACGTAAACTTATAACGTTGAATCGGAAATTAATCAATGATTAATAACAGTGAATATTCTCAAATTGAAACGTAAACATATAACGTTGAATCGGAAATTAATCAATGATCAAAAACAGTGAATATTCTCAAATTCAAACGTAAACATATAACGTTGAATTGGAAATAAATCAATGATCAATAACAGTGAATATTCCTAAATGCAAACGTAAACATTACAACGTTTAAATTTGGAAATTAATCAATGACACACATTTATACTTTCGGAACACTTTCAGTGATACAGAGAGAAAGAAAAATTTCAATACAAACTATCTTTATTTACTAATATAAATATTTTGCTAATAGATTTTCATTTTCTATCTGAACTATAATCCGTGTTAATTTCGAGTATAAACTATCTGTGTACAATTATTAATTCAACACAGTGAAATACAGTGATATCAATACGGTCATACTTGTGGAGAAAACCTTTTCTATCAAAAAGGCTTTGCATTCAGCACGTGAAGTGATTTCAATGCAAAATAGTTTTATACATTGAATCCAAATATACTAACCTGTGCTTCCAGTGATATTTCACCTAAGCAACCTGTATTAACAATACAGTCAATAAGGACATAACCAAATTTGCTAAACGCAAAAGAAAGTGTGCGCACAGGAAAATACAACGCTGCACAGTTCATGCAAATAATTCCAAATAGGATTAAAGAGAAAATATCTTTTAAAAAGGATTCTAAATTCTCAAAATTCAATAGTCAAAACTGGAATAATACAATAAGGTAATTACACTTTTAATATCTCGTCCAAAATAAATCCCTTTAGACCGATCTAGACCCTTTTTACAAAATAATAATAATAATAATAAACACGAAAATCAACAAACACAAACAACAGCAATTAATACAATGGCCCACAACAACTTCACGTTAGATAATTTCTTCCAAATGGAAGAAGAGGAAACCCCCCAAGGAAAACTAATTAAAGGGAACAGGCCCAACTATGTTCAGGCTATATATAAGTCCCAAACACCAGCGGAACAAAGGCCCCCATCCCGACAATTTTAGCATCCCTCATAGCTAGGGGAGTACCAAGCAAGGAGATATATATTTTCACCCACCTGGGAAAGGGGGTCTATCTCTTGTACCCCAAAAAACCCTAACCCTTAATACCATCAGGGAGCATAAAGATAGGTGACATAGTGGCACAAGTGACTACACTCCCACCTATCACCAAACTTATCAAAATATCATACACTGACATTTTCATTTCGGGCGTCCCGTGTGAAATCCCTATTGAAACTTTTGTCCAAGGCTTTGAGCATGGAACACAAATTAAAGTCATATCTGCAAGGAAAGATATGTACAAAGCCATCCCGGGGGTTCACACTGGGAAATTAATAATGAGGGTGGAAGCAACCCAAGCAAATAGTGTGCCAGAAATGTTTAATAGTACATGGCTTTCTCGTAACATCGTGGTTCGACAACTGCAATTTAACTGGACCATTCCTCATTTGCAGTCAAACAGGCCATAACAAATGGGTATGACCCACGCAAAACGGGGAAAATACCCCAACACCAATGATTAGAGACAACAACTTAACTAACACCCAACCAAACAATACACAACATACATATGCGAATGCCACAGCTGGCAATACCCCCCAAAACAAGAAGAGAATCAAATAACACCTCCTGAGGACACCACAGACAACACTACGGCAACAGAAACAACAGACAACACATATATAAACATAGAAATAGAGGGAGAAAATACTCCATTTTCTAGCCCCACACAAAGGAAAAGGAAAACACTCATCAGAAGAAGGGCGAAACCAGCCAGAAATCTTCAGAACAACATTTTATCAATAAAAACAATAATAGAACACATGGAACAGAACAAAATAAACGGAGAACTAATACTAATCGATCAGGAAAAGGCCTTCAATCGAATAGACATTAAATACATATTATCCATCCTAAAAAAATTCGGATTCGGAAAAACCTTTCGCAATTGGATAAGAACTCTGTACAACAACATACAGTCCCTAATCCAAATCAATTTAGCGAAAACAAAAAAAATCCACATACAACGCTCAGTTAGACAGGGATGCGCTCTATCCATGTTACTTTACCTACTTGGCATAGAGATACTGAGAAACAAAATCCAATGTGATGAAAACATATCAGGAATCAAAATCCCAAACATGAAGGAAGAGTGCAAAACTTTCCAACATGCAGATGATTGTACACATTTCATAACAACTCAACAATAATACAAATATCTAATAGACCAATATAACAATTTTGGACTAGCATCAAATTAAAAAAAATAAGCCACGACAAAACTGAAATATTACTAATAGGAAACTGGAGAGGAAACCACCCCGGCCTTCCTCCCTCACATGTATTACCCCATGGACAGTTTAGAACCCATGTCAAAGTTTTAGGTTATAATTTTGGCACAAACAGCAAAAACATAAATTTTAACCAACTCGTGCGAAAAATAAATAAACATATATATACATGGGATTCCAGACAACTAAACATACTAGAGAAAGCACATATTGCAAAAACATATCTATACAACTCAATTTGGCATGAATTCGACAACATTAACTTCGAATTCATATTCATGTACATAAACAAAATTGAATAAAAAATAATTAACTTCATATGGCATGGAAAGATCACTAAAATAGCCAAATATACTCTACAAAAAGAACAGACACAGGAGGAATAGGCATACCAAACTTACGAATTAAACAAATCAACAACTTCTTAGAAAGACTAAGAAATTTAACACCCCACCCCACATACTTTTGGCAAGCATTATATCTCTACTGGCTTGACTTTAAGCTACCAAACCGACCAGAAGTATACCAAAACAACAGCATTATAAAAATTCTGACACCACCAAAAACAACATACAGAATAAAAAGTAGTACAAACATACAGACAGAACAAAGACTTTTGGACCCCCAAAAATAAAAAAGGATATACTTTACTAATGGATAGACAAATAGACATGAAAAACAAAATTGAAACACTGTATAGTGTCCTTGATTGGAATATGATATGGACAAACGGGTCCAAAATCAGAAATACAAAACATAAAGCAAAAATTTTAGAATATCTTCATGATGCATGGTGGACATAAGAAAAAGCATCTCAAAGGAAAATAATCAAAACAATACCACCATGCTTCCTATGTAAACAATATAGAGATCACACAATACACATAATACTAGAATGCACCAGCATTGATCAACAGAGAAATATAATTAAAAATAAAATTACACAAAAAATTGGATCATATGATAACTATAACTTACTATACACAAATCAAATTAAAGAGAAAATAACTATATGATGAAGTTATTCAATTTATATTGATGGCAATTGAGATGAGGAGACTACAAGTATTTCACATTTAAATATAATCTCAGAAAAATAAAACAAAACTAACAAATAAACTTTATAAACAACATTGTACAAAATTATAGGAATACAACCCACAAGCGTGATCCAACTCATCCAACAGAACAAAAACACGATTCTTATTATCACGACGACATGATAAGGAACATTATTTGGGGGAGCGAGATCCCTTCAGCCACTATGTCCAAATGTATTATTCCAGTTATTCTGCAGTGCCTTTACCAACAACCTCTGTTCAACTAGAACCATTTACCTAGCAATGAACATGCCCTTAAAGGCAGGTATACATCCATGTATGTGCATGTATATATATATATATATATATATATATATATATATATATATATATATATATATATATATATATATATATATATATATATATATATATATATATAATACCAATTGTACTTAATCACTTAATCTTTGAGTAAATACGGAAATCTTCTAGGATTTCCTTGAAATATATTCAAAATTTCAATTTTCTATCTTCATAACATATGGGTTAACAATAATATGCAGCAGGCAGGTGATAAACCCCATGAGGAGTCGATCACATGCAGGCAAAAAATATATATCCCCACACGTCTTATAGACCTTTTACTTGTAACCTATTATACAACTATGCTTTTCTCTAAGGAAACTAGTTACCTATTATCAGAGGCGTAGCGATGATATTTTGCGCCCGGGGACGAACTATAAAATTGGCGCCCCAACGATCGTGTGACCGATTTATTACCCTTGTTTACTTATTATAATGTAACGTTGTAAGCCTCATTTTGGCGCCCCTGTACCTTGGCGCCCGGGGACATATGTACCCCCCTGCACCCCCCCCCCCCCTAGCTACGCCTCTGCCTATTATCTTATACTTTGAACTGTAACACTCTTTACAGTCCCGAAACGAACTACTAACATCTACTTTCCATGCTAACTTTTCTGGAACCAATAGGGATCGAGATATAGACCCTCCCATCACAGTGCCCAGGAAACGGGCACATTGCCCCACAGAATCATTAACTACAAAAAAAAAAAACAACAAAAAAACAAAAAAAAAAACAGAACCAAGGAACATTGCCCTAGGGAAGACCCGAGGTTTACGGGAGTTTATACAAACAAAGCTACTACAGCCTCTACTAACAAGGACATTTAACTAACTCCCAATAGAAGATTTCAAGGTATGTACAGACATTTAGACACAATACAAATATATATAATATTTATTTAAAAAAAAAGGGAAAATCACAAAACACTTTTATCCCCATACATACTTTTTTTTTGTTTTTTTTTTTTGGGGGGCACCAGACAGATGCCCCCTCTCCCTATTGAAAAAACTAAAAAAAGGTTTTATGTGTATGTGTGTTCCCCCGATATGTAGTTTGGTATGTTTTTTATGAATTTCCATTTAATTTAAACTAACCTTAATTTTTTCCCATCGGGATTATATAATAATAGGAAGATATTTTTATCCTTAGTGTTTCTCTATGACATTCCACCCGAACTGAAAGGTCCATCATGGGTGTCTGTCTCAGTTTCTCAAAGCTAACCCTGGCTAGGGGTTTCCTACATCCTGTGTATGCTATTTGTGTTGTGCTATATGTGTGTTGCTATATGTATTCATATGAATACTGTATATTTTGTAAGGATAGCCATTCTTGTCAAATTTTTCCAGTTTTTCTAACCATATAAATACCTCTAAACGGTATTTATCTTAGTATATATGTTTTAGTTTCATTTAATTAATGTTTTAATAATTTTGAATTTGGTACAAATCATGGTGTCTTAATTTTAAATTATATTGGTTGATACCAATCTATTGTTTTACTGTTTGCTATATTATGTTCCATGTTTTGTAATTTCCTTATTTATATACTAGATCACTTTGATCGAAATGGGATTCGTACAATTTCTTTATTATTGTTTGCACTTCACCCCTCTCGATACTATTTTGTGATCTTTATTTATTTATAATTAAATCCTTATTTTATTCCAAAAGATTATTTTATATTTCCCTTTAAACGGGCTTTCTGTGTAGATTTTCGCAAATCTCCACAGAGTAAAAATCATTTCTCACCAGTGATTTTGTATGATAGCATGCTTATTTTCAAGAAAAAGAAAAAACGAGAAAAGGAAACAGATCTTAACTATAGAGCCTATCTAATCCGTGAGTTGTTTTGTAATGTGTATGTCTCTAGGTGAGCTTTATTCCAAACTCTTTCACGGGCCTGTCCACTTCGCGTAGCGCCATGTGATATAGCCCCGTGCTCTCATTGCTCGTACTTTTCTCCTCCTGAGTTCCCTGAACCATCCTTATCTAAAATTTTCCCCATAGTTTTTAATTGGACCGCATGCTATCATATACTTAATAATAAAGGCTGATATTTCTTCTAAAATTGTCTTTGTAAATTTTCCATCTAGATATAAGAGTTGTATGTTGTCATATAATTGTTTTTTTAAAATATTAGTGACAATTTTGTTTCTATCAATTTGAGTTATAAGACATTCCGTTATAATATGTTTTTTTGTAAAAGAGAAATTTTTGCATAGTGGACATTTTGGCGACACTGCGATCATACGCCGTCGCACTGCTATTTCCCCTGTCAACCATGCATCATGCATGTATTTGAACAAGGTACTTTTGATTTTAATGGATCTGAGTTTGACCCAATTTCCCCATGCCCTATCCCAGTTAATATTCATGTGTTTTTGTTCTACCTTATTTTTGTCCTTATTTATTGTGTTTTGTGCTAGCCATCTGTATGTGCATTTTGTATCAGTGTCCCAAAATTCCTTTACATCTCTGTATTTGAATAGTAAATCTTTTATTGATCTTAATTTCCTTGGCACTTCTAATAATTTTATCAAGTTATTATTCCTATATATGTCGTTTCTCTGCTTCATAGAGAAACCAAAATAATATATGTAGAGCCCATGCCAAGGTATTTTTGGCTCCACTTTAATCTCCTTAAATCGATTTAAAATGTTGGTGCATTTAATTAGGGTGGGGTGGGGGAGACCTAGACCTCCCCTCACCCCCTCCCTATATAGTGTATCTTTGGTTGTGTAATGTATTTTAAAAGCCCATAAGTAGTTAATAATCTCGTTATCTATATTTTTTAGTGTTGCATTTTTTATGTCTACTGTTTTTAATTTGTAATTTAAGTGCACATACATATAGTTTTTTGCAACTTGTGCTCGTTCCCCCATACATACAACCTCTCCATTCTACAACCACAAATAAAAAGAAGATCAACACTCTAAGAGAAAGACATTAGACAATTATCAATTTGAACGCATCCAGATGGCATCTTTGACCCCAAACTGATAACATGTAACAAAACGGCACTCTGCCTCCAACTAAGAAACTGATACAATTCCCTATACACTACGGGAGTGAAACAACATGAAGACAACACAACCTTGACCTGCCCTACATGTACCCAAATTCCTCCCTAACATGGAAAGAAAGAAGGATAAAGAAAAACCACAACAACAACAATAACGGATTTCTCGAAAATTACAAAGTAGATACAAAAATTGGAAAATATGCCACTGCATACATAATAACTATGATAACACCACACAATATAAAACAACCTATAAATACAAACAAACAGTAATACAAATAAAACGATAAATAAATACCATTTACTAGAAAAAATACAAATAAAGGAAAAATTGAATATAAATAAATATCAAAACAAATTGAATATAATGGAATTAAAACAAATAGATAGAATAAAAAGGCAACTATATGAATATAATCTAGATAGAGCCGTCAGAAAAATACCACGTGTAACACAAACCACAACCAAAAAAAACCAAAAAACAAAAGCACAACACCAGACAATACGACTCTGGCAAAGTCACTAAAACGGGAAGTAACCAAGGAATAAGGAAAGGAAACCTACCCTGGGACAAGTGTACTAAGGAGGGGAGTACAATCCTTGTTTGAAGCATATAGAGAAAGGAAAGTTGTTTTTGTCAGTCGCAGACAAAATCTCTGAATACGAACTATTAGTACGGATAGTAAGTAGGAAGTACACTCTATACAGCTTCTTTGGGATAAAGTAACTTGAAATATATGATAAATGAAACAAAGAATTAGCCCTTTAAAACTTCAGAATTCAAAATAAAATAAAAATAAAAATAAAATATAAATTATCAAAATATAATAAGAAAACAATAACAAAAAAAAATTCATAACACGGGGTGGACAAGGAAACCCTACGCCTAACATTTTATAACTAACACATACAAGGGTGTCGCCTCAAGTACCAAACCAGCTATACGTGCTGCGGAGGGACGAAGGGTGTCAACACCTAATCAAACAATATTTTATTTAAATGGTGGCCTAACGTTAGTTCCGCGCCAGATGTTTAAATTATAAATCCCATGAAGAAAAAAATTTAATAGCTTTCAAGGTTGCCAAGAGTATGCGTATACCAACAATAAGGACCATGATTCCAAACAAAACAATAGCCCTATGATTCCACTTTGTAAAATGGTATTTACGGATTTCCGTCCGTTTCAATACTGTTGACCTTGATGTGTAAGACAAGTTCGGTGATATCGATAAATCAGAGCTAGTTAAGACGTCCAATTGTAATTCTGTATAGGATAAAACAAGTTCGGTGACTATATTTATCAATATACCCGAGCCAGTGAAGACGTCTCTTGTAATTCTGTATAGGGTAAAACAAAGTGGGTCAGTGAAAATATTGATCTGCCATTGGAGACGTCAATATTGTAAATTTGTATAAAAATTGATCAATGAAACTTTACAGCACGTTAGCGGAATTGTAACATATTTAGATGTGAATAAAACACAGAAAATAATTCTGCCTGGCATAGGTTTTTAAACAAACTGAATCAGCTTGACTTACGACTCTAATCAAAGAATATTTTGTTTTAAATGGTGGCCTAACGTTAGTTCTGTTCCAGACGCTTTAATTTTTAAACCCAATTTAACATGGTTCCCCTCTCCGCGTTTGCCTCTAAAGTTACACTTTCTACTACTGCCGTGAATAGTTCATACTTTATAGTTCTTTCAATGTTGACTAAGAGTTTTCACAAAACAAGAATTCATGGCAATGATGCTAATAGAACACTCCATGGCGATAATAATTGTTTTAGGTTCAAACACCATTTTTCAGCGCATGATAGGCGGCCAGTGTAATTCTTGTAGAAAGAACCCGACAAAGCCCGTGTTTGCACCAACGATTCACTACAAGCTACTGCACTGCACGACTTCTCACATGCAACCCAGAGACTAAAACCAACACTGACAGAAGTGTAATGGTAGTATTCGGTACAGGCGAGCGCTTTTGACCACTCACTGCTGCTAATGATAATTTCATATTGCTGCTGTTGATGAGGATCAATGATGATACTTTTTTTCATAAAAATAATTATATGACCTTGTTCATTTTTTTTCATAAAAATAATTATATGTCCTTGGCACTTGATTCCACTGTGTAGGATAGAGATTCCTAAAAACACCGAAATACGCCGAAAAGCCGAAATACAAATGTATTTACATGTTATCTCTGTATATAGGTTTCCACGCACATATTATTTTGATTTTGTTTGAATAATAATAATAAGCAAAATAAAAGAAGATTAATGTGTCTTTTTAATACGAATAATCTACTGTTTTCCTATTTATAGCACAATTTTTGTTATGACGTCACTTGGTCGTACTTGATTCGACAGACCTGATACATGCCGAGTCGTAGTAATATATACACAGAGTGAAAGGGAAAATTATCGAAGTATCAACAGTATTTCCCGACATTATATTACATATTTAGTATAACTTTTAATGATATAGTTTTTGAAAAGTAAATAACATTTAATTTAAATTTTGTTTAAAAGGTTTCCAAATATTTGGCATATATATATATATATATATATATATATATATATATATATATATATATATATATATATATATATACTAGTTATGATGACATGACAGTTCATGTATGGGTGTTAAGAAAGTCTATTTTTGGAAATATGTGAATGTTGATTAGTCATACATGTTTGAATAGTAATGAAAAGCAAAATAATTTCAATTTATATGAATTATTTATTTCTTACTTGATTTGACATATATGATAAACGGCGAATTGAAATACATACACAAAGTGAAAGTGAAATGTAACAAAGTACCAAAAGTGTATACGATAGTATATATGCAAGAGTGAGATTAATTCTGTGATCGTAACAAGCCACGATATGTGATGATAGACAAAGACAACTCAGGTAAGCAATTAATCTAATAGTATTCAGGATTATGCTCCTCTTGAAAATAGAACTACAAGTCATGTGCACAAGACAAGGTAAAATAAACCTAACATAAAACTAATGAAATATACGATATTATGACGACATCTCTGGTTCATGTTTAGCATTTTTAGCTGTAATTGTCACAGTTCATACATTAATTTTTCGTGTCCATTGTCCAGGTTTCGGTCAATTAGTCCATAGTTCAACAACAGTTGTCTGACTGTCCGTGAAAATCATGCATTTTGTGTCTATGTCGATGTGACGTCTGAAGCGTTTGAACAAGTGTTTGTTGTTGCTCTATCATTTTTATCCAGTCTGTTTTTCTCAACTCAAATAGTTTATGACTGTCGGCAAGCCGGAATTCTCCAGTGCATACTAGAGCACTCCTCAGATTTCTGAAGTATCGGGTTACTAATGCATTTGTTAGTTGCACAAATTCCGTCTGCGTTTTCGTCTTCCATTCAACTATCTGTTTTAGAACGTGGTTCGTGGACTCACCATTATTATTTTTCTGCATGCGGTCTATTTGATAGATTCTTAATGAATCAATGACTTTTAGTTTCGTATTTGTCTTTATTTGTTTTACGAAAGTACTTCCCATGTTTAAAAAAAATCATGGTGTGAGTACCGTTGTCAGAAAGAAAATAGTAGGATTCAGGGGATGCACCAGCAGATGTATCCCATACACCACAATCGTCTGAAAAAGAACTTTTGCCATTATTCTACCTCTTCTCGAGGTTGTTCGCATTATTCACAATGAAATATACATTTTCTTACAAACCACATGGAATGTATTCTACTCTTGAATCTGATTTTAACAAAAATTCCACTGATTTTCCCATGTTAAGAAAATGACACTGGTCTAATTTGTCTTTTGCTGGATGTTTGTGTGTCATTTCCGTCTTTTACCTCGTTGTGTGTTAGCTACTTCGTTGATTATATCTGTATGTGACTCGTTACTAACGTGTTTTGTCGTCATGTCAGAATTAACAGAAGAAACATCTACTGAGCCATCTAATGAGTTATCGACATTTACAATGACCATATGCTCGTTGTTTTCATATACCAAAGGCACAAAGTGATTGGTTATAAACCCGTTAGTTCTTTCTGGGACATACATTTGAGTCCACATTATGCCTACTGCGGTAGATGCGGATTGGTTCACTGCCCTTCCAACAACCTTACGATTAAAAGGTTGTGACTCGGCTTGTAACTGTGGCGGATAATAAGAACGAATGGGTTTGGAGATGCCGGCACGTAATTCATAAATGTACGCCATTTCAGAGTAGGAACCAGCAACAATAGCGTACTTCACAAGCTTTAAATAGTTACTAACAACGATGCGATTACCACAGCACAAATCTACATAACTGTTGCACTTTTCATCATTGTAAATAGGATTCAAAATTACTTATATTGTAGTTCGTAGTCGCTGTAGTTGGTGAAGGTTTTCTGAACCAGTCAGTGCTCTAGAAACTGTATCTATATAAAAAGTTACAATCACCTCAAACTGACATTGGTACAAGTTCCCGTAAAATTGCTGGATTAAACATTTTTTAAAATTTCCACATGAACTGCATATTTCGTTCCATAGGTAGAAATGTGCTCTGATTCTGGAATCAAAATCCCGTAGGTGACGAGCTTACTTTTTGACTTTGCAGCATTGGTCAGGGCATTCTTTTCCCTCAAATGAAAAGCTGTCAGCAGCTTGGAAATATATTTTTACAGAGTCATTTAAATATTTTAATTGAAATTCTTGTTTGCTGTACCTTATAACTTACGTATGCATAGCCACATCCGCTATCGAAATCGGGCCGTTTCATTAATGTGCTCGGCATTATTATCCTAGTTTGAATAAAAAATGTGATAACGGGAAAGACAATAAAGGATGTGAAGTTAATTAAAAATGAATAAAAGAACGTGTGCAGGACACATTGAGGAAGGTATATTAATGGATTAAGTATGGCGAGAGTGCAAGATTGGCCAGATAAAGGTTATGAACATTTAGTTTAAATCATTTATTTTATGAAACTTTGTCAATTGCAATTACAAACGGGGATTTAATAGAAAGCATGAGCATATTAGAGTCCTCACTCCCCAAATGGTAAGAGCAAATATAAACAAAGAATATTAATTGTAAAATGAGATTTAAATCAATACATTCAACATTTTGATTTGTTCTCTCGAAGTTTTGCGCAGGCAATAATAAAACATTGTGATTTATGTTTCTCGACTGACGTACGCTTGAAAATAAGTAAGTCATTCAATTCAAATGAAAATAACATTAATAATGTACTGAATGGACAGACTATATATATATGGATATATAGAGAGGTACAGGCTAGGTATGTAACTGTCGCAAACACGTACATTCGATTCAGTGAGAAAAACAGCACGAATAAAATATTTATTTGAAGAATAATAACGACAAAAATATGTAATTAATCAAGGTATGTGTTTATCTATCAAAAGAGAGAACATAAATTTGTATTGCTACTGTAAGGCTTGTCAAGCATCATATACATCTCAATTGAAAGAGCACGTCGTGCAAAGAAACGCCAAGTAATCGCGAGACCATGAACTCAAGTCTTTTGCACTCATGGGAATACAATCACTGTGGACCCATTGTCGACAGTTTGTGCATTGCAAAGTGTCATTTTTACATTCACTGAAACAAATAATACATGGATATTGATCCATCCTTGTTGCGTATTTTTGTGTATGTGATAATATCAGTATTGTATAACGCTTGTATATCAAAAAATGTACTTCTCAGTTATGAAATGTGTGCATAATCAAAGTAGGGCGTGATTTCTGTAAGTGAGCAATTAACGAATAATGACAACGTTAAGCAAAAGGGTGAAGTTTCTTTAATGTGCGCAAAATTTGGCTTTAACTTGAGTAAACAATGGGTTCAAAGGGATGACAATAAAGTGTGTGCAGTCAATTCGAAAACGAATTAAGCGACTTAAAAGATGAATTAAGCCGACTTTCACTGTCCGTTCCAAATTAAGCAACTTACACAAAAATGATTGTTTTCTTAACTTGAATAAGAAATGAGATCGAACGGAGAACAATAAATGTATTTTCATTGCAGTCAATTAAAATATTAATTAAGCGACTAGAAACAATATGAATTAGCCGACTTACACCGTCCGTTCTGGAGATTACATTCGTTCCGGAACGATCAGTCGTTATCAAAATATCACTGTTCCAGAACGGTCAAACTATCCAATAAAGTACGACCAATTCTCGCGTGCAATGACTAAAAAAAAAAAGAGTAAACAATTCGCATCAAAATCACATAAATCATATTTTAATTTTATTTATATTATTATTAAAACAAAATAGAAAATAATGTTTGTGTGGAAACCGATATATACAGAGAGAACATGTAAATACATGTGTATTTCATGTTTTTTTTCCCAGTTTATTTCGGTATTTCTAGTAACCGTGTGCGATAGTAATTACCGAAATCAATCTTGAGAAAAGTAAACAAAAGCTCTAACAGTTAGTCCTTAGCTCTGGCTCAGTTTATATCTACACATATTGTTTGTTTTATATGTTAAATAGCAAAACCTACTATTACCTGCACACATTAAATCATATGGTTGTATATAATTTGTTTTCCGTTCTATTTCTCATATTTTGACATTGATATTTTCTCAGAGTATTGTAGTATGCGGCGTTTGTTTTATACAGTATGAAACGCGCTACCGTAGATCTTGTGACGCATATCGCGCGCTGCCTTGTAACATCATCAGCATTGTGCTCTAGCACTGCAAGAAAAGAATCCCTTACCTTTCCTTCAAACGTTTTTGCAACAAATTTTCACATTTTCCACTTAAATCGCTCTAAAGTACAGCCTGTAGCAAACAAAACCTAAACTTAATGTAATAAATGTTCCAAAAGGCACAGATTTATCCATGTTTAAAGTTTCCGCCAGCGTTCTTAGCAATGTCAGTATCATAACACAAGTAAGAAAGCCCACTGTGAGGAATATTCAGCAGACGATAAAATACAGAAGGAATGAATGGAGGCGTTTGCCAACAGGGATTTTCATTGAAATGCAGGGAGTAGTACACTATAGGGATACGAAGAAATGTTGCATATGACAATACAATATTACATCCATGATTTATTATTATTATTATTATTATTATTATTATTATTATTATTATTATTAGTTTATATCCAGCCATCCGCTTGTGTGGCCAGCGTTATATAATATGGTTAAACACGTTTTCTAAGAACGAAAGAAAATATAATTTATCAGGACTAAATTCTTTATATTTTCGAAAGAAAACATTCACGAGTTCCAGGATATTACCTATTACCTTATTTATTACAATATGATATTGGAATAAAACGATTTTCAATATTATTGAACTGATAGTCAATAATGCTTAGTTTTAACAATGTTGGGTTCGTTATTAGATGTTACACATGTAGTTAGCACGTATCACGCTAAAGTTTATGCAAATTTGAGGGACAATGGCAGTTTCCACACAAAACATGTGAACGCACTATTGTTGGTATCTTCAGTTTACTGAAAAACTGTACAGAACTACAATAGCGTGCTTATGGGTTCTATATGATGTCTGCTATAAAACCTTCTGTAATAATAATATCAAGTAGATGATAATGATGACGACTCTTGTAATTGTTAGATAGTTATTATAATAGACTAAATTTGTATGCATTAATTATATGCATATCCATTAATATAGGTAAAAATGTCAGTAATTGTTTTGAAAATATATGTTATATTAAGGTCTGTATCAAATTCCACATCTGACCGTCACCCCTGGTACAGCGGTGTTGTTGTCAAAAATATAAATCCATTGTAATGATAAGACGACGTATGTAAGTTATTTATTACGAGGGAATTAAGTAGTTGTCACCCAGAATTAGTAACTACCACACTATTTCTTATCGTTAACTGTGTACCGTATTATTTTTGTAAACAAGCAGAAATGTCCAACTGAAGATAAAGTTGAAATCTTTACTAAAATACTGTACAAACAAGAATAATATGTTTACTGGTAAAAACAAAATACACTTAACATGACCTGTGTCATTTACTAAAATAATAATAATAAAGACGACGATAACGATAACACCTCTACTACGATTGTGGACTTTACTTAAGATCAGATATATAATTCAATGAATAATAAAACGTTTTTTTTTTTTACGACGATTGTAACTGTCAGATGTTTTAAGTTGACTTTACTCAAGGTCAGATATATAATTCACTGAATAATAAAACGTTTTTTTCGACGATAACAACTGTCTGATGTGTAGGTGGACTTTACTTAAGGTCAGATATATAATTAAATGATTAATAAAGCGTTTTTTTTAAGGTTTATATTTTCGTGTCTAAAGAAATGATAATAGTTATATATGTCTATGTAAATGTGTATCCCATATTTAAGCGTTTTTTGTGTGTCTGTAAATATGATAATAATCAAAGATGTCGATGTAAACTTGTCTATTGTCAGAAATTAAATTTATCGTAACGATAAGACGACGTATATAAGTTATTTATTATGTTAATATAGGTCTCCATATTGGTATTTTTGTGTAGATGTGTATTAATGTGTATATCACTTTATTTCCACAGCCAACAAGTTTCCCATGTATCGCGATATCGTGGTTTTTAGTAACAAGATATTCGTCATAGACGGGGATGACAGTAAAGTTTGTATTCACGGACTCCAAGATGGACGATTACTGTACAAGTCAGACAGACTGGAGTCAAAACCAAGAGCCGCCTGTCTTATCAACGACTCGGAAATCGCAGTGATTCTACACAACGGTCTGATAAAAATTATGTCCACACACAACACACCTGTTATACGATGGACTAGGGATTTACGTGTACGGGGAGGACTGGATAGGTATAATGGTGTTGTGTCATTCAATGGGGATCTTGTTGTGTGTGGTGTCAAGGAAAACACGATGTGTTGGTGTATTGTGTCCAGTAATGATGGACATGTTGTTGGCACCATTCACCAAATTTGTAAAGTGAAGTACTCTTTGTTAAATCCGTCACGTTTCATTACGGCAAAGCATAACATTATTTACATTTCGTGTGATGTTGAATCCCCTGATACTGGAGTATATTCCTATGATGTGCAGAATCCCAGTAAATATAAATATATCTACAAACATACAGATTTGAAGAGACCCACAGGCATCGCTATAGACCAACAGGGAAGTCTGTTTGTGTGTAACTATTACCCTTATCGCTGTATTCACCACCTTACGTCTGAATGTCAACTAGTGTCCATTGTCAGACAGGGATTACCACGTGATCCAAGGAACATATTCTGTGATGAAGGACTTCTGTATGTAACAAGCTATAGGAGTAATCAAATCACTAGATACAGGACACAGTACCCAGGTAATCCATATTTCTTTTTTATTACCATAATTTATTTCATTTGATTTACAATAGTTCTTATTTTTTGACATAGTTTAATTTATTTTAGTGACATTAATTATTACTTGACATCACAAATAAAATTACAAACTTATTTACTGAAAATTTTAAACATTTTAATTTAAATTTAAAAGAATAAAAGATGTCAGTTTCATTATGTAGTGTCGCCTTTATTAATGTTAAGTTGAAATAAAATTATATTTGTTGTTATTAAATTTAATATTAATATTGCTTTATCTATGTATTTCCATTTCCTTACTGTTAAGTGAGGTACGTTCTATTTATCAACCAAAATTTACAGACAAAAATAAAAAATAGTTATGGACGACTACGACCGGGTTGAGAAGCCATTACCAGTCTAGGGCAGTACACAAATTATTTCCTACCAGGTGTCGCTTTTCATCGTGGCGCGTGCCTCTCATTCCGGTTTAGAGCGGTTGGCGTCTGGAAATGTTTACTGGTTGTGCATCACGCATTTATTGTCACAGGTCTATTTTGCAAGAAATATTTATAGTTAAACAAACGAAATAAACAGAACAGTGTTATAGTTTAAGAAAAGGACACAAATAAATTAAAAGGGGAACAACATACATGCAATAATACGAACAAAATATTTTTAGCGGCTGCGAGATTTTAGTATGTGATTATTTATTTCAACTAGTGGATATAGACTATTAATTTTATTTACTTTTATAAACTAGAACAATATTATCCGTGTTAGGAGAGTCAGAATTTCTCTCAATAACGCACATATTTAGTCCGTGAAATATACTCGTAAAATCTTTAGAAATAATTGTGTTAGAACGTAACATTTATTAAACGTCATTTATAATTGATTAAAAATTTTCTGTACCGGCCTATCTCATAATGCATCCATTTTACTTTGATAGTAAATCTAGTTTTATGTGTATCAAAATAATAGTGATCTTTTTTTGGATATCTAATTTAAAAAGGGAAATTTTTTCTGCAAAAACAATGTGTGAAGTAATGATCTGTTGGCTTAAAAAAAAGCAACAAAAAAGATGGTATTATTTTCTGATGGTGGTAAAGATGAGTGTACAGTTGCAATGCAGATAAGATTATCTCATTGTTAAATAAAAATATTACTCAGTCGAGTCAGTGCATTATGAATTTATGTTATTATTGTCCTTAAACCCTCTACAATTTGTCTCTATAGTTACCATTTGCTGATTGTTTTAAAATTAGTGTAGATATATCTTGCATGCACAACATTGGTTTTCTTTTTAAGGTATTTGAATTTAATACCATAGCTATACCATTGGAGAGGTGTGTATCAATTATATATCACTCAGTGAGATAGTAATCATAAAAGTGTTCTGTAATATTATCAATTAATTCTTCTAATACAATTAAATTCAGTTAGTTCAAGGAGTCGTGATATTTGATACAGCACTTGACTGAGAAATCCAAGGATAATGGCTTCAATACCCACATAGATCATCCTGGGTTGGATATTTCAGTATGTATCCAGGAAGGTTAATTCATTTTTATAGCCAATAATGCATTTAACAGTTGTTGATCCCTCCCCGCCCTCCTTTCTTCCCCATTTTCTTTCATCTTAGTTTGTTGCTAGATTATTCTCAGGATTTATTTATTTAAAGTATTTCAAAAACAGGAGGTGTATCAAGAGCATGTATCACTGGCCATTAGTTGGCTATTGTGGTGTTATGATATCAATGGGATGTTTCACTGTAGTCATTAGTTGGCTATTGTGGTGTTATGATATCAATGGGATGTTTCACTGTGGTCATTAGTTGGCTATTGTGGTGTTATGATATCAATGGGATGTTTCACTGTAGTCATTAGTTGGCTATTGTGGTGTTATGATATCAATGGGATGTTTCACTGTAGTCATTAGTTGGCTATTGTGATGTTATGATATCAATGGGATGTTTCACTGTAGTCATTAGTTGGCTAGTGTGGTGTTATGATATCAATGGGATGTTTCACTGTTGTCATTAGTTGGCTATTGTGGTGTTATGATATCAATGGGATGTTTCACTGTAGTCATTAGTTGGCTATTGTGATGTTATGATATCAATGGGATGTTTCACTGTAGTCATTAGTTGGCTATTGTGGTGTTATGATATCAATGGGATGTTTCACTGTAGTCATTAGTTGGCTATTGTGATGTTATGATATCAATGGGATGTTTCACTGTAGTCATTAGTTGGCTAGTGTGGTGTTATGATATCAATGGGATGTTTCACTGTTGTCATTAGTTGGCTATTGTGGTGTTATGATATCAATGGGATGTTTCACTGTAGTCATTAGTTGGCTATTGTGATGTTATGATATCAATGGGATGTTTCACTGTAGTCATTAGTTGGCTATTGTGGTGTTATGATATCAATGGGATATTTCACTGTGGTCATTAGTTGGCTATTGTGGTGTTATGATATCAATGGGATGTTTCACTGTAGTCATTAGTTGGCTATTGTGGTGTTATGATATCAATGGGATGTTTCACTGTAGTCATTAGTTGGCTATTGTGATGGTATGATATCAATGGGATGTTTCACTGTAGTCATTAGTTGGCTATTGTGGTGTTATGATATCAATGGGATGTTTCACTGTAGTCATTAGTTGGCTATTGTGATGGTATGATATCAATGGGATATTTCACTGTGGTCATTAGTTGGCTATTGTGGTGTTATGATATCAATGGGATGTTTCACTGTAGTCATTAGTTGGCTATTGTGGTGTTATGATATCAATGGGATGTTTCACTGTAGTATGTTGAGACTGTTTAACTATCCGTATTTACCTTTACCCTCATTTGCACTTTAGAGACTCCCAAATTCTTCATTTGACTGAAGTAGGGACATTTAGATGATTTAACTGTTTTCCAGTTTCCTTCCAAAACAATACAAGCAGAATCTTTACAGTACACTCACCCCATGACCTTAAGGACATTAATCATTTTGGGTTTAACAAGTCTAGTGAGAACAGGCAGTTGTGTTTTTTGCAAATTAATTAAATGATTATTTACAGAATTTACAATTAGTGTTTGATTTTGAAAATGATGATGATATTAGAGACAAGATATTAGATAATGTTTCTCAAATTAGCAAGAATGTCTCAGATATAGATTTTAAAGAAATATATATTTTATAATTGAACTCTGACAATCTTTGTCAACCTTTACACTTAAACCCCATTTATTTAACATTTGTATTTTGAGGAAGAGGTTGAAAGTGAATGTGAGTCTGATCAGATATATTATATGTCAAGATTATGTTTCACTGGTCATTAGTTGGCTGTTGTGGTGGTATGTGAAAATCATGCTTCATTGGTCATTAGTTTTGATATTGTGGTAGGTATCAGGAGCATGTTTAAGTGTGGTCATTAGTTGGCAATTGGTGGTGGTATATCTGGAGCATGCTTCACTGTGGTTCTTATTTGGTCATTGTGGTGGTATGTAAGGACTGTGGTTCACTGTTCATTAGTTCACCACTGTTGTAACCATTGTTATGTGTTATTCAGTAAAACATAAGACCCTTTCCACATCTTTTAATATAGGAACTATTTAGAGATGAAATATAGCTTGGGGTTTTACATATAATATTTGATTTTCATATATTTGATTTAATTAATAGGGTGTAAAATGTATCATTAAAATTAGTATGAATCCTGCATTGAATGCCATCATTCTGTTTCAGATCCAGTCATTCCATCAGAGGTCCTAAATATGGATCCAGTATTCATTGAGATGTACAGAAAGGCTCTTAGAAATGGAAAAGAGAAGGTTTTCAATATTAGGATAATGATCGTTGGTCCATATGATGTTGGGAAAACAACATTGACAAAGCGCCTGTTGGGAAAAGAAGTGAATATATGGGACAGACAGAGCACAGAGGGGATAGATATTCAGACAGAATGCTGCAAAGTTTCCTTGGCAACTGGAGAATGGATAACACAAGAGCAAAGTATGTCATAAATCCAAATCTCAGTATCTATTTCCCTCTCTTGTAGATTTCTGCTTAAACCATTGTGGTAATGACGCTTATTTGCTATATTTGGTGAAAGAAAGTTCAAAGATTATTACACTTTATTTTTGACTGATCTGAGAATATCCAGATTTACTACATAGTTTGTTTATTGCCAAAGAAGCAAAAAGCAATAAATTTCAGTGGCAGACAGAAGTATCTCATTTTAATCACATTTTTGAAATTTGTTTTTTATGGAATATTAAATAGCATGAAAAAATATTCTCAGATTTATATGTAAAATGGCATATTATAGCCATTACTTTGTTTGAATAAAAAATATTGCCTAGTGGTACAAGAATGAAAAATAATCCCACTCCACCCCATTCTCAATTAAATCATTGGCTTCTAAGCAACAAAGTTTGCCAGAACATGCGCCATCTGAATTTATACAGCATACATAATAGTGAGACACCAAAGTTGAAGGCTGGAGAATTTTTACTTTAAGTTCTAATGTATATGTTAATCCAAAGAGGTTCAACTTTTGATCCACTAAATTAGATTTTAAATAAATGCATTTATATTTGTACTTTCTCAAATTTCTATTGGGATTACTATTACATATTAGTGGCCATAAATATGGAAAATGTTTTAGAGAGTTCTTTGATTTTGGAATATAAAGATAGAAGAAATTAAATTGGGTGTGTTTCATTTTTAGCATGAGGGCATATTGTGGATAAGTTTTGCATCTGTTTAGCATTTCTCAAATTTGTTTGTATGCAGGGATAGACAGTGAAAAACTCCAAGTTCTTTTTTTACAATGGGAGCACTAATGTGACCTTTCATATTAAATTTATTGGTGTATTCGTAGTCTCTCTTGGCTATTCATATTAAACATGTTTCAGAAAAAGTGAATTCATATCTTTGGCCATTTGGAAAGATGAAAACATATAACTCAGTGTAGGGTCATATTTTATAAAAATTGTATTTATGCATACCTGGACTATTTTAATGTAATTTGGGGTAATGTCTCTAATTCAAACTTTACAAAACTTTTAAGACTCCAAAAGAGGGCACACCTTTTAATTCTAGATCAACTTATCAACAATATCCAGGATGCAATACTAAATTTTACCAAGGCATTAAATAATATTTTTTAAAAAGGCCAATTTTATGTTCATTGTATCCAGAACAATCAATCTTGTAGACCTAAATAAGAGATGCGGATGTTATTCAGATTTAAGGTCTGTGAGAAGTAAAATGACATAATACCAACACCAGAAAAGGAATGATTTAAAAAGTTTTAAATATACTGGTTTAATGGTATTGAACAACATCCCCACTGACATAAGTAAATATTCATTATAGGTAGTGAGGTAATGCAAATACACCACAGCATTATCAGGGTTAGGGTTGTGCAAATGATGTCAATATAACCATAATTACCACAAACCCTTGTAACATTTACATTGCCCAATGTAGGAAAGACAACATTCATAAAATGTGGTGGATGATCTAAGACCAACATTGTATGTTGTTAATGTAAACTGTTCTAAAGATTGCCATTTTGATGTTAGATTGCCAAAATAATTCATTTGTCCATTACTGAAATTGTTTAGCTTTCTTAAAGTATGTAAAGGCATCTTTTATATTGAATATTAATGAGATTAGGAAATCCCTCATGGCCAAGTGGTCCAAAGCTCTCACATTTAAGGATAATTGCCACCTTGGACAATAGGGGCATATGAGATAGCTTGCTAGTAGCTTCCAATGGTTTGGTGGTTCTTTGCAGATTTTCCAAGCTTCTTCCTCTACTTTTTATTCTGGCCAAAATGTATAGTCAGTCATGTGCTAATATGTTATGCCAAGCTCACAACATCATTGAACTTAGTAAATCATGGATATCATTTACAACATATTCATGATATTAGTGAACCATTTTTACACCATAAAACAAGCTAATATTTTGCAATTGACATGTTTGTGGCTTTTTGCTTTCTGTATGCACCCTTTGGCTTTTAATCATCCTCTGCTGCATGCTGACCTGCTTTGTAACATAGCTGCATGGTGAGTGGTATCTGTACTTAACCATATAAGCCATTAGCCAGGAAACCTTAATACAGAAGGACCTAGGGGTTTGGGTTAGAGGAAGACAGATGAAGTTAAATACTTTAATTTAACCACATTCAGATAACAACTGCATTAGAAAGGTAAAAAGAGAATGTTTTGTATGTCAACCTTACTGTTTCGTTAAGATTGTACAAAAATGTTTAACTATCTCTGGATATTTTAACAGGATGACATGAAAAATCATGGTCAATCAAAATTACTAATATAACAGTTGGACAGTATTTACTTTTTATTTCTTACTCAAACAAATAAAATATATTTCTTCTTAGTTAGATGTAGTTGTGTTAGAACTGCATAACTGTTGAACAACCAGATCGTTATATGTTGTGTGCACTCATGTATTATTAACTGAACACTTTTAGATGCATGATGGTTTCAATCATAGCAGAGTGATGGTGGTATATTTACAAAATTACAGTATGTCTAATATACATGTATTGTGCATTTAATTAATACTTTAATCCCCCACCCCATTGACAAAAGGGTCCATTGAGGCTCCAAGTGGATTTGATGGTAGAAATCAAATCTGCAAAATCCTGGACTCGAGCCCATTAACTTAATTTCGTATTAATAACAACGGCACTATATTTAGTACCGTTGAGTGGAGATCTTAAACCTTAATCATTTTCAGGTCATGACTTCAGGGACATGGTCCAAGGCTGGTACAGTCAAGTTCAGTAACTCTACTACTGAAAAAAATTAATTTTTTTTATAATGCCAAGTATTATGAATCTATGCTCTTAAAATAAGGATCAAAAAAGAGTGAAAGACAACAAGCTTTGTAAAATTTAACAAGTATATATATTACCCTAGAACACAAAGTAAATATGAGAAGAAAAAAAACTTTAAATATTGTCAATTAAATCCTAAAATAATCCAAAAATAACAGACACAAGTACTTGTAATTTAAAATCCTGAATAAAATTCAGTAAAAGTCCAGAAAATCTTGGTGTCTTGTGTAAAAATGGCCTCCTCCATTGAATGAAATTGGCAATAGTTAATATTACATCCTGCTTTATTAACTGTAACTTATGTATGATGGTGTTTTTTTATAAATACTATTTTTGACATTCCAGAAAGAACTCAAAATTTATTATGATGGTGGTGGTTGTATAGGAAGAGCGTGGATAATGTATAGCCCTTAAATTACTTAAAACAAAATTCTTGTTCAGATTTGTTGATTATATTGTGACAGCCTTCAGGACCATGAGTGTATGTGAATATTAAGATTGTGGATTCATGTCATTTGTTTTAATTGTATTGCTTCCATGTGTGCTTGTGTGTGTGTACCCATAACTATCTGAACAACTCCTCTTGTAAGTTCAACAATTTATTATAAAATGAAACAAATGACATCTGAGAATAAAATATATATTAGCAAATGAAAATATTGCTTACCATAATTTTATTTGACTGTACTGGAATAGTGGTAAATATCAGGATAGCAAGAAACATGTAAGAAAAGCCTTAGAAGAACCAAATCATATGAACAATTTAGATTTACTTTAACCATTTGCCATATAAAATTAAAATTGTTTATAATGATAAGAAAAAAGTCTTGTTGAATAATTTTATTTAATAAATTACATTTTCTGCAGATTTTATATGTGCCTTGTTGATAAAGTTTTGTTTAAAAATCATATCATGAAATAGACTATTGTCAAATCAATTTTATCTCCTGTGCCATAAATACCAATAAATTAAATATATCTACATAAAATCTTGATATCTTCCTCAAAATTGTGATCATTCTGTGAGGAAAATATTTGATCATCTCTATTTTATGCCTTAAGAAATCACACAAGTCATACACAATTATATGCAATTTGTATTACCTAAATCTTACCTCACAATGGAGGTCATAATAGAAACGGACAATATTCAATGAAAGAACACGTAACTTCACATTAGAACAAATAATAGATATTTTGTAGATAACAAGGGTGGTAAAATATGTTTGTTAAAAACAGGTTATAAAATGCGTAGGTAGAATACAAACTAGCCAGGACCCATAAGTGTACCATAGCGACGTCACGTCAAAGAAAGGTCATACATACCATTAAATCATGCAATAGCAATGCAAGGAAAATCATCTTTTGCAGGTTTAAAACCAAATAAAGTATGTCAATTATAGAACATGTACAGATATATTGATAAAACTAGATTGAGTGGCATTCACTGTCAATGAATATCACAGCTGATTATTGACATATATTGTTTAGTACATATCTATCACCCACCCCTCTTTTAATAAACCGATGTAACTGCTGTAAACATGCTAGATCATTGCAAATATTAGTTATAGAAACAAAAAAATAGACAATGAAAAGAAAACCCAGTATACAGAGTATCAATATTGATGATTGAAACAGTAATAGTCATTTGTACTAGTATATGTAACATGAAACTTGATTATAAAATTAGTTGGCAATATTTATCTTAAACTAAGGATTATTTATAAGTTTACAAGCACTACATGTTGTACTTAAGTCTCATGCCATGGACCTAGATTTTAATTTTACAAGAACTCCACGCTGAATATTAAACTCTGCTATGTATCCAAATTGTAATTGTACAAGCACTCCATGCTGAATATTAAACTCTGCTATGTATCCAAATTGTAATTTTACAAGCACTCCATGCTGAATATTAAACTCTGCCATGGACCTAGATTATAATTTTACAAGCACTCCATGCTGAATATTAAACTCTGCCATGTATCCAAATTGTAATTGTACAAGCACTCCATGCTGAATATTAAACTTGTGTCATGTATGCAAATCATAATTTTAGAAGCACAGCATACAGAATGTGAAAATCGTGCCATGTACATGGATTGTAATATTATGCACTTCATGCTAAACTTTAAACTTGTGCTGTTCACCCAGATTGTAATTTTTGCAAGCAGCACATGCAGTATGTCAGAATGTGATTTTAGTTGCTATGGTTACTGCTACAAATATAATGCTGATTACTTGATAACTTAAGCTCTAGCAATTTCTTATCAGTTAAATTGCATATTCAAAGACAGTCCTCCATGATCTCACACCAATTAGTATGATCTGGTCCAAACATTGATCCTGAAGTCATATCATAAACTACTTCACATATATGCAGTGTCATCCTGCAAATACACATGCAGTTAAGTTCGATATAGGACATGCAAATTTAAATACCAGTTTTTGCAAGCAAATCAAGCTATTTTTAATGGAGATGCATTCAAGAATGATAAAAATTAAGTCTAAACTGTCTCTGTTATGCAGATTGGCATGATTTGGTCCCATTTAATTTCATGAAAATTAACGTCTACAACTGATAGTGCCTGAAAACATATTTATAGCTTTAGATTTAATTAGGACAAACAATGAAAGCTATAGCAAGTCACATGTATTGTCAGCCTGCTGAGGAATATGTGTACCCTTTTCCTGACCAAATATTTCTTTCATGAAATCTGACACAATTGTTGGACCTTCATTACAACTGTTTTATGTTTGTATAAATTATATTTCAACAGAATATAGCTATGCTTAATAAATACTAAACTTCAGAAAAAGTCAAATATCTGTAAGAGGCCATAATAAAGGGGAGATAACTCAGTGGGCCTTTTCCTATGACCAACATTTGGACTTGCATCACAATTAGTATTTCCAGCTCGGTGCTCATTTGAGAACATGTTTCCTCTCATTTTGGTTGTGATAGAAGAGTTTTATTTATGCATTTTTGGTAAGGATTTAAAGGTAATTGTTTGTTTTTGAGAATATGAGCTCAGAGAGTGGTTGTCTGAGTGTATTCGGCAACAGTTCATATTGTGTAACAAGACTTTGGTGATGATATGGCAGTGAAATCGGTGTTCTGTTTAATTGCTGCTCTGTTTACATTGCTGCCTCTCAAAAATGTGCCGGTGAACCTTTCACAAGAACTTCACGGTGAAGTCATCTTTGGAGGTATATTAGATTAACATATGATTTGTATTGATTGCCACTCAGTGGAAAATTCAGTACAGAGAAATATATGTAGAGAACATATAGTAAAATTAATTTTGATGCATGTCCATTTTAAATAGAGCTTTCTATGACTAAATTCATAAAGGTATAATCTTGCCATGACACCGTTCGTTGGAATAAATTGAATACATATATTTCAAGAGGAGAAACAAACACTATTTTGTTTATCTAAATGAAATCAATAAATAAATGTATGAAACGACCTCTAGAAATTAAATCAAGTTTTACACACTATCGACCGATAATGCGGTTAATGCGCTAAATATTTGAGGGATAACTTTGCCTACGCACCGGTCATTGCAGCTATGGATGAAACGACCTGATATGACTCCTGAATTGAGCCTTCGTACAGTAAATGGAGGTTAGTCAGAAATACGAAATATACATGGATATATTCAAAATTGTTGGCAGCTTAAGACCTACTGTGTTTATGATTAGTCCCTCCTCTTAATGTATGAAAATAAAACTTTGAAAATTTTCAACGTTTTGCAAAAATACTAACTTTTACTTCCACAAGCCGCTTATGGCTTAGTACTATAAACATGTATTCGGATATTTTTTTCTGTTGGGTTACAATGCTTTTACATTCAAAAATTCCAAATTTATCTCAATATATGACGTAAAAGCAGACCACTGTTCTAGAACTGAAGCAGTCGCATAAAACGGGAAGCCAGAAATGGTTATGCCCCCTGCCAGCGGTCTCTCTAAACACCCCAAGACACCCCAATATTGCATATATTAGCACCAAATCTTGTAATAACGTACCAAGAAGCGGATAAAAAGAAATGAAAACACACATACGGGCATTGTTACTATCAATGATTTATTGTATTGGTAGATGGTCCTATTTCTGATAATCTACGGAAACGAACTCTATGCATCACATATCTTTAATTATATATATATATATATATATATATATATATATATATATATATATATATATATATATATATATATATATATATATATATATTTAACAATTTCCTCATTAAATGGCGATGTTCCATGATACTTCTCTCATTTATTTGAATTGTTGATTTGTTTAGGCTCCATGTTAATATTTGTCAAAAAAAGGAATGAAGGAATAGTTAAATTGTTATTGAGATAAACAATTTTTTATATACAATAAATCTGCCAATTTTTAAAATTTTGTAAACTACTTATTTGTGGTATTGGTAATAATTAAATGTAGATTAATATTCACGTTACTGTACCGGAACACTCATCAAAACGGGAGTTGTTTCCCTTGGCAACTCGCGACCTTGCTAATTTTACTGTTACACAAAATATTGCTAAATATTCGCAGTTTTTGTTTGTTTGTTTGTTTTTGGCTTTTTGTGCTGTTGTTGAACTTTTAAGTGAGTATTATGTAAGTTTAAGGTGTTCTTGGAGAGTCTTGGGGTGTTTAGAGAGACCCCCCTGCCAGTCCTATATCTAGTTAAAGGAATAGGGAACTTACAGTTCAAGTTGTGGTTATATTACTCATTTTGATGCCCATGATAAATGAAATAGTAGTTTGGGGCAACCCAGTTGCACCGAAAAAAATGTACAGTACATTATAGGGTATGAATTGCGTGAGCGTTCCGATATGCATATTTGTCGAGTGGAAACAAGGCTGAATAAACGTGACGTGACAGGATCTTTAGCAGCTATCGGCTCAGCATTTAGACCAGCAAGTTGGTCTCTAAGCCTATTTTTTAATTTTGACTTGACGGCTTCAAGTCAAAATAAAAAAAAAGGCTTAGAGACCAACTTGCTGGTCTAGCTCAGCATTATGTTGATCCACTTGTGCTTGAGAGTAGGCAGATTATTAGTGTTTATATTAGAGTTTATTTTCCAAGAATCTTCCAAAGTGTCCCTCTGTGCAGCGTTTGGATGCAACAACAATTCGACTAGAACATTTTTCCAATTTCCGAAAGACAAAATCCGACGAACGGCTTGGATCTATTACTGTCGCCATGACTCCGTGAGAACTTTGAGCCGGTAACTCATAGACTTTGCAGTCTTCATTTTTCAAACGATAAGTATAAAAGTTGATCCAGAAAGATGTGCAAAATTGGGATATTTAAATGACAGTCCAGACAGGCCGACAGCAGTACCAGATATTATTCTAACCCCTAGGACTGGGGTTCACAACTGTCAAACCGAAATTAGTAAGAGAAGCCTATCACAAACTGCGGAATGCAGAGGTAAATAAATATCTTGTATGCACTCTAAGTTCTATCAATGTCATGAGCATAATGAATTTGAAGTATTTAAACAATAATACCTACATAAAATAGAGCTTTATTCATCTCAGATTCTCAAACATTATCCCACCCCACCCCAAGTGCTGCAGAAATTGAATAATTGCATATACTACTGTATATATTTCTGGAAAATATTTATCTCGGAAAGAGTTGTTCATGATGCTAACGCTAGAGTAACACTAATGTGTATTTGAAATATAGTGGAATGCATAATTTCATGTTTTTTGTGCCTCCCCCTAACTTCCTTTTCCCCTTTAGTGCAGCCATCATTGTAATTGATCAGTTGTTGTCATGTGACTACTCAGATGTTTTTTTTCCTTCAGGTTCTACATCAAGCAATGCAAAGTTACAATGCAAATTATGTGCTTGATACACCTGCAGGTGCATGTGCCCAGGTACAGGTAGATGATGCTGAACTCAGCATACCATTGTTTGTACCAATTCCTCAGGCCCAACCACAAAAAATAAAACAAAGTGTGAAGTTCAGGCTAAATTTGATCCCACAAGGACTCACAAAATTCAGGTTCGAGCTGCAAGATCAATAGCAATTCAGTCTGAGCTCCTAAAACCAAGAGAGGATTCAGATAATGAAAATGAACCAAGCAGTGAGGATGACATTGACCCTGATACACACCATGATTCAGAATATGAACCACATTCAGATACTGATGATGGAGAGGACAGTGACATTAAAGATATGCATATGAACTTTAAGCTTGATAAGATATAAAACCAGAAGATCAGCAACATGTTCTGGTGTCTGAATCTACTTTGGCAGAATTGATGAATGTATGTAGATCATGTTGTTTGCCCTCCCATACATTTTTGAAATTTTCTAGAGGAACAATGATCACAAGAAATTCAGTTTGTGTCAGTAGGCACATTTCAGAATGTAAAAGTCAAGCATATGATGGAAGAATGCCATGGAGTAATATGTTTACTGCAGGAGCAATATTTTTTGAGGGAATGAATATGCAAATTTTCACTAAACATACATTTACAAAGTTACAAACATCTTATATTGTACCTGCAGTTGAAGAGGTATGGGAGAAACAACAAGCTTCCTTAATTGAAGAGCCCACTGACAAGCAAATAATATGTGGAAGTGATGCTTATACTTTGATTGATTTGGAGGCCAAGAAAGTACTTGACATCCAACTAGTGCAGGTAGAATATATGGTTGTCATTAGAGCGTTATGTGAATGTCATTATTATATTGTATACAACTTTTAAATTGGCATATGAAAGAGTCAGAAAGACAGCATTTAACTTTGAGTAGAATTACTGAATCGTCAAGGTCTTTGTAACATTGGTTATTCCTCTAGCATACCCAATTTCAATTGTGTATAGCTAGTAGGGCATAACCGACTTTTGATCCGGAAATTGGATTCCACCGGATAGTATGAACTTCCGATTAATCGGAGTCGGACAAGGCAGGAACGACCGATTCGGATAATAAAAATAATAAAGTTGAATTTCTATAGCACCGTGTCTAACACTGCGGGTCATTCGATAGTGCGTTAATAAAGTTAAATAATTAGTCAGAAAAGTCCAATATGGTCAACACAACCACGCTGTGAGACAATCTATTTGAACTGGCGGGTAAAAACCGGAAATGAAGCCGGATATGGTAAAGAACTAAATAACATGCTAGACACGGCAAAACCAGATACCAGAAACCCGGAAACGGAAGATGAAATTTTTTAGAAAAAATACGGATTTAGCATTTCCGATTAATTGAATCGTATCCGGAATCGGAAAAATTTTATGCCCAAAATCCGGAATCGGAAATCGGTAGAAAAATGCTAATCGGTTATGCCCTAATAGCTAGCACAAAATTATAGTCTGTACTTTGATAATACAGCTGTACCCAATTTTATCAAGTTGAACTATTTCAAGATAATGCATTAGATTAATTAAATGTTAGCACAAGTAATTGTTAGGTTACTGGGAACTTGACTTGTTCTTTTGAAATTGTCAGATACGTATTTAGACTGCTCAGCAAATTTTAATACCCGCAAAGGCTAGCCAATGCCACCTGCCTTTTGTATCCTTGAAAGTGCTTCCTCATAGTGATACAAAAGCCATTGTTGGGCTGGTGCCTTGAGCATAAGTATAGTGTGCTTAATGGGTAATCTGGCACTGCAAGTAATTAGAAGAAATAAAGTAATATATAGTAAAATCTGAACTAGAAATATAATAATTAAATACATGTGTAGTTCATGAAATAAATTTTTATTAAAGTTCATTATGTTGCGACACAGGTTAATATCAATCATTAAGAAAATATAAAAGTTCAAAACGAAAAAAAAGTTTATTGATTTCATATCTTGGTGCATTTTTATTCTTTAAGGTTACATTGCATTCCTGAAACAGGCATTGCTCGACTTAAGGCAGGACTTGCCTGCACACACAGAGGCATACATGTTCATGAAAGGGGAATCTCTGTATCCACCACCACTCACAGCATCATACAAACAATTTTCAAAAAGATGAACTCATCATAAAGCAAAAATCATGCTTTTTGAAATCCAATAATTTTTATGGTGCAGCATATTTGAAGCCAACATATTCCTCTAAGGAAAAAGATTCTTTTAGTTTTGACAAAATACAGGATGGAAGCAATTTATGGCTGTGTCTGCCTAGTCGATGCCAAATCCATTTGACAAAATGTAGATATGCTATATGCCTTTATGTTCTGAAAATAAATATAAAATACATGTAAGAGTAAATTCGAACAAGAGTTAAGATATTTCATCTTTCGTAAATTATGTTGAGTTGTACTTTTAGTACTTTGGGTAATTATGTTTGATATATTTATCTTTTTATCATATTATTAATCTTCTTTGACTACATATACATACATGTGAAATGACCCATATCATTATAAAATAGTTCTATTCCTTTGTTGTTTGTTTATTGTGTTCGTGAAGACTCTTTAAACCTAGTTGATAAACAAAAAAATGTATAAATCATTGTCAACATAGTATTTATTAGAATTTATACCAAACCTGCTATTCCTTTCTCAAAACAATGTTTTATTTATCGAGGCTATATATTGTTAAAAAAGTTTAGATATCACCCCAAAGAAAAACAAGAAAAAAGGGTAGTCTTAAAAGAGAAAACTACATTTTCTTCTAAAAAAACTGAATTCTTTTCATAAGTTCAAGACTATCACAGCTTGATCATAATGGAATGTATCCTTCTGCAATAAATGTTGCCTCCATGAGTTGTAATAAGAAAACACTTTGAAGAAAATCTTGCAAATTGTTTGTTTTGTAAATGTATAGGAAAATCATATATAAAAATATCAACAGGAATTTTGAAGAAATTTGTGTAAGATTGGAAAAATTACTTGTGTAATTGGTTCATTATCATCCAAAGGTCCATGATGTTCCAGGTATTCAAACAGGGATACTTCCAGCATGTGTCTGTTTAAGCAGTTTGCAATGAAACTTTCATGGAGGGTTATACATGTCAGGTCACCCTTCATTTTCTCAATCATCTCTACCTTTTGACAGCATAAGGGCTCAATTGCCAAGTGAATCATTTGGCAATATCTTCAATCACACCAGTAAGGAAAGAACACAGGATAATTTTGACCATTCAAGAATGTTTAAAAATCACTTTCAACATTTTGTAAGCATTCAAAAAGGAAAGATGCGGATTAGAAATAGCATGTTGATTTTGCATTTGAAATAAAGTTTGACAAAATAACATTATTTTCTCAGTACATGTATGTTGCCCTGCAAAGTTTAGAGTAAGCATTGTCAAGTCCATGTGATATTATGAGTCAAATTGTATTTAATAGATTAATATTCAGTGTAACTTGTGATAACATTAAACCTGGGATTATAGTGTTTATAGATGGCAGAAGGAGTTAATCATTGGTGTGTACTAACATTCATTTTCATAGTCCTGTATTCTGCATGGGCTTTTGTCCTTTATTTGAAAAAGAAAACATATACTTCACTGTGTGAAGGAGTAAATGTAGTTGAAGTTCAAAATAATGAACAACAAAAAAATATGTGTGTTTACAGTGTACATCACGTCACTATTTCCACTAGAATAAGTGTTCTGAAACAATGCAGCAATTATAAATTTACAAAATATATGTGGCTTTCATTGCTTTAAAAATTATGAAAACATTGCTAATTAATATTTTTTAAAATGTTTAATTTTGCAAGACATAAACACTAAATTACAGCTTTACGAGCATCTGCTTTGATAACTCGCACTATCGGTAATCTTGAAAAGTTTCAGGCAATCGAGGGAGGATTATCGAAATTTGGGTCCACCAAAGCTTGCATATTTATACACACAGGAGTTGACAAAGTTTCAGTTAGTGAAATGTAACGTGCGTTCTGCTCATTTATATATATATGTATACAGTATATGAAATGCATGCTACAAGTATAAATCGGTACAAACCATTGTGTGTTCTCGAGTCGTCCTTCTTCACTCTGCAAACTATCCTCATCATTCTGACAGTGACATTCGAAGAACATGACGCCCTGTCATCACTACCTTCTTCGTTGTTAGTCTTCAAACGTGGCTCAAGCTGATACGGTAAATTGTTCACGCTTACAGAGAAGTAGGGGAAATCGTTCTCGCAATTTTCCATGATGCAAAAGGGAAAATAAATTATCTGAATCATGCTAGCAACCATTGGAGTATGCTATGTTGACAGTTAGCAATAGATCATGTGACGTCACTGCCGACCACGTGATACTTATCTAATTATCTCTCAAGGCACTTGCGCGGATAACCGAATAGGTATCACGGTACCAATTGTTTTTCCATAGACCTCAATGCTAATATTTGGAGAGATAAATATATTTTCTATCCTAATTTAGCATGCATCTCACACACTGTTATAGAGAACAATGTTAGATTGACAATTTGACGATGATAAAACCAGGTACTCCATTGCATTTAAGAGAGATAACTCTGCTGGAACTAGACAGGGGTATGAGTTATCTAGTCACAACATACCTATTTTCAGTCATGTGTATTACATTTTCAAAAAATCATAAAAAATACAAAATATGATCTATATAGGAATTAGCATAAATTCACATGTTGCCAAGAGGCTAAACTTTTTTTTAAGCCTAACAGAAAGTACAACTTTTACATAATCCACCAATCATAGCTAGTGTTGTTGTTTATTTCTGATTGTAATGTTCCCTACACTTTAAGCTCCACCCACTTGGACTTGCGCAATTGGTACTGTTATACCAATAATTCCTTGTAGTAACTAAATGGCCCAAGAATGGTGTAAGGGAGTTAGATAAAATATAATTTTGAACGATAGGCAATCAGATAATACAAAATCAACTTGTACGGTCCCTATTCCTTTAAGTTAGAAAACTATTGTCACCATGTTGTAGTGGCAAAAGGCTGGCATTATGTCTTCTGTTTGTTTGACCATCTATTCATCTGTAGTTATTGTAGTACAATTGGGTCTGTGGGCCCTTGGTTGCCAAAATGTCAAAAGCATTCACCTTTACTGATCACTACCATGTCAACTCTATGTGGGTTTGAGTCTCAGCCACCATATATAGACTATTGTGCACTTAGAAATAGTGTTAAACCTGAAAACAATAAGGCTTGTCACTAATTTAAAAGCCACACATAGTACAGGCAAAACCTGGCTTTGTACACATGTGACCACACAAGTTCTCCATTTTAAATTGACTTTGGAACAAGTAACATGCACCAATTAGCAATTTTGTTTTTATCTTTATTATTACAGTACAGGTATTATTATTATTATTATTATTATTATTATTATTATTATTATTATTTATTGAGATTGTTTTATTTCAGCAGCATCATTAATTATGCTTTTATTGTTCACTCCCAAAAATTTGGGTCCTGAGTGGCACAGTGGTCAAAAGCACTCTCTGTTACGGATATCTGCCATCTCACCTCTGTCTGAGCGAATTTGAGTCTCAGATTCGGCAAATGTGGGTATATGAGAAAGCTTGCTAGTAGCTTCTTGTGGGTCGGTTGTTCTTTCCGGGGGTTTTCCCGGGTTCTTCCTCCACCATTATTACTGACTGCCATGTATAGCCTATCATGTGCTGCAAAATGACGTTAAACCCCACAACAACAACAACAGCAACATCACTCCCGAATCAATTTTCCACTCAAGATTACTGGATCAGTGTTAACTTGAATCTCTCTGATGAATTAAATCAAAACTAATTTAGAGTAATAACCAATCTGAGTTTATTTTGAAGATCATAGCAGAAGCTTATTTTTACTACTGATTGGAAGCTTAAATAGGACTGTAAAACATACTTGGAAACAATTTTATTTGTGATATTTGAATATAAAACTTGTGTGAATTCAGCTTGACAACAGCTCAAATTTACTGTTGCAAGCTTAGGTACCATACATTTACCAAGCTTAATTTAGTTTATTTCTATCCCGGCCATCTTTTGCATATGCTGTGTGTGTGTGTGTGTGTGTGTGTGTGTGTGATATGGATTATTAAAGTAGCTTTAACACTGTTTAAGTTGTATCAATACAAGATTTGCAGTGTGGCAGTTTATTGTGATGTCTAGCACTGGGGCATGATGCCACAAACACGTAGCACCATGTCCAACCTAGTAACATTATCCAGACACGAGAACAACCATTCTTAATAATAACATCTGAGCACCTAGCAAAGCAGCTGTTAGTACCAATTTTTAAAAGTCTTTAGTATGACTCAGCCGGGGATTCAATCATTGACCTATGTCGAAGGCAGATGATCCAACTACGTACTACGTATGCCACCTGAGTGGTATGCTGCTTAGTCATTTGCATTCTTCCTTTTATGTTTTGGTATAGATTGATAGTTATTCACACACACACACACACACACACACACACACACACACACACAGGTTTCAGGTGTACAATTAGTATGATTTAGTTTTATTGTATTAATTTCTTTAGTGTTTGGGCATTTATATATGTCCCCATCTTTGAAAATTTGGATTGTGGTCAGTTTGAATCATTAAGCTTCATTTTACATTTAATCTGAAATTTACCATTTTATTCTCTGAAAAGCAGTTACACAGCAGTCTGAACCATTCTATGTATACATTAATGATTGAACACCTCACATTCATATAGTCTGTACAGGGTAGCATTCATTTTGTTATTTATTTTAGTGTCTTTCCGAGCTGGATTGTTGATAACACGGTAGCATTCATTTTGTTATTTATTTTAGTGTCTTTCCAAGCTGGATTGTTGATAATTTTCTTCTCCGTGACTCAGAATAAAATAATTAAATGGTTTGTTCATCAATCCAGACCAAAATTCCTGTTTAGACTTTGTGGGAGTCCTTTGGTTGACTTCTTTGTGACAGGGCTAAACAGAAGGCTTCTCTTAACACAATAACCCCTAGAGTTTTTTTCTTCTGTTTTTGTGTGAAATGCGAGTAGGAAACAAATTTTGATGACTATTTCTGAATACATCCTAATAATCATCTTCAAAGCAATTTTCCATTAGCCCACGGTCTAGTTGTGCTAAAAACAATATTTCCATTGGTTATTTTGCTTGCGCATGAGCAGAGGGTGAAAAGTTGGAGGTCTTTTTTCTTTTTGCATATCGGCCCCATCTAGTTTGTATTGAGGAGACTATTGAAAATGTCCACCTTGTCCTATATTTTTGCACAGGTTCACCTGTCTGTGTGCACTTCAGTCTGGTCTGCCTTATATCTGTGGCCATAAGGTCTAAAATCTTTACACAAGAATTTGATTCCAACCACAGGCAAATTTTGTGTGGAAAAAAAAATGGGTGAAGAAAATTCTGTTTTACCTTCTGTATTTTGTAGTGCAACTAAATTTTCCAGATTATTTGGTATCATTGTAGAGCTAAATCTATCTGTCTTTCTATAAGACAACTCACATTAGTGTATCATACATGACCACAATGCTACAGAGCATGGCAGTAGGCTACTACCTCCTGCCCTGTAAACGTGGCGTTAGGGGTTAATGTGCAAACATATCCATAGCCCTAAACCAGATATCCTGGGAATTTGATATTTGAACCTTTAGTGGAATCCACTGTTTGTTGTGCCAACTCTGTCAATATTAAAAATCCATGTTTTGTTATGGTCACATATTATTTTGATTATGTTCAAATTGAGTGTTGTCAAATAGTCAAAGTTATATGATAGTCGCATTAGTTTGATTAATATGTTCTTAATTTTAGATGCAGAGCAAAATGTTAGACTTCAGCAGCTTGTAAAGTTTTTCGATGAGCAAGTTCAGAAGTTGAATGACAAAAAGCAGGTGCCAAAAGAGATGGAAATGCATGTAAACACTGCAAAACAAGATAATGGACATGCCCAACATGATCTGTTAGTCAGAGCCAAGCAAGATGTTGACGAACAAGTCCTGCCTACATTATCTCAGCCTATTGAATCTCACATTGCCAATTTGAGCCCTGAAGCAAGCAGTGATGTAGCCAAAAAACATCAGAAGAAGGATGCAGTGATGGAAATCCTCCAACTGGTCAATGCGAATTCAGACAAACTAGGGAAGAGCATGGAGGAATATGCAAAATTGGGAATGTGGGATTTTGCTGGACAAAATGTTTTCTACACTACCCACCAGACTTTCTTGAGCTATCGTGCAGTATATCTCTTGGTTCTAGATCTCAGCAGGCAAATCACAGAATTAACAGAAGATGAGTGTTTCATTGATACAGCGGGGTTAAAACGGTGTCAATTTCAGGGTAAGTAAAGTCTGTTTTGGCTGGGACTATTGATACTGAGAAAGAAGACAGATAATTATGCACCCACAAGTCACAAAGTAAAAGATGACTCCATGCATAAGATATAAAAGAAAAAGACATATTGCCACATGGTACATTTTATTCTGTCACCAGGTGAAACAAAAGCAGGAAACAGATCAGTTAAAAATCGGGTAAGATTTCGAAGCCTTAATGTATTCAGATTGGAATGAGTAAGAAGTCAGGTAAGATTTCAAAAACCTAATGTAATCAGATAGGAATGAGCCAAATGTCAGGAAAGATTTAAAAACCTTTATTCAGATACAGACAAGTCAAAAGTCAGGTAAGATATTGAAGCCTTAATGAATTTAAGATACGGACAAGTCAAATGTTAGGTAAGATTTAAAAGCCTTTATTCAGATACAGACAAGTCAAAAGTCAGGTAAGATATTGAAGCCATAATGAATTTAAGATACAGACAAGTCAAATGTCAGGTAAGATTTAAAAACCTTAATTCAGATACAGACAAGTCAAAAGTCAGGTAAGATATTGAAGCCTTAATGAATTTAAGATACGGACAAGTCAAATGTCAGGTAAGATTTAAAAACCTTAATTCAGATACAGACAAGTCAAAAGTCAGGTAAGATATTGAAGCCTTAATGAATTTAAGATACAGACAAGTCAAATGTCAGGTAAGATTTAAAAACCTTAATTCAGATACAGACAAGTCAAAAGTCAGGTAAGATATTGAAGCCTTAATGAATTTAAGATACGGACAAGTCAAATGTCAGGTAAGATTTAAAAACCTTAATTCAGATACAGACAAGTCAAAAGTCAGGTAAGATATTGAAGCCTTAATGAATTTAGGATACAGACAAGTCAAATGTCAGGTAAGATTTAAAAACCTTAATTCAGATACAGACAAGTCAAAAGTCAGGTAAGATATTGAAGCCTTAATGATTTAAGATACAGACAAGTAAAATGTCAGGTAAGATATAGAAGCCTTAATTCAGATACAGACAAGTTAAAAGGAAGGAAAGCCTTAATGAATTAAGATACAGATGAGTCAAATGTCAAGTAAGACTTAAATGCCTTCATCAATTCAGATAAGATTTAAAAGCATTAATGAATTGAACTACAGAAAAGTGAAAAGTCAGGCATAATTTAAAAGCCTTCATGACCCGAGATACATACGAGTCAAAAGTCAGGTAAGATTTAAAAGCCTTAATGAATTCAGATACAAACAAGTCAAAAGTCAGGTACGATTTTAAAGCTGTAATGAATTGAAATAGAGATGAGTCAAAAGCCAGGGAAGATTTAAATACCTTAATAAATTTAGATGTAGTATCATCAGCACATGGTGACATTTAGATTTTACCAGTAGAAAAGCTTCTTTGATTCTATCATGATGTATTTCCTTACCTACCATGGTCCTACCTACCTTGTCCCTATTTAGCATCAGGTCATGTACCAGTCTAGCTTGTCATCAAGTACCTATATTAGATGTCATGAAGTACCTATATAGCTTGTCATGAAGTACCTATCTAGAATGTCATCAAGTGCCTATCAAAAATGTCATTAAGTACTTATCTAGCATGTCACCAATTACCTACATAGCTTGCCATCAATTACCTATCTAGTTTGTCATCAAGTGCCTATTTAGACTGTCATCAACTACCTATCTACAATGTCATCAATTACCTATCGAACATGTCATCAATTACCAACTACATATCTAGAATGTCATCAAGTACTTATCTAGAATGTCATCAAGTACCTAACTGGCATGTCATCAAGTACCTCTCTAGAATGTCATCAAGTAACTATCTGGAATGTCATCAAGTGCCTGTCTAACATGTTATCAAGTACCAATCTATCTAGCTTGTCATCAAGTACCTAATTAGAACGACATCAAGTACCTAATTAGAATGTCATAAAGTACCTAATTAGAATGTCATCAAGTACCTAATTAGAATGTCATCAAGTACCTATTTAGAATATCAAGTGCCTATCCTGCATGTCACCAAGTAACTATGTGTCGTATCAAGTACCTATCTAGAATGTCATCAAGTACCTACATAGAATGTCATAAGTCATCAAGTACCTAATTAGAATGTCATCAAGTACCTATATAGAATTTCATCAATTACCTATCTAACATGTTATCAAGTACCTACCTATCTAGCTTGTCATCAAGTACTTTATTAGAACGTCATCAAGTACCTAATTAGAATGTCATCAAGTACTTATCTAGCTTGTCAACAAGTACCTAATTAGAATTTCATCAAGTACCTACCTAGAATGTCATCAGATACCTAGTGTCAGATTGAGGGCAATCATTTCTCTCCACAAAAGCCTTCTACCTGAATAAGTTCCATTTTCTTGATGACCTTATCACAGATCCCAGTAGGACGTGACCTGAATACTCCAAAGTACTGCTGAATTTGACAAGATTTCTGACAACCATTGATGGATCAGACCTTGGACTCAAAATCATTTTCAGCACATCTTCTTATTTGTCCAGAGTTTCTGCAGCTTTAAACATCCTCTTAGACCAACTTAAAGTTGCCACTTTGCAGCAAAGAATCAACAACATTCTCCAGAAAAGAGCAACAAAATTGCTTTTCATCGCAGGCTGGTTCTGCTTCCAAAGGCAAATAATATTCTGCATCCTGGCAGTGACCAAAGTGTACTCTATTCATGCATGGTCCTTGGTTCATGGGGTAATCAACTCGATAAAGTCGAATGGTGTCATCATCCCATTGTTTTCATTTAGATATGTGCATGATGAGATTGACCATTGTTGGACATATTTACAACCAGGTGGAGTGGCAAACTCACTACTTTTGTCTCACAAATCCTTTATCTAAAAGGCTTCAGGGCATTAATTGCAATTTCCATTCACTGGAACAGCCTGAGTGAGTATGTTTAACCTACAACACCTCAGATGATAGGGGATTAAAAGTGTTGGTTCATTCTGATTACTCTAATCTAACTGGTTAAATCTTTAGTCAATGACCTCAGCAATCATGCAATATAAATACCCAGAAAAATAGAGATACCCTTTCATCTGCTCAAGCAACCATGATGGAACGTGTTTCATCCCAATCCAGATCTGCTGAATCTGTAAATCGGGATTATATTAAATGAACCTTCTGGTGCCAAGAATTCTCAACTCCTCAAATCCTGTTGGTTGGAGACTCACTTGTGCAAGATGATTGTGCACTTTAAAAGTGTACTGTTAGTTAAATGGAAATTCTTCACATGGTACTGTGTCCAAGAACACATTATACCACTTCAGGCATTGATACCTCCAATACCTAGCTTCTTACAATGGGTCTCTGATATGATAAACACCAGGAAAAAATCAGGTACATGATGACATTCCAGATGGATACATGCTGACATTGTCCAAGCCATGGGATCGAGAACTGAGATCACTTTCTCCAGCTTTTATCACTGAGCAAAATCTGGTCAGAACTGAGCTGTTTAAGACAACCATAATTCTAGCATTGTCATAAATGTATATTATGCAGCTTGATCATGAAATATTCTTGTGTCCATGGAAAATTAATATATATATATATATATATATATATATGCTACATTTTTATTTCATTGGGAAAAGGGGAGAACATAATGTTTTTAAGTTTACTAGGATCTTTAAAGGTAATAGATCTGTAATAAACATTTCTGTCATTCTGTGACCTTATGTGTGGCAAGAGTCATCCTGAACAGCATGGGTCAGTTAATAATTATTGTTTTAGCAAGATTTTGATAGCAAATTTAGAATAAAGATAACTAATCACAATGTTCAGTCTAGCAAGGCGAATATGCTACATTATCAAATATGCAACAGTATTAAATATGCTACATACAAATGGTGCTCCTTTTTCAATGTATATTGCATATTTCACAATGACAAATGTAGATATGTTTGCAGTATGTGTAATGCTCCCCTTAATGCTGTGCTTGAAAAAGTAAAACTCTGTCAACCTTAAATTTGAAAATTGCTTTTGCTGCTTGCAGAGTTGAATGCATAATTCTTCTTGAATCACAGTCTTCCAAAATGAATCACAATTTAACATGTCATGGCTCTCATGGCCTAAGTGGTTAGAACTTTTGCCTCAGATGCAGGAGGGTATGGGTTTGAACCCCAGCTGATTCGTACCAAAGACTTAAATAAATCATATGAGCAGAAGTTAGTACTAGGACTAGTTGACCTGGTGTAAGGATACAGTGACAGAGCAGGACATCAGGCTACATGTCTGTGGCATGATTCTGCTGTACTAGATATCACTATAAGCTGCCACAATAATGACTGAGACATCATAGTGATATGACTGGAAAAATGTTAAAGCTACATTGTTAAATCCAGTCACACACACACACACACACACACACACACACACTTTAACATTATTCCCCAGTGTGAATACATGAGAAATCTTGCCAGTAATTTTTCTTGGATTGTTTGTTCTTCCCTGGGTTTTCTAGGGTTCTTCCTCCAACAATTATAATTGCTACCATGTATAGCCTATCTTGTGCTAAATAATGGTGTTAAATCCTACAGCAACAATTAACACTAATTCAACAAAGGATATACCCATGTTTTAAATTTTATATCTGGAGTAAATATCTGACTTCAAAGAAATGTTGCTGTTTATCACAAACTTTATTAAAATTACCTTTTAACATTCTCATTTAATGCACTTATGTACTTTTAGATGTTTCTTTGATGTACTTTACTTCGATGAATTGGAATGTTTAACTGTGTGTACTTCGTTTTGCATATATATTATTATTATTATTATTATTATTATTATTATTATTATTATAGAAAATCTTAAATAATGTGTACTGTTTCATCTTTAGAGACAATGGACATATGGATGAATTTAATACATTCCTGTACACCATCCCCTCAATCTGGCATCCCTGCTGTGATCCTGGTTGGGACTCATTTGGATAAGATTCCAGAGGTGTGTGTGTCTATCTGTCTGTCTGTCTGTCCGTCCATCAACTGATCTATCTATCTATCTATCTATCTATCTATCTATCTATCTATCTATCTATCTTAACATTTTTATAAAGTTATAATCTTGATAGAGTTGGTATAAATATATAAACAATATTTAATCATTTTTTCTTCATTATTCATATTTCTGAATCACCTCAGCACAATCAGTGGCAGTGTTGCCATAACAAGAACACACAGTACACTCGCTCAGAATGTGTCAGATGTTCCCAAGTATATATTAAAAATTATGGCCTTCTGAAATCTGGAATTAGCTGACTCAGCTCACCTAATACCTCTAATCATCCGCAATTTTTAGATTTCTCTTGCAGGCTCTCCCCCACCATCAAGTCTTTGTGACAGGCTTTGCTCTTGTCAGCTCATAAGTACTGTATACTTGAGGGTCTGAGGTCAGTCTGAGACCAACTTCTATGATGTGTTTTGAGACCCTCCACAAGAAGCTACTATAATGTTTGATCAATTTAACACCTCCCACTGAAATTGAATTGCCAGTCACTCTTCATATTCAGGTCAGCATATTGCTTCCTCCCAAAGCGGGAGTTGATGCATTGCTCATCTTGTGTACAAATTAGCATGTTGTTTCATCCCAATTTTCATAACAGCATGTTACTTCCACTAGTTAGAGAGGTGGTACACTTCACACCTCATATCCATGAAGGTGTTTGCTTCCTCCCATCAGGACAATGGTGCACAACACGTGTAATATCCATGATGGTATGATGTTCCCTTACATTAGGAAGGTAGTGACCACACATCTGATATCCATGATGGCATTTTTGGCCCTTCCATTAGGGTGGTACTGACCACACACCTCGTATTCATGATGGTATGTTGTTCCCTTCCATTAGGGAGGTAGTGACCACACACCTCATATCCATGATGGCATGTTGTTCCCTTCCATTAGGGAGGTAGTGACCACACACCTCATATCCATAAGAACATGTCGCTCCTTTTTTCTAAGTAGGTTGTGCATCACATACACATTAATGTCACCATTTGTTTCTTTCTTGTTAGGAAGTTTGTACACCACACACACACATTCGTGACAGTATTTTGTGCTCACTAGTTAGGGATGTTATGCACTTCACACATCATATCCATATTGATATGTTTCTTCCTCCCATTAGATAGATGGTACACCACTCACATGTTACCCATGACATCATGTTGCTCCCTTCTATTTAGGAGATGTCACACTGTACACATTGATGACAGCAGTCGTTTTCTTCTGTTAAGGAGATGGTGCACCACACACCTCATATCCATTATAACTGTTTGATTCCTCCTATTATGGACGTCCTGCATGCCAAATGCTCTGTGTTGCTTCCTTTTTTAAGGAATTTGATGCACAACAAATCTCATGTCCAGTGAAATGTATTGCTCCCTCCCACAATGGAGGTTGAGCATTACTAACAACAGTTTAATTGTAATATGTCTCTCCCTTTAATAAGAAGAATCAACACCACATACTTCTAAGTGATGAATTAGTTGAGGGGGATGTAATCTCTTATTATTACTGTCATAGGGATAGGGTATGGACTGATAACCTCCCTCAGCTCTATATATACAATAGTCTTATTCTTTGATATTTTGCCACATTAAATATATCAGCATCTTTTGTTTAGCATTTGTAATAACTGCATTGTTCTGGAAATAAATTCATAATGGTTAGCCAGCCAGTTAGATTTAGTTAAATGTACAAGTTAGATCTACCATCATTCTAGCATCCCCAAGTATTGTTCATTAGATGTCTGACTGTTTATGTGATAAGTACATAAGATTAAAAAATGATGAAATTAATACAAATAAGTGTTGTCAAATCATTGGGAAAAGTCACTTTGCAAACATTTAAGCACGTGACTGGTTTCAAGTTGGCTAGTTGATAATTATTAAACTTTGTCTAATGGATAAAATAAGTGTTTAGAAATCATTCAGCTGTGAGTATAAATAAATCATTTGCAAAATCTTTAGCTTTGATTAGTGTTGATGTTGCTGAAGAGATAAACTTATCTACACAGAGATTAGGAACTTTAACAAAGCTTCCACAATCAAATCAAATAAATATTTTTAAAAAAAAAATAGTAAGATATTTTAGTTTATGGATTTTTTATATATTTTCCCCCTCCTTAATAATTTTAACAAACCAATGTTTTTACTATAAATGTATCTTTACATATGTATATCTTTTGTTTATCCTCTACATCTATATTTTTATTCTTACCTGTCCTTGCCCTCCTGTCGCAATCTCTATTTTGGTGTATTTTTGGATTTCCTATAAAACATTCCTCTTTTATTTTACCTAATGTTTTAACTTTATGTTAGATATTATGTTAACATATTTTGATGTGGCAAGATCAAATCTGTTGAGGGCTAGTTTAGTTTTCAAATCAATTTGCCTAGGGAAAACTGATTTCTATGACTCTTTTAAATCCCTGCATAAATTATATACTTACTACCAACCTTGAGAAAGACTTTGAAATGAACCAGACTCGAGCAGCAGGTGTCTTTAATTTTGATACTCATTCATAGGAAAACTACTACATCTACTACAATTGTATTCATCCCTCACAGATACTACTTTTAGCTAATGGGTACTAAATGATGTCTGCTGACCTAGATGGTGGTCAGGCAGGGTGATCTCCCATTAGGTATACAGATTTTCAGGCAAAACCATGGTCTCTCGGCTTCTACTTCTGCTTATGTCAAGAAACATGCTCTCATCAAAAGCCAGAATATATGTCACAAGTTGATAGTTTTTCAATTCTATGTTAAGTTTACTCCATCATGTTTTCTTCATGTACTGATAAAATTCTGCCTTTACAATGTGCTGACATATTTAGGTACTTCTATGGGGAGCCTAAGTGACTTCACATTAAATTTGACTATAATTATGTTACCGGTGTATATGTGCAAGCCTCCAGCGCTTAACAAAATACCCTCCTAATACAGTAAAACCTATTATGAGAGACTGCACCTTTTACTAACAAAATGTGGTCTCTCAAGATAGGTTGTATCATGGTAGGTTTATCCAAAAAGACCAGTTTCCAAAGTCCAGTTCTAGAACAATTTCAATGAACAATCCTTTTCTGTTTAAGTTTTTTTTTCTTCAGAACAATCATTGCTAAGCAGGTTGTTGTTGTAACAAATGATTACATATAGGTCAGTGGTGTCTGTCTGTTCTGGTGATATTATTATTTCTAGGGATGATGGATCATACATTAAGGCCAGGGAGTAGTCTAAGTGCCGGAATGATTATTCTGGTTTTCTGCTTTTTATGCACCTTGCATTTGTCACCCCTACATGAATGTAAGAGGATAAACATACAATCAGCAGACAAAGCAGGGAACCAGAATAGGAAATAATCTATATATACTGTAAGAGCGGTCGTCGCTTTCTTGGATTAAATAAAGGCTAGTGAAGTTTATCCACGTTTTTGTGATAGAGTCGTTCATAGCAGTGTCAAAATGCATATTTTGCCAAGACATCATTGTCGTTAGTTTTCTTCAGCAGGTGGTCGCTCATAACAGTGTTTATATCATAAAATCAATATTTGTATTATGACTATATTCAGAAATGATTGGTGGTCACTTGGTTGCTCAGAGCAGTTTTTATTTTACAAGTGTAAGAGTAGTGTCTCAATGCATGATCATCTCCATGTCAAAGATGTCAAGCACAAAAGGCTTGTGAACAGGGTTTCTTCCCTGAAAATGTGCATTGAAGATCATCTCAACAGTATATATAATCTGCTCAAAGATTCGCATTCAGTCTGATAATTATATTGCCTTTAGGTTCGCAGTAATGTGGCATCAGTTCCCATGGTCCTGGTTCACTGATTCTTGAGACTAGTGTGCATTGCAAATGATAACATTACCCCAGTAATGATAGAAGCATTACACACATGAACAAGCAGTTCTGATATGATGTCATCTAAATAAATAATTTAAATAAAAGGACGAATCTCACTTGGCTTATGGCTGGTGTTTTCTTGCAGGTCCAGTTTCAGGGAATGACAATTGCTTATGGGAAGCACTTGATTATGCCGTCATTACTGACATTTACAGATTAATCTGTTTGATCTGAAACTCATAGTGAATTCATGTCACTGGTGGAAAGACACACTAGATGAAAAATGGCACGCTCATTCGTCGCTTTCCATTATCTCAAAAAAATAACTGAGGACCAAATATATGCCTAGCAGTATGGGGTTTTCCTAGGTAGTATCATCAGTGACAATTCCATTCTGGGCAGGCATCTTATATTGACAGACTCGTCTCAAAAGAATTGGCTAATCCAAACTTAATGATTACTTAACCCTTCTGTTGTAGTATTCAGTTGAATCTGTACACTCTGTAGCGAAGCTAAGCGTGGGTCAATCTGGGAAAAGGTGGAATGAAAAGCATCCAACATGTATCTTCCTTGTCCCAAATCTAAAGGGTTTTGTAGTCTATGCTCTTTAGATAGATTCCAAAAGTATGGACACATCTTTTTTATCTTGAACATCCCAAATATGTTTATATATGGTGATGAAAATTAGAGGGCATGTTTTCCTTGAATTCGTCAACTCATGTGGGAACAATTATGGATAAAGTTAATACTTTTAGTGAAATTCCCAAATTGTAGGTCATCACTTGCTTAAACAACCTGGAATGCAGATGTTCCATTTTAATCAAAGAGCTGTTTGTTTAACTTACTGGTAGAAAAAGCCTGCAGTGGATAGTTATGAAGGTTAGCTACTCAGAATGTGTACATGGGGAAGTGGATAGCTATGTAGGTTTACCACTCAAAATGTGTACGTGAGGAAGTGGATGGCTATGTAGGTCTACCACTCAAAATGTGTACAGGTGGAAGTGGATGGCTATGAAGGTCAACCATTCAAAATATGTACAAGGGGAAGTGATTAGCTATGATGGTCAACTACTCAAAATTTGTACAAATGTAAGTGGAAGGCTATTTCACAATGGTCTGAACATGAACACATCACTCTGCTTAAAACATCAATTAGCTTAATTAATGAACTTAACTTTTTCCAGCTGATTTTCAAGGTGAATAAGTTAGCAACCCTCACAATAAGAGGTTGCTGTATCACATTTTCAAACACATTTCATCATCATGAAATGGAGTATATATACAAACAAAGATTTCTTTGATCTGACAAACTTCGACATGTTTTTGACATGTAACAAGCTGCAGATGAATGAAGATATCTGCATTCTGATCACAACACAAAGACTGTCTCATTCACATCCTTTACTTCAAATAATAAATATCAGCAACACCAACATTAAATTCACAGTCAGTATGAAACCTATTTGTTACTCTAGACAGTACTCTCATATTGCACCAACATGTCATGAACATATTCAACGATGCATATCTTGAGCTGAGATGCATCAGCTCCATTCACAAATAGCTTTCAGTTGATCCTACTAAAACACTTGTGTGTTCATTAGTACTTTCAAGACTGGACTATTGTAACTTAATTATGTCAACACTTGTGTGTTCATTAGTACTTTCAAGACTGGACTATTGTAACTTAATTATGTCTGGTTCATCTCAATATCTAGTCCAGAAACTTCAAAAAAGTTTAAAACACAGCTGCGCAAATCTACTTTAGGACCATGATCAAAGTACACCTCCCCTCTGTATCCTACACTGTCTAGCTAATTGTGTTACCCTCTTTAAATAAAGTCATTATTATTATCCATTTGATCCAGAATTAAACATAAAATTTGTTCTCAGTGCTATGTTTCACTGACAAGTGATGGACTCAAGTCGAGCATACCTATCTTGCCTCACCCATTTGTGAACACCAGCAAGATCTTTACACTCCTCTCACATTGCAGGGCCCAGGTATGCAAAAGAACATTGTCCATATGACATTGTTTTCATAGTGAGAATAATGAGTATACGATTGTCAGAAGAGGAGTATAAGGAGCTTGCTGGTGTGTACACAATTGTGAGGCCAGACATGTTTACTGGACTGGAGTCTGCCACTCGTCAGTGAAACGTATCACAGAGAACAATTTTTGTGTCTGATTCTGGATTGAGTGGATAGCCAGTGAAGAGTACAGAGAAGTGTGGAGGTGTGCTTTGATTGCGGTACTCTAAAGACGATCCGACCCGCTGTGTTTTGAACTTTGTAAAGTTTCTGGAGTAGATATTGAGATAAACCAGAGAAAATTGTCAACCAGACATAATCGAGTTACAATAGTCCAGCGTTGAAAGAACTAATAAACACACAAGAGTTTTAGTGGCATCAGCTGAATTATATTTGTGAATGGAGCTGTTACAAGGATGACTCACATATGTGAGCAGACAATTTTGTGCAGTGTATAGCCAATTTTTAAATTGAGAGGGATGGATAATTAGGTATTGTTGAAGAGATTAATTTAATTTTCATTCATAAAAGTTGTAATGGCTAGAATTGAGGGTAAAAGTGCAAGATCCAAAACCTATTTCATTATTCCATTGATTACCCATCTGATTTATTAATACCATTACTGAAACTGGAATTTAAGGGAAAAAAACATTTCACAGAAACTGCCAAGCAGAATCTCATATTTGGCAAGACATCCTGGTTTGAAGAACAGTTTTAAATGTATACAAAATATACCAATTCACCTTTAGATCTAGTAGTTGCTATTAGAAACCAATAACAATTTGTAAACAACTAGAAAAATTTCTGATGACATAAGACATTAATTTGACATAGAGGACTTGGAGTTTTATCAAATATTGCTGCTGTTACTGAACACTGAAAACAAATTAAACTTGTATGCCATGACTGTTGAACAAAAAATGTTATCATATTAGAGAGAAGCATCCTGGCATAAAGACTTTTCCAATTGAGACAAAAAATCCTTCTTATAGGGTCACTGTTACTAAATGTAGAAAATGCTTTCAGTAATTTTTATTTAAACATATAAACATTTTGTGCCATCACCATCAAATATTGCAGCCATCACTAACAATTAAGAAAAGAATAATCTTTCAGTGATTTCTTTTCTGAATCAGCTGCAGGTGGGTTTTCCTATATTCACTTTGTGCTGATCTTCTTTCTGTTATAGAGGTATCGTCATGAGGTATGTGAGAAATACTTCAGAGAGATCCGTTCTTATCTCAAGAATAAACCTACCAGGTTTCACTTGCTTGATGAGGACTTTGCCATTGACAACACAGTTGTAGATAGCAGATTGGTGGCTCTGAAGCAGAAAATTGTAGAGGTAACATCTCATCAACCATACTGGGGAGAGGAGGTACCTGCTCGTTGGATCCTTCTGGAAAGAGAGTTGATGAGGCTCAAGGCTGCTGGAATCAAGGTACATGTTTACAAATGCAATGTTAAAGACAAATGAACTTTTATAGTGTGTACATTGACAGCTATAGTTAAAGGGGACATATCACTTAGCTGTTATCTACCTGTTAATAATATAGCACATAATATATTAAACTTGCATATATATCATGGTCATTAGAAGATGCCCTCATTAGATTTCAGTGTATAGCTCTACTGGTCACAGACTATAAGAGCTTATGGGATGGCCTGTTGTCTATTAGTACAGATTATTTCTATTCTGTCTAGACTGCTTATAGGATTACAGTGCAACTTTACATGCACATTCATCTCAATATCTGTTTGGTCCTAAAGGGACATAATGCCATTCTTGCTTTCAATATGACCATCACCTGACCATGCTGTCCATCTCAATAATCTTATTGTCACTGCTTCTAGACATTGTATTTTCAGAAGGCTTCTGATGAAGTTTAATTAGTCCTAAATAAAATTATTGCTATCATACTTGTCATCTTGAAATTGTTATTAATCTTGCTCCCAAGAAGAATGCCAGTTTGATAGTGCCATTATGGCAGTCATCTTGAAACTATTACTAAAGCAATTCCTCCTGATGGACATGTTATGTTGTCATGGGTTGGTCATGAATATAAATGATGCAGAAGTGACAGCTAGTATTGTAACCGTGGCAGCAAATCTTGAATACATTGGTTATTTTCTTCAGCATTTGATGGTCATATTAATTACCTAATTAGTGCCTAGATTTAATTTGTCCTAAGTGAAAATGGTGCCAATCTTTTATCAAATATGACTGCTACTGCTATGATGGTCCACCTGAAAGTCTATCACTACTATCCTAAAATGGATCTTCATATTGGCATGGACATTTTACCAATTTTGTCTTTCAATGATGTCTGATTTTACTAAAATGTTAAAGGAGTTTCTGTTGCATACACTATGGCCACTGATACTGCTAACTTGAAATTGTATGATATAAGAATATCAATAATTGTTTCATCACCCTGCAGTTAATTTATAGTTTTAATAGTCCAAAGGCTAACTATATGTCGCCAAAGTACTAGTAAAGATACAACAGTCCAAAGGCTAACTATATGTCGCCAAAGTACTAGTAAAGATACAACAGTTCAAATGTTATCCATATGTTGCCAAAGTACTAGTAAAGATACAAGATGATCAGATAATTTCTCAATCTTCTAGTCTTCTGGCCACAAAGAAATTAAGTTAAACTTTTGTTACTGTGCAAGAGCATTTGGTTTAAGACTTTGGACAAAAATATTTTGAGCACTGTTTGGATTCTTATGAGAAACACCTGCTTGGTGTTTGGTCATAAAAACAATTATGAATTTATTAAAACATTTTTGAATTACTGTAATGTTTAGGGATCAAGACCTTGTTAACATCATTGAGTAAAAGTCACTTGAGTTTGACATGTTTAGGGACCAGAACCTTCTTAACATAGTTGAGTAAAAGTCACTTGAGTTAGACATGTTTAGAGATCAGAACCTTATTAACTTCACTGAGTAAAAGTCACTTGGGTCAGACATGCTTATTGAGCAGAACCTAATTAACATCATTGAGTAAAAGTCACTTGAGTTAGACATGTTACTTTTGGTGTACCAAAACCTTGTTCTCATTATTGAACCAGAGTCAGTCAAGTTAGACAAGCATACTTTTGGGGAGGGGGGAAAAGGGACCAAAACATTGTTAAACATAAGGACTAAAATCCACACGAGTTAGCAATACATATCTTTTGGGGGACCAAAACCTTGTTAGAATTAATGATTAAAATACACGAGTTAGCTATATACATGTATATCTCTTGAGGACCAAAACCTTGTTGGAATTAATGACTAAAATACATGTACACACAAGTTAGTTATACATGGTATGTACCTTTTGGGGAGCCAACCATGTTAGGATCACTAAGTAAAAACATCTTGAGTGAGACATAATTACCTTTTGGGGACCAAAGACTTGATGAGATCCTTGACTAAAAGCCACTTTAGTTAGCCATGTATACTGGTATTGTGCTATTTCTATCCATTTGTAAATGATTCGTGAACTTTTATGACCATTACAAAACACTTTTTCACCTTTTGTATATTTTTTTGACATCCTGGGTATATAATTGTTTGTCAAAAATCCTTGTTTGTGCAATTTTGCAGACACTGCTGGATGTTGTGAAAGAATTTGTGTTTGAAATATTTGTATTTACATGTAAATAACCTGTTAGATTTTCATGTTACTGTGACAATTTGTTAAATAATACTGATTTTGGAGAAAGATTTTTGTCATAAACATTTTTGCTTTTGGTAGCAAGTAAAGCTTGCATTGGATAAATGCTATTAGATGGTATACATGCATATGTAGATTGTCTGAATTCAATTTTGATTCCATTATATAAATTTGTATTACATTATAGCTTGTAGCTTAAAGAAAATTAATACCGCTTATGTCCAGATTCACAATGTAAAGAATACTTTCACTGCCAGTGTCCATATTCACACTGTAAGGACTATTATCACTACTGACTCTTGATTTACAATATATAGAATATTCTCATCACTGGTGTCCAGATTCTCAATGTAAAGAATATTATCACTACTAGTGTCCAGATTCAGAATGTAAAAAATATTATCACTAGTGGTGTCCAGATTTACATTGTAAATAATATTATCACTACTAGTGTCCAGATTGACAATGTAAAGAATATTATCACTACTGGGTCAAGAGTCACACTGTATGGAATTCATGTTACAAGCTGCCAGGAATGCATGCCAAAGCTATATACATTTGAATGTAACAATAGATATATTCCCACCCAACCCCCAAAATATTTATTTGTATCATTAAATATAATTATCCCACGGTGTCTTAGGTTTTAGTGATTCACTGATTTACATACCACCATTTTCTCACAATGCAATACAATTTATCAATTTTATTCATGGGTGTCATATCTGAAGTGTGAGCGAGCTGGGGTGGGGTGGGGTGGGGTATTGTTTAGTGTGACGGTCACTGTCAACATAGCTGCCATTAATCTAAGTTAATTAGTGTCCCATAGAGAGAGAGAGAGAGAGAGAGAGAGAGAGAGAGAGAGAGAGAGAGAGTTGCTTAGTGTGCTAATTGACAGCATAGCTGCCAGTAATCAACCTTTATTAGTGTTCCAGAGAGAGAGATGGGGGAGTTGTTCAGTGGCATGATAGGCGACATAATTGCTCCCTATATTTATCCTGATTGAGAGAGAGACAGAGAGATAGAGAATTAGAGAAAGAGAGAGTTTTGTGTGATCATATTCATCATCATATGTCCTAATAATCGACCTTCAGTATTATCATAGAGGGAGTTCGGGCAGGTTTTGAGAGATGTATTTTAAGTGTGATCATAACTTACAACATAGCTCCATGATTGTGTGTGTGTGTGGGGGGGGGGGAGGTGTTACTTAGTCTGATGATAACTAACATGTCAACTGATGCCCCAGTCATTACCTACATGGGTATCATGGGGGTTAGTGTGATGAAAAAAAAACATAAGCTTCCAATAGTCAACCTATGTTGGTGTCAGAGAAAGAGAGGGAGAGAATTTTAGTATGATTATTATAGACTGCTTGGCTCTGAATAACGAATTTATATGTTTCTACATAGAGAGAGAGACAGACAGACAGACAGAGAGACAAACAGACAGAGAGAATTACAAAAAAACTAATGAATATAAAAAGGAATAAAGAAAATGATTGTAAAAAATGAATTAAACTTATAAATTTTTGTCGACAGGTGATACCTCGGACCCTATTGGAAGCTTTCAACCAGGCAGAAGATGTTCAAATACCCACAGAGGAATTGGATTTATTTCTTAAATTTCAGAATGACATCGGCACAATCCTTTACTTCAGGTAAGATTGGCATTGCTTCCCACTGCATTTATGTACTTGCCCAGATTTATAAATATGTCTTTAAGTGACAGTGGAGATGATAATTGCAGATAATTACTTTTTTATTGAGACTGTAATGCAAGCATATCATTCTATAAGTGACAGTGGAGATGATAATTGCAGATAATTACTTTTATGAATACTAATGTAAGCATATCATTCTTTAAATGACTGGAGATGATAAATGCAGAAAATTACTTTTATTGAGACTGTAATGTAAGAATGTCATTCTTTAAATGACTGGAGATGATAAATGCAGATAATTACTTTTATTGAGACTGAAATGTAAGCATATCATTCTTTATGTGACAATCGGGAGATGATAAATGCAGATAATTACTTTTGTCGAGATTGTAATGCAAGTATATCATTCTATAAATGACTGTGGAGATGATAAATGCAGAATTTTCTTTTTTTGAGACTGTAATGTACGCATGGCATTCTTTATGTGATAATAGGGAGGTGATAAATTCAGATAGTTACTTTTATGGAGACTGTAATGTAAGCATATCATTCTTTACTCGATTGGAGATGATAAATGCAGATAATTACTTTTATGGAGACTGTAATATAAGCATGATATTTTTTAGTTGACAGTGAAGATTATGGTTCCAGTTATTTACTTGTATTTATAACATAATGAAAGCATATCATTTTTTAAATGTTAATGGAGATGATGAATGCAGATAATTACTTTTATCTATAACATAATGAAAGCATATTATTTAAATGACAATGGAGATGACAATTTAAGATAATTATTTTATAGACTGTATTATAAGCATGATTTTTTAAGTGACAATGGTGATGACAATATAAGATAATTACTTTTATCTATAACATAATGAAATCATGTCATTCTTTAAATAACTGTGGAGATGAGATATGCAGATAGTTACTTTTATGGAGACTCTTGTAAACTATTTCATTTTTTTTATACATTGTTGGAATTGGCAATAATACTCTCTAATAATCTCAATAGTAATAAACATTATTGGAATAGGAAATAATAATCTCGGTAAAATTTAGACATGTAATAATAATATCACACTTGACAACTCTGATAATTTAACCTTATATTTCACTAACTTGCACATGTTTGATCAGAAGATGTGTTTCATTTTAGATGTAATGGGGTTGGTCAAGGAACCAATATATCTTGTACAATAGTGCCTCATTAGATTTAGTAGAGTTGGTCAAGGAACCAATATAGCTTTTACAATAGTGGGAAAGAAACTATCTTTTACAATAGAACCACATACATGTATTAGATCTATTGAAGTTGGTTATGGAACCAGACTAGCTTTAACAATAGTACCTCATATTAAATTTATTGGAGATAGTCAGGAAACTAATCAAGTTTTCAGAATAGTAGATGATACTTTAATCTGCCCATATTTTCTATGCAAAATGCCTGTATGATCAAAGTGGTAATTTTATCATTTTCTAACAATGGCATCCAGCAAACAAAAACACTTTGAAGACAAAAGGACAGTAGGATTTGTAAGATATTTACACTGTCAGCATTGAGTCTAATAAAGAATATAAATGGATTTTTGGGGTATGAATAGCAAGAATTATGTTTCATGGACATGATGCAATTGCAATCTAAGTGTACTTTACAAGCATTTATAGTTGAACATAATTTTAATTTCTCAGTTGAACATTATTCTTTGACTCCATTTTATTAGTCTCAAATCTCACTTTTAAAACCTTTAGATCAGTGTTTTTCAACCTTTATATTGGAACAGTATCCTTTGGAGCGATTAGATTGCTTCCAAACCACTTGCAGTGACACAGGAAAACAATTACTTATGCAGGTGTATCATTTGTATGTGTGTAACACTGTAATTGTAGCCCAAATAAAAAATAAACCAGTGTGTCCAGAATAGCCGATATTACTAGTTATTAAGTTACTTTATTGTTACCCGTTAGCATCAGTTTGCAGTAGTGAACATTCCTGTGCGAAACCTGTGCTTGGTGATTTCTACAAAGCAGTTGAATTCGTGTCCGAATGTTCGAGAGAGATACCCGAAGTTCATCTTCGACAGACAAAAGTCGATCTCGTTTCTTGTGTATGATGGTGATCTTAGCAGAAAATCTGAACTTGCACATGTAAGAAGTTGAAAACTGCAACAGAAGTCGCAAAGCTCTCAGTGATAGCCGGGTACTCGTTTTCAACTAATAACCAAAAGGCAACCAAGTTCAACTCTACATGTTTTAGTTTCAGCGTTCTGTCACTCGCATCGCTAACGAGCTCCTCTTCTTCCTTCAAAGTAATCTGTCCTTGGCATGCTTCAAATTCCATAAATGGGTTTCTAACCCAGTCGTACTGGTCAACAGATATCGACGGAAAATATTTGCTGAGACTATTCAAAAGAGCATCCAAATGGGTCACAATCAATGGAAGAATTTCTTGGTAATTTTTTTAACAACACTGGGAAGTATTTTTAAGTTTCCAGCAGATGCGTTTTTTTTTTCAGTTTTTTTAAGATGTTTTCATATCTGTCTTGCATTCCACTGTTCAAAATGTTCAATTCATGAAATATATGGGCCAGATAAGCTAGTTTGGAACACCAACACTCGCTGCTCAGTACTTCATCAAATTCCTTCAAGTTTTCACGAGAACAGAACATCAGCATCTCCTCTCTCAGCTCATAGAAACGAGATAAAACGTTTCCGCGAGACAGCCATCGTACGTCTGTGTGTTGGATGAGTTTGACATGGTTCCCTTCCTTGAGCTTTGTCACTTATCTTGAACTTTTTCTCAAATGTAGCGGTTTGTTTTTATTCAAACTTAGAGCCCTCTCGAAGTACGCCACATTCTTGTGCACTACATTCGGATGTTTAGTTGAGTGTAGCTTCAATTTAACTGGTGCCATGGCACTAATGGCAAGCTTTTCCCCTGCAGACAGCACAGGGCGGTAAGGGGCAGTCTGGGTCTCCTCCCCAAACGAATCCCATAGCTAAGTAATTGTCACTGTACTGAAGAACTTAAAGATTCTGATCGACAACGTCAATTTTTGGTAACTTTGGCTCTCATGACACGGTACTAGCTGTAGCTTCAGTCGACTGCTCCTGAGTGTTAGTTTGGTCGTCAGCTGTGGCATCGTCTAATTTTGTCTTCTTAATAAATCGGTCCATGATCGCGCAAAAACAACAGTGTTATGATTCAGATGATAATAGACAACAGCATTATGTATGTTTCATTGCACCTTATGAAGCCAAATACTCTATCACTATTGCAAGAAATATACAAATATTTAACCTTACTTTAAATAACTTTAAAAATATAATTTGATCAATTTGAGATAAAGCATCTTTGCCATGAAGACCATTAAAGATGGCACAGATGGTACTCATTTGATGTCCATTATGGACACTATTACTGTTATAAAATTAGAAATCCATTCAAGCAAATGATACCCATTTACTACATATAAAAATATTTTAAGAATTTGTGGAAAGAGTCTGAAAAATCTTTGACCAAATATGCATTAGCATTTACATTTTGAAACATTATTTGAATATACCTTAAAATATAGCGATATCAATAATTTTTTTAAAGAAAGAAAATCTGTTTTGATTACTTATTTTTAGCAAAGTACTCGCCATAATTCTGTCAAACTGTACAGAAGACATTGTGACAAGAAGCCCTTTTCAATTTTTACAAATGATATTAATCAGGTAACCAATATGGTCACTTAAAACAAATTCTTACAAATGAATGAGCGAAATTCTCAAAGGTCTTCCAAATTGATGCAGTGATACCAATTCAATAATTAATAACACAAAGGTCTTTCAAACTGATACAATGATACCATTTCACTAATAAATATTGCTGCCATTACAAAGATAAAAAAATTTTAAAATAATTTGTGACAATGGTATGACCAAGTTTGCATAGGCATTCAAATTTTTAAACATCATTCTGATCTCCAATCAAATAAAGCCACATTGACTATTTTTACAGAAACTAATGTCTTTAGGTTGCTAATTCAAAAATAACCTACTCACCAGAATTCTGTCAAACTGTACAGAGAAGTTTGTGGCAAGAATTTTTAAATTATATTAAACAGGCAACCAATATGACCACTGTTGAAATCCAATAAATGATTTTATTTATTTAAGTAAAGCTCAAGAGAATTAAAACATTTTTTTAAAAAAAAACATACGAGGGCTTTTAATTGCATTGTTTTCACAAATGATGCTGATATCTTGTCTTATATGGTTATCTATTGTATGATATGGTTATCTATTGTCTGATATGGTTATCTACTGTCGGACATGGTTATCTATTGTCAGAAATGTTATTTATTGTCTGTTATGGTCATTGTCTGATATGGTTATATATTATCTGATATGGTTACCTGTTGTCTAATATGGTTATCTATTCTTTCATATGCTTATCGATTGTCTGGTATGGTTATCTAATGTCTGATATGGTTTTGTATTGTCTTGTATGGTTATTGATTGTCTGATATGGTTGCATATTGTTTTTCTGGTTCCTGTTGTCAGATATGGTTACATATTGTCTAATATGGTCATTTATTTCTGATATGGTTATGTATTGTCTGGTATGGTTATATAATGTCTGATATGGTTATATATTGTCTATTTGGTTTCTGTTGTCAGATATGGTTATCTATTGTCTAATATGGTCATTTATTTCTGATATGGTTATGTATTGTCTGGTATGGTTATATAATGTCTGATATGGTTATATATTGTCTATTTGGTTCCTGTTGTCAGATGTGGTTATCTATTGTCTAATATGGTCATTTATTTCTGATATGGTTATGTATTGTCTGGTATGGTTATATAATGTCTGATATGGTTATATATTGTCTGATATGGTTATATATTGTCTATTTGGTTCCTATTGTCAGATATGATTATCTATTGTCTAATATGGTTATCTATTTTCTGATATGGTTGTCTATTGTCTGATATGATTACCCATTGTCCTATATGTCTATTGTCTAATATGGTTATCTATGAGCTAATATGGTTATATATTGTCTGGTATGGTTTTATAATGTTTAACATGATTATCTATTTTCTGATATGGTTATATATTGTCTGGTATGGTTATATAATGTCTAATATGGTTATCTATTGTCTGATATGGTTACCTATTGTCTGATATGGTTATATGTTGTCTGATATAGTTATCTATTGTCTTATATGGTTACCTATTGTCTGATATGGTTATCTATTGTCTGATATTGGTTTCCAGGTGGCTGAATGGTCTATGTTGGTCACTATTACAGATCTCTAACATGTCCACTCTGCTCATCTGTCAGTATGATTGCAGATTAATAGACTAGACATTCACATCTGTAGACTGTGCAACAGTTGTAAGTATAATGCAGATTAATATCAAACATTGTTATATATATTCTGGGATACAGTTATCAATATGATTGCAGATTAATAGCAGACATTCACATCTGTTATCTGGGCTACAGTTGTCAATATGATTGCAGATTAATATTAGACATTCACATCTACAGTGTTTGCTACAATGACAGATTAACATTATACATTTATATAGATAGTTTTCGCTACAGCTGTCCCTATGATGGATACCATTATTTTTTTTTTCTGATACACATGTTTACCAGTTCACCATTGCATTTAAGTAAGTTGTAGAAATATTTCCAGTAAAGAATCACAGAACAGTGATGTTAAATTATGGAGCAAATAATAAAGTTTAATTTCAGTGTATGAAAATAATACAAACTACATTGTGGCAAGTTAAATGTTATATGTCACTGAGATATTCTGCTAATACATTGTATATTTAGTATGAAATCAAATTATATCCAAATAATCAAAACACTTACTCAAATCAAACAAGACCACATGTTTTTTTGAATCAATGGATAAATCATTACTGAAATATTCTTTTGTGACAGGTGACAGTTTCATGTATTGGCTCCTGAAAAATTTCTTAACTTAAGGCTTTGGTATGACATTTTGAGATATTATTGTGTAAAAACTAAAGATATGGATTCCTTTCAAGAAGGCAGTCTTAGCACACATTATACACATTGCAATTCTTTTTTCTTCAATGTGGTCACTTTCTAAAAGAGTAATAAAATTATTAATTTTTGCATAAAATATAATTTTCTTCATACCATTTTACTATATAATGTCTTAATATTTGATATGTACAACACTTTGGCAGAAATTATTTTTCACAGAATACTTAAGGTGGCAGGGGATAGTTTCATACAGTTTCGTATATATATTGATCACTGGCAAATTTTTTAATACAATAGTGTCACTGTTTGAGGTATTGTTGTACATGTATAATAGATATAGTGTAATATTTGTGACTTTACACTTTCTGGCTTGTTGTGTTCTTGAAAGTGGTGTAAGGCATGTACACCTCATGTAGTCAGGGCACAGTATGTAGCAAGTGAAATACCAGTAGTATTAGAAAGTAGAGCTTGTCATTTATAGCAGTAGGCACATTGGTTCAAGAGAAGTATGTCTCAAAAACTGCCTGTATGGCAACTATTTTTTATAGCATCAAGTTATTAAGTACGCAATGTTTTCTAAATTATCACAAAGGGAAAGGGGTTGTGTTTGCTCTGAGGGCACAGTATGTGTTCTCACGAATAGCTTTCAGACATGAAAACTGAATGATTAAGTTTGGCGGTGAGGTGCATGAACTTTTCATTCTATGTATTTCTACTGACTTGTCAGGTCAAGTGAACTTTTTTTATGTGTTGCTCTATTATATAGATCCAAATATACTGACCTTTTTTGACCTCGCTCATGTATTTTATTTTTTTAGGGAATTTTTATATTATGCAGGTGTATGCAACATTAAATTTGTACATAAAAACCTGTCCCTTGCATCTTAAGGAAAATGATACAAGGGAGTATTAATTCCTTCATATGTGAAGATCTTACATATATGGCATAAACATCCTACACATATGGAAGATCACTCATTGCAGAAAAGAAAGTGAGAAACTATCTGTTACAAGATTGCTATGCAAGCAAAATGATGATTCAGACAGAAAGTTTGACAGAAATTTTCATTTAATAAAACTATCACAAACAGTTTGTGCTCCATTAAGCACCTTTGTCTGTTTTCGATTTACTCTCAGCAGTCAGGTGGCTCAGGCCTCTGAGTAACCATTTACTGTTTTCAATAAGTATAAAAGAAACATGAAAGTTGAAACACTTGGTATTGTTACACGCACAGGGGTATCCACTTGACCGAGCGGTGTGAAAACCCTGGCGCGAGTCACACTGGAAGTCATAAGTTTTCCCCACATTTCCAAAGACTTCCATACAACTTGAGTTGTAAAATCGAAAGACAGACGTGTCTGCTATATTTAATAACCTTTGCTCTAATCAGTTGGTGACCCAGATGAGACAACTTGCCCAAAAGTCCATTAACTGCACCTTTGCATGGTTTTTCTTCATTATCATCCGATTTCTGTACCGCCAGCCCGCCATGCCATAGAAATTACACTAGTATTCCCTTACTAATTGGGAAATATTTAACTGCGCGACACTAGGCCAGTCAATCCACAGAATTTCCGGCGTATCATGCTCATATACATACGCCCATTTTCCACAATGGACACATAAACGGTACCTACCAAGTTCCAACTTATTGATTCCATTATATAATTTACTGATCTCCAACCATAAATACTGCCATTTCAACCACAACACTTTTATACACTGCTGAATTTTAATATGGACTATGTTACTGAAAGGGACAGTCATTCGGCTTGTACCTAAATTCACTACTAACGACGCCAGCATGGTTCAAATTCACTAACACTCGGCTCTGTGACTTTTGCTCCTACTAATTGGCTAATTATTTCGAGCTAGTAATATTTCCATCGCACCGAAGACCAAATACTCACACAAATAAATCTGAGAATTGCTTAAAAACGGGATGCTGTCAAATATACATACTCCAAATGTATTACAGTATCATTTATACTTTTTGCTTTTCTATACAGCATAGAAGTATTGAAAGACAAGATTGTCTTGGTACCACAATGGATGATTGATGCCATCAAGTCACTCATCACTGCTGAGATGTTTGTCCTGAGAAATGCCCTTGCTGTCTCTGAGAAGTGGGAGATGTTTAACAAGAGTGGAAAACTTTCTCCAGATTTGATCGGTTTGTATATTTCTTGTGTTCTATAAGATTTTCAAAATGTGGTTTCCTCATTATGTTTGATATTAATTTTACTAAATACCAAATGCGTATTTTTTCTGATGTACATTTTGTTCTCATAATGTGAAAAGTAAGCATGCAATTGTAATTCTGCCTTACCATATTTGTGTTTTTTTGCTACTTTAGTACATGTGATGTTGTTATCTACCACATATTTAGCTGAATTGACTAAAGGCAGTACAACCTTATGCCATGTCTAAAAGTCTGTTTTGGAGTACATCTGTCTATATTGCATCCATTTTCCACCAATCAGCATTTCTTATTAAATTTTATGTCCAAGTACTGGGCCAGTTAATTAAACTTCTTGTGAAGGTTTCCACATTTTATGCCAAAATCATTGCTGATATACCCTTTATTAATTGGTGATGGTTCCATACCAAGATGTGGATAACTTTTATCTTTTTCCTAAGGGTCATCATTAATTAGGGGCATTTCAGCCCAATGTTTAATACAGCTTGGCATATATCTCTAATGTTTTATAGAGCTTGTCATGAATCCCTAATGTTGTATAGAGCTTGGTACAAATCCCTATTGTTTTAAAGAGCTTGTCATGAATCCCTAATGTTTTATCGGGAATGAATCCCTAATGTTTTATAGAGCTTTGCATGAATCCCTAATGTTTTTAGAGCATGACTCATTAATGTTATATAGAGCTTGCAATGAATCTAATGTTTTATAGAGCTTGGCATGAATCCCTAATGTTTTATAGAACTTGACATGGATCCCTTATGTTTTACTTGAGCTTAGCATGAATCCCTAAGGTTTATAGAGCTTGTCTTGAATCCCTAATGTTTTATAGAGCTTTGCATGAATCACTAATGTTTTGTAGAGCTTTGCATGAATACCTAATGTTATATAGAGCTAGACAAAAATCCTTAATGTGTATAGAGCTTGTCTTGAAACCCTAATGTTTTAATGAGTTTTGCATGAAGCCCCACTGTTTCATAGAGCTTTGCATGAATCCCAAATGTTTTATAGAGCTTGGCATTGATCTCTAATGTTTTATAGAGCTTGGCATGTAAAAAAAATGTTTTATCGATCATGAATCATTAATGTTTAATACACCTTGGCATGAATCCCCAATGGTTAATCAAGGTTTAAGAGCTTGGCATGAATGATGAATCCCTAATATTTTATTGAGCTTGGCATGAATCCCTAATGTTTTATAGAGCCTTGCAATGAATCCCAAATGTTTTATCGAGTATGAATCCCTGATGTTTTATAAAGCATTGCATGAATCCTTAATCTTGCAACCCAAGTGTATAGTTTATGCAATAACCCATAATTAGATTTTACATTATAACCAAACCTTAGAGATTCCACAGTACGCAAAGTGTAATGTTTCCACAGTAAACTAATTGCAGTTTCCAGTGTAACACGACTGTAGAGTATCCATAGTAATCAACGAGTAAAGTTTTTACAGTAACACAAAGTGGATATTAATCATCAGAAAAACAACTGTAGTTTCCACAAGTAACCCAAGTGTACGTTTTCCACTTTAATCAAAGTGATGATTATACAAAATAAATGGGACTAATTCATGTTTTTGAATACTCATTAATTAAAAAATTAATTTAAATAAAACAATTTGTACAGTTTTATTTATGAATAAGAAATATATATACATCTACACATGATATTCATAATAATACATTGGTCAGTTAAACACATTTCATTTAACACTGGTTTCTGAATAAAATATTGCATGTGGTGACATCAGATATTATATAAATCATATTTTAAATAACATAAAATAATCAAAATGCATACAACTCCAGAAACAATGTTCAGTACATCAAACCCATCAGAGATGTTGACAAAAGATAACTTTGCCTAATGGATTTATTTGATTGATAAGCTAGTTAGTTAGTGAACCACTCTGCATTTTCAAAGAAAGTGACACATGATGTTAAGTAAAATGCTTTATGGTGTGAGTTGTTGATGTTATATGATGGAAAATATTAGACCAGTTGAAATATTTCAAATGTCCGAACATGCCAGAGTAGAAAAAGGGACAAATCTACACCACTTAACAAACTTGAAAGGAAGAAAATGAGAGCAATGTAATACCTCACTCTGAGCAAATGACCATGATCATTGCAGAATTCCATTCATGATCATTCAGTGGAAGTTACACATGTAGACTACATGATGAAAGTGCTGAAGATAAACACATTTTTTCCAGTATATTTCATCTTTGTATTCAGACTGTAATCTATATAGCTTTGGCCCTTTGTGACAAGAATTTTAACCATCTGCAGAACCAGGATACTAGTAAACATGTATGTTTTTGATAATGCTGTAAATCTGGTATGAAATGAATAGATTTCACTTTTTATACTCAAATTAAGATTTTCTGCTACTTGTAATGGAGGTTGGGGTTGGGCTGGCATGATCTTTTCATCAATCGACATTCTATCAGGAACAGAGTAATGCTTTATATGTGTTATTATTATGGTTGCATTTTAAGTATGTAAATCATAGACAGAAATAGCCTTATCATCTGTTCATGTGCCATTTTCATCCTTCACAGATATCAGAAAAACATGATTTCAAAAAGACTACCTCTCAGTTGTTCATGAATTTGATTGAACCTTTTGATCAGAGGCAGAACTCCTCTTGGCCATCATGCTCTTTGATCTATGCTGGAAAATATCTTTAGAATATCTTGCTGTATTTCATGTTTTTACTTAAATTTGGAAGGTAATTTGATCTTGTCGTCAAAGCAGTGGAGAGAGTGTAGTTTCCTCATATATGGAAAATCTTACGCAGAACAAAACTAATAATCAAATCCATCACAATACTGCAGATGCAAAAAAAACTGTCGCAGCTTCAGTCACTTGTTTCTGTCAGTGAGAAAGGTAATTGTTGACAACACAAACTTCCATTCTAGTAATTCAAAAGGTGAATAGAACTCATGCGATTTAAATCTACTCATTTGCCAAGACTATGCTAATGTTTTGGTGTTTGTTTTTATTCTTGTCGGCAGTCATTCATCGATTATTTATATGAACATGAAAGCTGAAATTCCAAAGTAACTCCCCATGTACAACCTAAGTACTGTGCAGATTATATGCCAGCTACTTTTGTGTGAAGCTTTTACTTTTTGTCTATTTATGTTTAATTTTGATGTGATGCTTCTTGTGCATCACTAAGTCATAATTAGTTCTGATTGGTGTATCACTCAGTCAATATGCTATAATTATTTCTTATTGGTGTATCACTCAGTCAATATGCTATAATTATTTCTTATTGGTGTATCACTGTCAATAACCTATAATTAACTCTGTGTGGTGTATCACTCAGTCAAAAGGCTATTATTAATTCCGATTGGTGTATCACTCAGTCAGTAAGTTATTATTAGTTCGGATTGGTGTATCAATCAGTCGATTAGCTATAATTAGCTGTTTGGTTTATCACTTAGTCAATAAGCTATAATTAGTTCTGGCTGATGTATTTCTCAGTTAGTAAGTTACAATTAATTGTGATTGGTGCATCACTCATTCCATAAGCTACAATTAATTTTGATTGGTGTATCACTCAGTCAGTAACCTATAATTAGCTCTGTTTGGTGTTTCACTCAGTGAAAAAGCTTAGTTCTGATTGGTGCATCACTCAGTGAAAAGCTACTATTAGTTTTATAGGTGAATCACTCCGTGAAAAAGCTATAATTAGTTCTGATTGGTGCATCACTCAGTGAAAAAGCTACCATTAATTCTGATTGGCGATTATTATTTTGTTTTACCTTGGACCTGCAAAAACAATAACCATGAACCATAACTGAATGTAACATATTTTACTGTATGACACACTTGATGTGTAGCATTCAAATCCAATACTAGCAAACAAGATCCAAAGCAACAAAGAAGCTTCACATAAATAGTTATTAAATAATCAGTCAAGTGTTTAATCATAAATGAAGAACAAGTCTGGCATGTCTCCTTTACATTGTCATCAGTGGCTCAAGATGCAGATGAGTGAGATGAAAAAGTTAGAATGGTATTGACCACGGGATAGATTTCCAATAATTTGAGTTAGTCACCATGCACGGATTTGTAGAGGGCAAGTGAATATTGTAATATTTGTTTTTAATCTGACAGAAATATGGGAATATGCCTTTGACAGCTGTTTCAGATTAATTCTTGGCTTAAAAACTTAACGGCAAATATCTAATAATGATTCACGCTTGCATAAGATTACAATATTGATTCTTCAACAATTTGTATAAAAAAACAGATATCATATGAAAAAAGCAATGACGCATTGATTTATCAATCAATCACTTCACCCATATGTAATACATTCCTATCACTGTTGGAAATACTCCTCTTACCTTTTTCTGATGCCTTTCAGTAGTTAATGTCCTTCAAAAGAATGAAGATACACTATTGGACATACATTGAAGGATGGTAGTCAGACTTAGCAAAACTTGCATGAACAAAGTTTTCTCAATACAGAAACTGTTCACAAAAAAATGAATTTTAGAGAATGATTTTTTTCTTCAACATTTCTCAAACACATTCCTAAAATAAAATAAAATTAATTGGAAAGAATTAGCTTTTCTTCAAAAATTGTCAAAGATTATATTTTGTCACAATTCTCTTAAAATGCAGTTATGTGAAAAATAAAGACTCTAATATCATAATTATTCTCTTCTCACTTTAAGATGCTATTTGGACAAAGGAAAAAAACCCAGATCTCCATGACAACAAAGAACATATTTTGCTGCTCATGGAACATCTTAACATCATTGCCAAGCCAAGATGTTTCAGTGAAGATGGGTCTGAAATCAAGGTTAGTTCACTCTAAAGTGTGGATTTTGTATTTTACCTCTCCTATAATATGTCCTATCATCACAGAACATTGCATTGGAAACAATTATTCTGCCTTCTCCAATTATAACTTTAAATCATGGACAACCCCTGAGACAACTACAAAAACTATCCCGCTAAATCTCCAAAACATTTCTAAGTGACAACCAATTCTAGGAACAAACCTGCCCTTGGAGACAAACTCTTAGACTTAGAAATGGGTACATTTGTTTCAGTTTTTACTTATTTACAAGTACATGCAATGAACTTTGGCTTCAAGAAAGATTAGCAAGAAATGCATTGTTTGCTTAATAATAATTACACTTTAGCTGTGGCTAATGGACTGATGATGTTGGTCCATCCGTTGATCTATCACGTACTACAGGAAGTGCTTACATTAGACTGTTCTTTTGGTGACAGTGTACATTAGGTAATTTCTCTAATATTGTTGCTTGGGTGAAACAATACAGTGAAATGTGCATGTCTTGAGATTTGTGCCAAATAGGTGTGTCCAAGATAAGATATTCTTACACAAAGGAATGACAAAATTTTCTATATTTTTAAGATAATGCTGTCATGTATTAAAAATTTCAATGAATACCTAAAAATGTAGTAATACATTTTTAAACCATTCTTGCAATGTAAAACAATTTGCATGGTGACCAAATGATTCTAGCATCTATATAATCAAATGGAGCTGTATAGAATGGCAGAAAAGGTTGAATTATAACTTCTGATGATACATTTGCAGTGATCTACCTATACAATTTTAGATCTCAATCGGGTGCACTAGCAACATAAAATGTTTTCAAAGATATGCATTAACATCACCAAAGTGAAGAAAAATAAAATAAAATTAATATAACATAAATGGATATATTTACATCTTTTTCAATATTCATATAATATAATCTAATTCCAAAATAAATTAGTCTTTGACCTTGAATAAACTGATGCTATCCAAGTCATGTTTATTCCACATGGTAAAACCAAGCAATTCCAGATATAAATACTAATAAAGTAGTTTTAAGTTCAGCGGGGGCAGTTACGTAGACTGTGGAAACAGATGACTGGGGTTCTTTGATTTTTTATCTGCAATTATGACCAATACAAAATTGACACCTTAATACAGTATAGTTTTATTTTAAATTGATGATGTAATACATTCCAGTTCCAATATAGTTGTTAATTGGAGGATAAATACATCAAATCTAAGCAAAATAAAAAAAATCATTTTGTTTTAAAAAGCATCTTTTCAAGAAAGACAACAAAAATTGTAGACAAATATTGCTCCTATTCTTGCTTGGATAGAGACTGGCGAAACTCTTAAAGAGACAGACAAGCAAAATTAACAAGATAGACATTTGAAATTTGAAAGATAGATGAACAGTTGAAATTCTAAAGATAGACCAGTGAAATTATTAAAATAGACAAGCAAAATTCTTATGATAGACAAGTGAAATTCTCTAGTTAGATAGACATGTAAAAATCTTAAGATAGACAAATGCAGTTCTTAAGATAGACAAGTGAAATTCTCTTGACAGACATTTCAAATTCTTAAGATAGACAAGTGGACATGTAGCATCATGTCCCACCTAGTCACAATATACGAACTCCAAGACAACCAATCCTAACACAAACCTCTTAACACAGAGTGCCAATAGAGACAGCTGCTGGATCTATCAGCCTGTGGTATGACTTGACCAAGGTTCTAGCCTGTGACGTTCCCTGTACAAGGCAGATCCTCTAACAACTTAGCCACCTGAACTATATATATATATATATATATATATATATATATATATATATATATATATATATATATATATATATATATATATATATATATATATATATATATATATAATACACACTGCAATTAGTCTTTATTATCATTGTTGAATCATGTGATTATGTGATTCTCAATGGAATGACAGAGCCAGCAGTGAAAAGACTATACACGGCAGCCAGTATGCCTTACTGGTGGAGGAATGTGTGTATATATATATATATATATATATATAGTAAGAACCACAAACCCACAGGAGCCTACTGGAATGCTTTCTCATGAACCTCTCTCTCTCTCTCTCTCTCTCTCTCTCTCTCTCTCTCTCTCTATATATATATATATATATATCTCACAATACATGACACAGTCGCATCATTACTGGTAGGGTCACATAAATGTGTTTCAAACTGGTTCATAATATCTTGATAGATTCATTCCCATGAGTAAAAATATGAATTTATTGCTTGAAATCTGGAAGACAAGTCCTTCTATTAGCAGATTTATTGCTGTCATTTGTGAAGTTGAACTCTTGTTGTTTTTATCTACACTCATCTCATTCATAACTTTACCAGTTCCAGCAATACATCATATTATTATTTGTTAAACTGGTCTCATCTTTAATTAACAGATTCTTCATCGAAAATAACATCGGTTTGTCTAGATTGGTCTTATCCATAACTTACAAGTCCTAGCTGATCTAATGTCACTTTTAGCTCCCAGATTCGGCCAATGTGAGTATGTGAGAAAGCTTGCTAGTAGTTTCTCAAGGGTCGGTGGTACGTTCTGAGGGTTTTGCTGTGTTTCCTGTGTTCTTCTTACACCATTAATACCTGCCACCATGTATAGCATATCATGTGACCATGTATACACAAAGTTTTCAGCAAGAGACCAGAATAAAAAGGGTATCAATATTGCATCTAATATGAAAACTATAGTGGCCATGTTCCACGTTTTATCTTTGCTTTTGCAACTTAAAGGATATTTGTTTGGACTTAGGTAATCAAAGAATATCAGAGATGTTTCAAAACTAAGCAGTGAAAAGTAGTAAGGGTGTTATGTTGGAGTCCTTGAATTTTTATTTACCAGTAGAACATTAGCTATTTTGAGACAATCATTATTTATATTTTAGATGGACTATTTCCTTGCCCCATGTATGCTTAAAGAAATGACACCAAAAGAGGTCATGTTTCCTAAGCCAGATCCAGAAATGAAGAGCAGCTCCTCAGTCCTTTGTTACAACTTTGTGGAAAAATTTCTGCCTTCTCCCATCTTCCATCGCCTGCTTGCCACCTGTGTGTCTCGGTGGCCCATTGCCCAAAGAAAGTCAGAAAATCAGATCTTCTGTGGCTGTTGTATCTTCAGCCTTGATCTTCATCACAGACTGACTGTGTTATTCAGGGAATACATCATATTTGTACAAGTTATCAGATTTGGAACCACTGAGATGACACCATCTTCTGAACTGTGTACTAAAGTTCAAGAGTTCATCACCAAGAATCTCACGAGCATTATTGGTTACCTGGGACATAGTCTGAAATTTGAGATGTCTGTACAGTGTCCAAAATCTGATGGATACAGAGTAGACTGCCTGATCCCTCTTGCAGATCTTCAAAGGAATGTAGATGTTCCATGCCATTTCCATGATGAGAGTCATGTGATTAGGTCCCAAGATGTACTAAAGTTTTGGTTTCAGGAAGAGGTAAGTCAGAACAAATAGTTTCCTTTGTAGTTACAGTATTAATAAAGTTTAATGCATGTGGATCATGCAAGTGTTACAGTAAAACTAAAGTTTAAATGCTTGTGGATAACACATATGTTAGAGTAAAACTAAAGTTTAAATGCTTTGGATAAAACGTGTTACAGTAAAACTAAAGTAGAAATGCTTGTGGATAACACAGGTTACATTAATAATAAAGTTAAAATACTTGTGGATAACACGTGTTACAGTAAAACTAAAGTTTAAATACTTGTGGATAACACATGTGTTCAAGTAAATAAAGTTTGAGTGTTTGTGGATAGCACACGTGTTACAGTAAGACTAAGGTTTAAAAGTCTGTGGATAAAACGTATTACAGTAAAACTAAATTGTTTAAATGAATGATAAACTTTAATATGTTATTTATTTTTCAGGAACCATCTGATGAAGGATGTAAGTATATCTATAACTAATTACATACTTTATCTATGCAATAATTTGTGAGACTCCATTTCAGAATAATCTGTCACCTGTTCGGTGTCAAACATCGTTTTGTTTTGGAGCTCATATGGTCTTACAGTTAACTGAACTCAAGGAAGGGTAAAGTATTGAACTTGCAATTATGGCTGAACTCGTGGAAGGAGCATGTATCAATCTTGCAGATGGGTCCTATATGGAACTTGCATGTACGAACGAACTCATGGAAGGGTCAAGTATTGAACTTGCATTTATGACTGATTCCTTGGAAGTGTCATGTATTGGTCTTGCATTTATGACTGAACTCTTGGAATTGTCATGTATTGAACTTGAATATATGACTGAACTCATGAAAGGGTGAAGTATTGAATTTGCATTTCTGACTGAACTCATGGAAGTGTCGTGTATTAAACTTGCATTTATATCTGAACTCATGGAAGGGTCATGTATTGTACATGTTCTAGCATTTATGACTGAACTCATGGAAGGGTCAGGTATTTAACTTGTATTTATGACTCAATTCATGGATGTGTCATGTTAAGAACTTGCATTTATCAACGAACTTGTGGAAGGGGAATGTATCGAATTTGCATTTATGAATGAACTCATAAAGGGTCATGTATTGAACTTGCAGTTATGGACGAACTCATGGAATGGTCAAGTATTGAACTTGCATTTATGACTGAACTCATGGAACTGTCATGTATTGAACTTGCATTTATTACTGAACTCATGGAAGGGTCATATATTGCATTTGCATGTATGACTGAACTCTTGGAAGTGTCATGTACCAAACTTGCATTTATAACTAAACTCATGGAAGTGTCAAGTATTAAACTTGCATTTCTGAATGAACGCATGGATGGGTCATGTATTGAGCCTGCATTTATGACTGAAGTGATTGAAGGGTCATGTATTGTACTTGCATTTTTGACTAACTGAATGGTCATTTCTTGTACTTGCATATGTGTCAACTATCATCCCTCATCATTTGCTTTTCTCAACTTATAAATCATTGGAGGAATTGAAGCCATCATTGAGAGTAAGCATCTTGCCTTTAAGTATAAGTTATAAGGATAAAAAGGAAAACTGTTTTAATCTCTTATCGCTGAAAACTGTCACAAAGGTTTTGTCTAAATTTGACAGATGGTATCAGATTTTACAAATGATTACCTTTAACCATCCAGTGTTGTGTAAATTATTAAAAATATTTTAATTTTTTTGAAACTTCTTAAAAAAAAATATCAACATAAGATAACCAAATTTAGGAGATTTGTCTGTGCATGTCTCTCAAGTTTTCTTCAATAACAAAACACCTCATTTTATGGCTTTACTAAAAATAGGAAAATCTTTAAACAGCTTTTTTTAAAAATCAATTTCTTGCCACAGTTTTACTGAATTTAACAGAAAGGGAACCTTGCATCAAGTAAATTAAAGATTATGCAATGATGCAGATCTGCCATCCAGTTTGACTGCTATTCCAAAGGCATAGTAAACCCTTATTAACAAGTCTCAAAATTCTTGAAGCAGTTTTAACTTTTGTTTCTTCATGTATCCTAGCATAAAGTGCTGTATCAAATTTGTACAATTTATTTTGATTCATTATCATCCATAGCTATTGCTAATAGAGAATAAAATCTTTCAAGAGTTTTAAACAAATATTCCTAAGCAGAATTTGAATAAATCTGGCTGAAAACATGCTGGCATATATGTTTTTTCTGTTTATGTGCAAAATTCCACCAACCTTCAGATCTGGTTGTCTTTACAAAAAAAAGTTAAAAATCTTGGGAAATATTTTACAAAACTACTGAGAAGAATTTGGCTGAATTGTTCCAGAATACATCCTGGCATTTTAATTTTGTAACACAAAATTATGTAATACTTAATGTCTCCTGTCACTGAAGATTCAAATACATTTTTTAACGACTTCTTACATTAAGCTGGTAAGTAGAATGGGACCAGGTTTTACAAAAGGCACCCTAGTTTTAAAGGTATTTAAATGTTTTATAGATCATATTGATATATTGTCAAATATATATGAAGACTGACAGCCAGGTAAGCAATCTCAGGCCCACTAGGGCCCATTGATTTCTGATGAATGCTTCATATTCTGCTGTTTTAATTTCTTGTGGAAAATAGTGACATTTAAGTGGATTACATATATACAAGATTTTCAACATCTTGTTATACCAGAATGGTAATGGGTTGTATCTATACAAGAGAGATCCAACATCGTTTTATACCAGACTGGTTATGGATTGTATTTATACAAGAGAGATCCAACATCGTGTTATACCAGACTTGTAATGGATTTTATCTATTCAACATATTCATCATCTTGTTATACAATATATGATTAATATTTTAACAACTAGTCCCAAAATTAAATGATGTATAAATATATTTCATATTTCCTTCTTATTTACTTACTGTCATAAAACCATAATATACAAGGCAAATTTACGTAACCAGTTAATTGATTAATCCAGTGTGCCACATTTATGTCGCATGAAGATTCTCCCTCCCCAAATTTCCAAACTCGGTACCATCAGCATCATTTACAATACATCAAAGTGGGTGGTATTCTAAAACATTAGACAAACGTAGCTCTATATTGATACCAAATAATGTTGACTCGCTACTTGCATAACAAATCACAGCCAGACAAACATAATGTTTGAGATCTGACTTTTGTATGGCCAAAAATTACTGTCATTTGGATCCAAAGTTTGTATATACTGGTAGTTATTACACGTATTGCCTGATGCCAAAAAGAAAAACATTCTGAACTACATTCACGCATGTAAAGGTCAGCTAAGTTTCAGATTTGGAGTGAAAAGTGGCACGGACACAAATATCTTGAATCCAATATGTTAAAACAATAGAAGAAAGTAGTTCCACTTTTACATATCTGCTCAAGTGTGAACCAAAAAGTTTAAACAAAACTGTGAATGCCTTTACAAACCTAGGCATTTAGATAAATGAAAATCTTTTGGAAACATATATCATTTGGATGTGAAATTATATCCAGGGGTTAATGAGTTCACTGGTTGAGGTTTACAAAGAAAATGTACTCTCCAGCAAATGTTGCAATGGATGTGTAATTTTTTAAATTATGGAGCTCTTTCATTTGTAATGGATAGGCAGCGGTTATTTCAGATATAAATATAGTACAGTCGAAAAGTATACTTGGAAAATTCATGAATTACCTCAAACTTTATATGTATTACACTGTGCTTGAGAATGTCTTCTAGGAAGAGGGCAGTAGCATTTGTTAAAGACCATTATCTGAAAGCTGGGAACAAGTATGCCCTCTTTTGATTACAGAATTCAGAGGCAGCAGTTTTCTAAGAAAATGGAAAATACGTTTCTCGGAAGGAATAGGCAATTACCAATCATTTAGAGATATACTGAACACATTTCCAATTCAAAGGATAGGTTCTTCAGTTGCAAGAAACCCTACTGTGACAATAGAGAATTGGGCCATGTGACAATCCTCATCTCATAGCTTTTGGGACTGTTTCTCTCACTGATTTGTAACATCACTGGGTTAATTGGTTAGAAACTAATCACTGTGTTCTGACTAGAAGCCAGCAGTCATGATACTACTTGTCACAGGTTACATACTGGTCACAGTAACTGTCACCATGGTAAACACTGTTAAATGAGCATGAACAACAGTCACAGGTTACCTGGTACTATACCAGTTACCACCATATTGGTTACCAGTAACTAGCCATAATTCACTCTGCATAATGTATCATTGACAGTCGATTTTCATCCTCCATGCAGGAACCAATGAATATCATTGTACATACACCAGCCAACAAACAAAATTTGCAACATCTAGGAATGGACTTGATGCTTGATTTGAAGTACCCATCATTCTTCATTCTGTCACATTATTAAATTACAGGGACAACATTGATGCACTCCACTGGGAAAGGGATCTCACTGATGTCTTCTCTATCACCAATTACCAACTGTAAACTCTTGTAAATAACAAAACATAATCAGACCCTTTACACCGAGAATCTTTCTCACCTTACAGGTATGACATTACACTTAGTATCTTTCTTACATTACAAGGGATGACATTATACTGAGAATCTTTCTCACCTTAAAGGGTATGACATTACACTTAGTATCTTTCTTACATTACAAGGGATGACATTACACTGAGAATCTTTCTCACCTTAAAGGGTATGACATTACACTTAGTATCTGTCTTACATTACAAGGGATGACATTACACTGAGAATCTTTCTCACCTTACCGGTATGACATTACACTTAGTATCTGTCTTACATTACAAGGGATGACATTACACTGAGAATCTTTCTCACCTTAAAGGGTATGACATTACACTTAGTATCTTTCTTACATTACAAGAGATGACATTACACTGAGAATCTTTCTCACCTTACAGGTATGACATTACACTTAGTATCTTTCTTACATTACAAGGGATGACACATAGCTGCCAACTGTCCCGTTTTTTCCGTATGTGTCCCGTATTTTGGACCTGAATACGGGTGTACGTTTTTTTTTGCAAAAAATATGTTTTTTAATTAAAAAATAATAATAATAAAATTTCTTTGGAATTGTCAGTTTAGAATGCGCTCCCGGTTCTATTTTGACAGAATATATCACATGTATATACGAATAAAGTTCTACAATACGATTGGTTCATTCGAAATCGAGGCTACCAGGCCTGTCGTTATCCGCCATATTGGATTTCACAATAGTTACCGCTGTTGCTGTATCTAGTCTAAGTAATATTCAGCTTCTAATCATGATAAATTGGAAGACAGAATATTCAGAATTTTCTCCAGAAGAAATAGGAGACGACTGGAAGGATAGTTGTGCCGTCTTGTATAGATTTGTAAAACCATATAGTACAGGAGAAAAATTGACGTTTTGTAAATTGTGTAACGTGATTTCGCTACTGGGCATGGAGGCGCTCATGCAATGCAAGAGCACGAAAAAGCTAATAAACATCAGCTTCCTGCTTCATCACACACAACTCAGCCTGAACTTACGACATAGATAAATGACAGAGAGAACCTTAATGTACATCGATCAAAACTTTATTTTTAAGTTTATTTTATAAATAAACCTTCCTTTTTCAGTTACTAGTGTTGTTGGCGATTTATTTTGCACAAGTTTTTCAGACATTAAAATCGCAAAAGATAATTTGTATGCTTGAACGAAAACATTTTAATAAGAAAATTACAGAATTGAGATAATAAATAAAAATTAGTACATTGAAATCAATGATTAAAAAAAATAAGGCGTGGAAAGGGCTCCTATAAATAGCTTGTGTTTGAGTGTGTTACACTCTTGCACCTTTTCATTGGGCACCTATATGGAACGCGTGCAACTCCAGAAGGTACAAATGTGCAACATGTACATCTTTGACATTAAATGATTATGTTAGGCACTGTCCAACTTTACTGATGGTTGTATATATTGTAAATAGATAGATATGCATTGAAATTTAAAAATCAGTATTTGTTCCTGAAAATCAGTATTTTTGTCACAAGTAATCAGTATTTGTGCACTCGGGGGTTGGCAGCTATGGATGACATTACACTGAGAATCTTTCTCACCTTACAGGTATGACATTACACTTAGTATCTTTCTTACATTACAAGGGATGACATTACACTGAGAATCTTTCTCACCTTAAAGGGTATGACATTACACTTAGTATCTTTCTTACATTACAAGGGATGACATTACACTGAGAATCTTTCTTACCTTACAAGGTATGACATTACACTTAGTATCTTTCTTACATTACAAGGGATGACATTACACTGAGAATCTTTCTCACCTTAAAGGGTATGACATTACACTTAGTATCTTTCTTACATTACAAGGGATAACATTACACTGAGAATCTTTCTCACCTTAAAGGGTATGACATTACACTTAGTATCTTTCTTACATTACAAGGGATGACATTACACTGAGAATCTTTCTCACCTTACAGGTATGACATTACACTTAGTATCTTTCTTACATTACAAGGGATGACATTACACTGAGAATCTTTCTCACCTTAAAGGGTATGACATTACACTTAGTATCTTTCTTACATTACAAGGGATAACATTAGACTGAGAATCTTTCTCACCTTAAAGGGTATGACATTACACTTAGTATCTTTCTTACATTACAAGGGATGACATTACACTGAGAATCTTTCTCACCTTAAAGGGTATGACATTACACTTAGTATCTTTCTTACATTACAAGGGATGACATTACACTGAGAATCTTTCTCACCTTAAAGGGTATGACATTACACTTAGTATCTTTCTTACATTACAAGGGATAACATTAGACTGAGAATCTTTCTCACTTTACAGGTATGACATTATGCTGATAATCTTTTTCACTTTACAAGGTATGACATTTACCGACGACCTACAAAAATGGTACTAACAGTTATCTCGCTATGCGCTTAGCATTAAGAGGTTAGTGCTAGAACTGGTCAGCCTAGTGTCAGGATAATGGGACTGGGTCGGACATCATGCTACATGTCTGCGGCTTGATGTCCCAGTACTAGACATCATTATAAACTGCATCACTGCAATATGACTGAACAATTGTTAAAGATGTGTTAAAAATTGTAATCAAACAAACAAAGAAAACAAGTTATGACATTACACTGAAATATTTTCTCCCCCTACAAGGGACGATATTACACTGTGAATCTTTCTCACCTTACAATGTATGAAATTAGACTGAGAATCTTTCTCACCTTACATATCACCTTACATGGTATGACATTACACTGAGAATCTTTCTTACCTTACAAGGTAAGACATTACACTGAAAATCTTTCTCACCTTACAAGGTAAGACATTACACTGAAAATCTTTCTCTCCTTACAAGGTATGACATTATACTGTGAATCTTTATCACCTTACATGGTATGATATTACCCTGAAAATCGTTATTACCTAACAAGGTATGAGATTATGCTCAAAATCTTTCTCACCTTACAAGGTATGACATTACACAGATAATCTTTCTCACTGAACAAGATATGACATTACACTGAGACTCTTTCTCACACTACATGTTATGACATTACACTATCTTTCTCTCCATACAAGGATGACATTATTACACTGAGAATCTTTCTCACCTACATGGTATGACATTACTCGGAGAATCTTTCTCACCTTACAAGGTATGACATTACACAGATAATCTTTCTCACTGAACAAGATATGACATTACACTGAGACTCTTTCTCACACTACATGTTATGACATTACACTATCTTTCTCTCCATACAAGGATGACATTATTACACTGAGAATCTTTCTCACCTACATGGTATGACATTACTCGGAGAATCTTTCTCACCTTACAAGGTATGACATTATACTGAGAATCTTTCTCACCTTACAAAGGATGACATAAAAATGAGAATATTTCACATCTTACAAGGTATGACATTTCACTGATAATCTTTCTCATCTTACATCTCACCTTACAAGGTATGACATTACTCTGAGAATCTTTCTCACCTTACAAGGGACGACATTACACTGAGAATCCTTCTCACCTTACAAGGGAGGACATTACAATGAGAATATTTCACATCTTACAAGGTATGACATTACACTGAGTATCTTTCTTACTTTACAAGGTATGACATTACTCTGAGAATTTTTCTCACCTTACAAGGTATGACATTACTCTGAGAATGCATGACAAGGTATGACATTACACCGAGAATCTTTCTCACTTTACAAGGTATGACATTACACTGAGAATCTTTCTCGCCTTACAAGGTATGACATTACACTGAGAATATTTGAGAAAGTGTGACCCTTTCTTTACTGTTTGTTAATTTTGATATTAAAACACACTGTTAATAATAAAAAAATGCACATTATTATTATTATGCCATGATAATACAGAACCTATTATGCAATATTGTTATAGATCTGTCTATTCATTCATCCATCTGCAGACATGGTTATTCCTTCATAATACCTTTTTTTTTTTTTTTTATTATTATTGAACACAAGGTATCAGGATTTTACATATTCCCCTACATCACCACCTGACCTGGCGTATGGGGCATGATCTTAAATTCTTTTGTGTCCTGATCTCTACATGTGTTCCCCACACAACACACACACACATGCACACACAGACACTTACTTACAATCACAGTTATTGTACACAAAATCATACTCGCATACAAACCCCAAGATGCTTGAAATTGCATTAAAAAGAAAATAATAATAAATATATAAATTTTAAAAGTAAAAAATAGTAATAATAATAATAATAATTCATGTACCAAAAGTTGATAATAGGGTCCACTTTCTTTTAAACTCGTCACTGCTGTTATTCACTTTGGCGACATATTTTTCCAGCGTTTTATATGATAAAACACAATTTTTATAATAGACAAGATTTGGGCTTTTTGATGCACAACGTGATCTGTATATAACATATTTTGCAAGCAAAATTAGGAAGTTGATAAGATCGTCAAAGTTGTTATTTCCTATAAAGACATCTTTTCGTGTAATTCTAAAATTTGGGTCATAAGTTTGGATCCATTCTACCAACAGTTTCCAAAAGTTTTCAGTAACTAAACAGTCATAAAATAAGTGCTCAATTTCTTCTATTCCCTCATTACAAAAGGTACATTTATCATTATCACTTAAATTAATCTTTCTTAGAAACTGGTTTGTGGCAATATTTCTGTGGAGAAATCTAAAGTTAAAGCTAATCAGTTTTGTGTCTTTTGTACAAAATCTAGCCGAAACAAAAGAGTTGGTCCATTCATTTGTACCAATCGCACACTCTAGCTGTCTGGACCAAGTTTCATGTTTACCATTTGGCTTTATTATTTTGGTTCTTATCAGGTCTTTATAGATAAATTTATTCTTTGCTCTTACCCTAAGGAGAGATGTTTTGTCCAAAGTTACAAGAAAACTATTTCCACTTTCATAGAAAGTTTTAATTTTCTTTTTCCACATCACAGAGATCTTTGAAATAAGAGCAAAGTACTGTATGAAATTATTTGTTTTTGTTTTTTGTTTTATTTCATCAAAACTTAATAGAGACCCTTGTGCATCAAAAAGATGTTTAATAATTACAATACCATTTGTTCTCCACCTTGTGTATGATTTAAAATTCTCTACAGTCACTAAATTAAGAATATCTTGAGACATGTATTCATTGACAGTAGATGGTTCATTTTTCCATTGAGATAACGCATAAATAACATCACGCCAAAAAATATTTTTAATTAATTTAGAGATTACTTTTAATTTAGTTTTTCCTAATGAAAGTAACAGCATACCTCCAAATTTTCCAAATATTTGTTCAGAAACCAGTTTTTGCCATAAGCCATCTTCGTTTATTAAGAGGCGCCTAATCCAGGTAAGTTTTATATAACACACAAATGAATGCAAGTGAATCATATTTAATCCCCCTTCCTCAAAAGAAGCTATAAGTGTGTCTCTTTTAACTCTCTCAGTTTTACTGCCCCAAATAAACTGGAAAAATAATGTATTCAATTCCTTTTCTATATGGGGTGGAGGATTTGGCAAAGCTGCAAAAAGATGAATGAATTTAGGCAAAAGCAAGGACTTTATCAAAGTAATTTTTGCAATAATGGATAAATTTCTTCTACTCCACCAGCCAAGCAGTTTCTTAACTTCCTTTAACTTCATCGAATAATTAAGCTCTACCATATCCTCCAAGTTCAAAGAGAAATATACTCCCAGCAATCTAAAATTGGACATTGACCAGTTAATATCAATTTATGGACATATTTTTTCATTAGAGTATTTTTTGTTTCCAATCCAAATTGCTTTCGATTTCAAAACATTGCAGTGCAGACCTGACACCAAAGCAAAATCATTTAAAATCTGCATGGTTGTCCTCAAGGACAAATGAGAACCATCTAATAATAGAAAAGCATCATCAGCGTACTGCCCTAGTTTGAACTCCATTTCATTATAAAAAATGCCTGTAACATCTATGTTTTTCTTTAGTTCTGTTGCAAGAAGTTCAATTCCTATTATAAAAAAGTAGGGTGATAAAGGGTCTCCCTGGCGACAACCTCTCTCCAAATTAAAGAATGGGGATAAATGTCCATTATTAATAACACAGCTTTTTGATTTATTGCAAAATAGCCTGAACCAGTGACAAATTGATTCTCCAAAGTTAAAAGACTTCAGAGCAGCTTCTAGAAAGTCCCATTCAACTGAGTCAAAAGCTTTTTCAAAGTCTATCAATAGGAGAAGACCAAATTCATTTTTTTCCTCAAGGTATTGCATCAGGTCATACAACAATCTTGTATTTTCACCAATGAATCTCCCTTTCATAAAACCCTTTTGGGTGTCACTGATGATAAACGGGAGTACTTTTTTGACCCTATTAGCAATTGACGCTGAAGCAATCTTGTAATCCACATTAAGAAGAGAGATTGGTCTCCAATTTTTTATAAATTTCCTGTCTTTATCTTCTTTTGGAATGCACGTTATGATCCCCTGAGACTGAAATTCTGAAAAATGATTCATATCATATCCAGTATTTAGAGACCTAAAGAGAAAACCGCCTAGGTCTTTCCAAAAGAATTTGTAGAATTCTACCGTAAATCCATCAGAACCAGGGCTAGTTTCATTTTTCATATTTTTTAGTGCTAAACCACATTCCTCAAACGTTAACTTACCTTCACATGAACTTCTTTCAAAATCTGAGAGTTTTTTATCATGGTTAAAAAAGTAGTTAAGCGTTTCAAAGTTACATTTGTTTTTACTTTGGTATAATTTTTCATAAAAGTCTTTCTGTTGATTTAATATTTCTTTTGAATCTGTTACCCTTGTTCCATCTTCCTTAGTTAACTCTTTTATTGTTTCATTTGTGTAATTTCTCTTTTCGAGATTAAGAAAATATTTAGAGTTTTTTTCACCATATTCATACCATCTTGCCTTAGATCTTAACATTATACCTTCCACCTCTTTTTTCCTCATTTCTTCTAACTCCGCTTGTTTTTTGTTCAATTCTTTCATCGTAGTGGGGTTATTATTTTGATTCACTGAAGCATGTAAGGTATTTATTTCAGCTTCCATTTTCCTGAGATTTTGTTTTTCCTGTTTTGCTTTAGCTTGTGAATACATAATAGATTCTGATCTTATTATCATTTTAAGGATTTCAAAAAACAATTGATCATTACATGTTAGTTTCACCTGAAGTGGGTTTTTCTTATCACCTTCACAATAATATTCTTCTACTGTGTTGGTTATACATTTTTTTACCAAGTGAATATATTCATTTTGCTTTAATAGCTTTGAATTGAATTTCCAGTATCCTGGACCTCTCGGTGCTGCAGATATAGACAATTTGAGTGTTATTGCTGAATGATCTGTTTTATAGCCAGGAATAATAGAGGCGTCTATACAATTTGAAAACATGTCCTCAGAGATTAAAAAATAGTCCAGTCTACTCTGTTTCACAGGGCTTGCCTGATGCCAAGTAAATACTCTACTGTCAGGATTGACTGTTCTCCAAGGATCCAGTAAATCTAGTTGATTCTTGATGTCCTGGACTGCTGCTCGGGCCATGGAGTGTTTATCATGCAAGATATTATAAGAGTCAAGCTCCATGTCCTGAACAACATTCCAGTCACCACAAATAATAACAGAGGAATTTTCAAAATTTATAATACCCTCTTTCAAATTTTTAAAAAACTCAGCATTATCATCATTATGACCATATAGATTCACTAGTGTGAATCTCTGTCCATTAACTAATAAATCTAAGAGAATGTATCTGCCCTGACAATCACATCTGTTTCTAAGAATAAAAAATTCAAAATTATTTCTAAACAGGATAGCAACACCAGCACTACTGCTAGATTTATGGCTAAAAACACACTTATATCCCCATTCAGCCTCCCAATACTTCTCAGTCTCAACTGTACTATGTGTCTCTTGTAAACATATAATAGATGCTTTCTTTTGTTTGACCCAGCAGAAAATATCTCTTCTTTTGAGATCAGAACTATGTAGACCCCTAACGTTCATTGACAAAATTTTAATTTGATTATCCATTGTTAAATCTTGTTTTAAGTAAAACTTTCACAGGGCTTATATAGACATGCATCACAAAACCGTTATCATGAAAAATGCTCACATACACCTTGGGACACACTCTCACACACATAACCACATCATGCTTAAAAAATCGATAAGTGTAGTACAGTGTCATGCACCATTGGGTACATATATAATGTTGCCCAATATAGTGATACATGAACTCTGTTCTACGCTGGAGTGTTGGTATAATTAGTAAATATAAACATCAATACAGTATGATTGAGAAATAATACTATTTGTCCATCGATTCAAGATTGAAATACAATGTGCATATTTCGAAATTTTAGATACAAGATTATAAGAACATTCTTACCTTTTACAGGTTTTGTCCTTTTCCGAAAATCACTTTTCTAATTTATATATATATAATTAAAATTAAAACTGTGCATATCCATTTTGGAACAAAGTTCTTTACCTCCAAATGTATCCAGAATCGATATGGAGAAAAATTATTTTGCTTATAAATTGCGATTTAGTGTTTCACTAATGTCGTCAAAAAGGTCAAATTTGTACCTTTTTCCCGCTTTTGTTTTTGTATACACACTGCAATTAAAGTACCAGGCAGATTCAATCTTTGGATGGGAAGTTAATCTATTTATGAGACCCATATTTTGTCTAGTAACATCTTCCACTATTCTTACATTACATTTGTTCTTGAAATCCCTTTTCCTCTTGGCGATGATAACTTTGGATTCTGCATTCCAAAATTTCACAATTAATGGTTTAGGGACACCATTCTTCCCAGGGATCCGATGTATTGCGAGAATATCTCTCTCATCTACCTCATGACCTGTTACATTCTTCACCATCTCTGCAAACTTTGCTCTGACATTTTCATTTTGTGATTCAGGCAAGTTGAAAATTTTTATGTTATTTTTCCTTGAGTATTGCTCATTGTGGTTTGCAATCTTCATGGCTTCTTTGGAACAATCTGTATTATTTTTCAATTCTTCTTTTAGTTTTTCACTTTCGTTCTTAGAATCTACTAATTCTTCTCTTAACTGATTATTTTCGAAGTTCATTGATTCTATTTTTTCCTCTAACTCTTTTGTTTTGTTAACAATTTGTTTGTCCAGTTCCTTCATCAGTTCGATTTTCAGTTTCTCAAACAGCTTGGATACTATGTCAGATACTAATCCACCTAATTCCTCTCTGGTCACTAATAAATTAATACTAGTTTTTATTTCGAGTAGATCCCTCTGGATTATTTCAACACAACTCACCTCTTCATTAGTAACAGTCGAATCCCCTGACTGAGAGCTTGTAGTTGACCTTGTTAGTGGTTTACTGGTTTCCTTCCTAGCACTCTGAAAACTACTATTCAAGGTAGACTGAACAGTTTTCTTTGAATTGCTCATTTTGTCAGTTAAGAGAGTTCAGCTCACTTATTGTATTCTAAACTGTCTCAATGAAATTGTGAGCAAGTATTGTAAATTGTGCAGATTAATGAGTATGAGGGTCTTCTCAAAAAGGTGTAAATCAACACCAGGTTACACAAACCATAGAAAAGAGACCCATTTAAAAAAAACAAAACTTTCACAAAACTACAAATTCTGCAAAAGACACATAATCCACAGATGAAATGGAACTATAGATTGAAGATAAAAAACTTCACATAGATGCTCGACCAAAGATGAATCTCTACATCACACTGCAAACTGTAAATATCACCAACATTTTGGGAGAGATTTTCTTAGCTACTTTCACTGGCGGCCATCTTGCCGGCTCCTCCTTCATAATAACTTACTTCTTAACAATCCACAACTGTTACTTAACTTTGCTGGTTAGCACATCTTTAAGTAAATTGTATTGATTTGTTGGTAAAAAGGTCAAAGGTTACAATAGCAGAAAAATTGTTTCCTCATAATAACTTGAGTTCTTCGCTATCTGTTGTACTGTGGCTTAGTAAGATTTATGTTGATTTAAAATTAAAGGCTCTAAAGGTCAGGTCAGTCTGGCTCAAGGTTGAAAAATGGCTTCACTCAAAATCTTCAGTTTTTCATAGTATACACTGCATTGCTGCTACCAGACCTTGTGGAAGAAAGTTTTTGATTTGGGATCTAAAGGTGAAAATCTAAGGGTAGCATGACTCAGTAAATACCAGTCCAAATTTAATATTCCCTTGTCCAATTAGTAACTGCCTTGCGAAAAAGGTATTCTTCACTTTGCAGATCAAAGAATGGCTTCAGTAACTTTGTTCCTTTTCTTAACACCTGTTAGAAAGAAATAACATTGTGCAGGGTTCAGATCAATTGTTTTTTCTTTTCTTTTTGGCTGTCAGTTATGTTGCAATGCAGGAATAAATATGGGCATAAAAAGCCCCATAGGACACTTGCCTTATGAATTTATCTTGTACTATGTGTACACGTATTGATGATTGTCTACAGACATGTAACATGATGTCCCACCCAGCTACATTATCCTGACACTATGCTGACCAGGCTTAATCATAACATCTTAATGCTGAGCGCCAAGCGAGGCTGCTGTTAGTATCATTTTAAAAAGTCTTTGATAGGACTCACTAGGGGATTGAACCCACAATCTCCCATATCCGATATTGACAATCTAACCACTACATCACCAAAGCGGTCGACACTCTAGAATGCAAGGTGATTAGATTGATATGGCATATAGTGACAGAACATGTCTAGAATGCAATAGGATTTTATTAATATGGTATATTATGATAGACAAGGTCCAGAAAGCAAAGAATGCAATATAATTAGATTACTATGGTATATATAGTGACAAACAATTCATAGAATGCAAGTGGATTACATTAACATGGTATATGGTGACAGACAGTGTCAAGAATTCAAGGAGATTAGATCAATAATTTATATAGTGACACAATCTTGATGTTCAGCATTAAGAGGTTAGCGTTAGGACTGGTCGGCCTGGTGTCAGGATAACATGACTGTATGGGACATAGTGCTACATGTCTGGGATATGATTTCCCAGTGCTAGACATCACTATAAACTGCCCAACTGCATACCTCATAGCAATATGACCAAAACATTGTTAATTCTACGTTAAATATCCAAATCTCACACACACACATTATGGTGTATATTCGCAAGATGGTCAGATTGATAAAGTATATATTAACAGGCATGTTGTTTCCAAGGTCACTATATCACCGACTTACATGTTTATTTCAAATTAGATTGACAAAGTATATACAGTGTACTGACAGGCATGTTATTTCCAAAGTCCCTTGTCAATGATTTACATGTTTATTTCAAAATAGATTGATAAAGTATATACTGATAGACATGTTATTTCCAAAATTGCTACGTCATTAGGTTTAATTGTGAACAAGATAATTATATGCAATTCAAAACGTTGTATGTCTGTACTAACTTAATTTGAATAAATGCAACATTAATCAACAAATATTTTATCATATATAGTTCATTGTTTAGTTTTTGGAAGCTACATCATAAAATTATAATCAGTTTAGATGGTATGAAACAAGTAATAATAAAATTATACTCAGTTTATTTGACATGGAAAAGTATCAATACAATTATAATCAGTTTAGTTGATATGGAAAAAGTAGCAATACAATTATAATCAGTTTAGTTGATATGGAAAAAGTATCAATACAATTATAATCAGTTTAGTTGATATGGAAAAAGTAATTATACAATTATAATCAGTTTAGATGATATTGAAAAAGTAATTATACAGTTATAATTGATATGGAAAGATGCATAATACAATTATAGTCAGGTATTTTAATTGATATGGAAAGATGTATAATACAATTATTGTCAGGCATTTTAATTTATATGGAAAGATGTATAATACAATTATTGTTAAGTCTTTTAATTAATATGGAAAGATGTATAATACAATTATTGTTAAGTCTTTTAATTAATATGGAAAGATGTATATTACAATTATTGTCAGGCATTTTAATTGTTATGGAAAGATGTATATTATTTATAGTCAGGTATTTTAATTGATATGGAAAGATGTATAATACAATTATAGTCAGGTCTTTTAATTTATATGGAAAGATGTATAATACAATTATTGTTAAGTCTTTTAATTAATATAGAAAGATGTATAAATGCAATTATTGTTAGGTCTTTTAATTAATATGGAAAGATGTACATTACAATTATTGTCAGGTATTTTAATTGATATGGAAAGATGTATAATACAATTATAGTCAGGTCTTTTAATTGATATGGAAAGATGTATAATACAATTATAGTCCGGTATTTTAATTAATATGGAAAAATTTATAATACAATTATAGTCAGGTCTTTTAATTGATATGGAAAGATGTATAATACAATTATTGTTAAGTCTTTTAATTAATATGGAAAGATGTATATTACAATTATTGTCAGGTATTTTAATTGATATGGAAAGATGTATAATACAATTATAGTCAGGTCTTTTAATTGATATGGAAAGATGTATAATACAATTATAGTCCGGTATTTTAATTGATATGGAAAGATGTATAATACAATTATTGTCAGGTCTTTTAATTTATATGGAAAGATGTATAATACAATTATTGTTAAGTCTTTTAATTAATATGGAAAGATGTATAATACAATTATTGTTAAGTCTTTTAATTAATATGGAAAGATGTATATTACAATTATTGTCAGGCATTTTAATTGTTATGGAAAGATGTATATTATTTATAGTCAGGTATTTTAATTGATATGGAAAGATGTATAATACAATTATAGTCAGGTCTTTTAATTTATATGGAAAGATGTATAATACAATTATTGTTAAGTCTTTTAATTAATATAGAAAGATGTATAAATGCAATTATTGTTAAGTCTTTTAATTAATATGGAAAGATGTATATTACAATTATTGTCAGGTATTTTAATTGATATGGAAAGATGTATAATACAATTATAGTCAGGTCTTTTAATTGATATGGAAAGATGTATAATACAATTATAGTCCGGTATTTTAATTAATATGGAAAAATTTATAATACAATTATAGTCAGGTCTTTTAATTGATATGGAAAGATGTATAATACAATTATTGTTAAGTCTTTTAATTAATATGGAAAGATGTATATTGCAATTATTGTCAGGTATTTTAATTGATATGGAAAGATGTATAATACAATTATAGTCAGGTCTTTTAATTGATATGGAAAGATGTATAATACAATTATAGTCCGGTATTTTAATTGATATGGAAAAATTTATAATACAATTATAGTCAGGTCTTTTAATTGATATGGAAAGATGTATAATACAATTTTTGTTAAGTCTTTTAATTAATATAGAAAGATGTATAATACAATTAGTGTCAGGTCTTTTAATTTATATGGAAGGATGTATAATACAATTATAGTCAGGTCTTTTAATTGATATGGAAAGATGTATCATGTGCTGTTATTCCATATATTAATTAGGTGATTTTGTATCTGAGTAATTGAGCTATCTTCCACTCTGGAAGTCATTGCTTTGGTTGGATTTTAAGCACACTTTGATTGTGTATGTGTGTGTTGATTTTCAACCCACATTTCCAACCCTTTGCAGTCCCATTAAATTGGAAATATACCAATCCTTTGTGTCTTTAATATCTACGCTAATCATAAGTAGCTAATGAATGAGATCCATAAATAAAAGTGATTTTATGTAAAATACATAGTGTCAGTACATTCAGTACAACTCCAAGTTGTGTGATAGCATTTATGAATAATATGTTTAATTTAAGAACAGGTTTCTAAGTAATTAATTTTTTCTACAATTATTCCTCTTTCAGCATCTACTGGAGCCATGCCATCACCTCTTACCAGTGATACTGACAGATTCATGTGCATCGCATATCTTCTAGTTGATATCGGATCTAGGGTACTTAGAGAACTTTTAAGTCATCACACAGTCACCTCCACTTGCACTCTGGACCAATATCTGGTCCAAAACATGAATACTATCAATAGTAATAAAAGGGTATTCAACCAACCCCTGCTGGACATCATGTTTCCACCAAATGGTGACGATACAAACCTAGATGACTATGACATCACCCTGCTCTCTGCTCTCTTTCAGAACATTGTACCAAATCTGAGTCAGCAAGAAAAGGACATGATCAAAAGACTACGAGAAGAGAGAAATAAACTGCATGCTCATGCTAAGTCATGCCAGATTAGTGCCAATGACTTCCAGACTTACTGGAATGACATCAGCTCAACATTGATAACTCTCAGTCAACAGTGCAGGGACACTGCTTTTGCGGCTAAGATATTGCAGGAAATTCAGCGCACTAAAGTTTCAGCAATTCCTGCTGGATCCTACCTAGATATACTTAAAACATGGTTTGGAAGGATAGAAACTGTCGAGGGTAAAATAGAAACTGTCGAGGGTAAAATAGAAACTGTCGAGTGTGCATTACAGAATGTGACAACAAGATTACAAGTACTGGAGTCAAGGGAAAAGTCATCAGCAAGTGAGTCATTAACATGAATGCCCCTCAGTAGAAAGTCCTGTCTGAATATAAAGAGTCATAAACATCGCTTTCCCTTAAAACAAGGAGGGACACTGCTTTTGAGGCTAATCCTCTGTAGGTATATTCAAAACATGGTTTGACGTGATAGAATCAGTTATGGATCAGTTACAGAATGTGACAACAAGACTACAAGCAATGGAGTCAAATGAAAAATCATCAGCAAGTGAGTTTTAAACATGGATGTCCCTCAGTACAAGGAGCAGTCTGAAGGAATAAAGGATGAGTCATAATGTAATCACACTTAAAGGAAGAGTCCCAGACAATACGAGGCATTGACTTGTATTGAATTATTATCCCATCACAGGAAATGCATTTACAAACTGCATGTGACTAAAACATATATGTAAGCACAATTAAATCATTATCATGTATGTCATTAAACTGAGAAGAATCTCAGGTATGCGAGTCACACATATATCTACCTTTCAAAAGAAGAAACAGTTTCAGTAAAGAAAATCAAAATGTACATGTGCTTGAAAGGAAAATCATAACACCTGAGATTATGTGTTTGATTATTGACTTTGGAATGAACTGTGTGTATAAGATCCCTAACATTATGTGTCTGATAATTGAGTTTGGAATTAACTGTGTGTATATAATCGCTATCATTATGTGTTTGATTATTGAGTTTGGAATGAACTGTGTATAAGATCCCTAATATTATGTGTTTGATAATTGAGTTTGGAATTAACAGACACTATCAGTACTAATTTGTTATAGTTGCTGTGTTATATAGAGTGCATAGAAATATGCTAGACATATTCTGACAGTTCAATGTCATGTTGAGTGTATAGGTGTATAGAAATATGCTAGACATAGTGGCAGTTATATATATATATATATATATATATATGACAGTTCAGGATTATAGTTAATTATAGTGTGTTTAAATATGCTAGACATAGTGGCAGTTCAGGGTTATAGTTAAATAGAGTGTATAGAAATATGCTAGACATAGTGGCAGTTCAGGGTTATAGTTACATAGTGTACAGAAATATGCTTGACAGTTCAATGTTATTGTTATATTGGAATATATAAATATGCTAGACATAATGGCCATTCAGTGTTATTGCTATAAAGTGTATAGAAATATGCTAGACATATTGTGGCAGTTCTTTTATGGTTATATACAGCATACAGACTAGATATACTGTACTATTGTAGTTCAGTGTTATAGTTATATAGGGTGTTCAGAAATATGCTAGCCGTATTGTGGCAATTAAAGTTATAGTTATATAGAGTATACAGAAATATGCTAGACATATTGGCATTTCACTGTTCAAGTTCCTGTGCAGACCAGTAACTCGTGTTCAAGGAGTCGGAGTTGCTTTTTTTAATAGCACTGAATACCATGCCACTGTGGAAGTTTCAAAGTCTACCCATTGTTATTACGCATAACTTTTATCATTTAAATTTATCTGGAGACATCGAGATCTCTACCTTATTTATAATGATATGTATAATTTCTAACCATGTAAAGGTCAAGACATTGATGCAGCCAACACTGGTATTTAGAGTCCATCTCTGCCCTCCAGGGACTGACCCCTGGGCCATCACTTAGAAACTGTTCATACCAGACTCTAAAATATAAATATATAATCTATAACACTTGGAATTGCAGTAGGAATTAATTTATTCTGTTCACATAAGATATCCTTACCCAGCTACGATGACCATGGAAACATTTCTGAGTTTTGCATTATCACCATGAACATTTCTATTGTTTCGTCTGTGATAGAATCATTCTACATGAGTCAGTGTATGTGAAATTGACAGTCATCTATGCCATACTAGTGGCTATATAGAATACATTCAACATGGGTCTGGTGTATTTGAAATTGACAGGTATCAATGGCCTGATTATGTATGTATATAAGACATTCAACATGGGTCTGGTGTATGTAATTGTATATACCAAAATTCATGATACTTGCATATACCCAGATTCATGATTTTTGTATATGCCCATATTAAAGATAACTCCAAATACCCACATTCATGATAATTGTAGATATCCACATTATGATAATTGTAGATATCCACATTCATGATAATTGTAGATATCCACATTCATGATAATTGTAGATATCCACATTCATGTTAATTGTAGATATCCACATTCATGATAATTGTAGATATCCACATTCATGATAATTGTAGATATCCACATTCATGATAATTGTAGATATCCACATTCATGTTAATTGTAGATATCCACATTCATGATAATTGTAGATATCCACATTCATGATAATTGTAGATATCCACATTCATGATAATTGTAGATACCCACATTCATGTTAATTGTAGATATCCACATTCATGTTAATTGTAGATATCCACATTCATGATAATTGTAGATATCCACATTCATGATAATTTCATGTTATCAGATTCATAATATTTACATAAATCCACATTCATGTCAATGTGGAATTTCAATTTGAATTCACTTGCTAGTAAGATAACTGTACAGTAAAGGAAAATATTATTATTTTTGTATATATTCATTCATTGTATAAATATTTGACCTCTTTACTTTACAGATAAGTTGCAATTAGTGCTGAAGAATAAAATAACATGACTTACAAACTGTACTTTTGTTCTTTTGCATAGTTCCTGTGAAACCCTAAAACCCAGCCTTGGCAAGAAATATATAAACAAAAATCTGAAAGCAAATCATATCGTTTATACACATTAGCTTCAGTGGGGCGAACAACCTCTAATTGGCTGACACACCTTTTCGTAAAATAAGTCATCCTCGAAAATCGTAAAACATTGCGATTGACTCAGTACCTAGTATGATATAACCCTTTCAATGAACTTAATAGACTCTAATTGACTTACCCAGCCTATCGCCTATCGCGGTAAAAAATAAGTGATTGTGTCGGTGCAAGGTTTGAGTCAGAACCCTCTCTGATGCGATTATCCCAATTATTTTTTCAAGACCAATTTGATAACGTGCTCGAGGATCATGTACATTTATTGTTATAAATCCATGTGGAGAAAACTAAGCCTGACTAAATAAATTTCTAAACTTCGTTATATCCATGTCACCGTTGCACCTAGTCCAACCCCCTTAAACACAATAAGAATATTACAAAGTCTCTGATTATTGTTGGTATTTGTGTATACCGCTGAGAAACACAAATCACAACTGTGTTTTTATGTCTGCCTCTGGAAAATATTCTAGCAGGATATAAATGTTTGTCTAATATCACATCATCGTATACAACTAAATTGTTAATGAATCTGTCAAGGTCATCTACAGATAGCGCTTCATCTATATCAGTAATAAATTTAACAACATTATCGCCATTGTCGTCTAACAACTTTGTGTTTTCATTAAAATCCTTTTGCACTTCATAGCACCACTGATCATCAACCGACGGCGCACCTATATACAGTTTATCCCATTTCAACTATCTAATTATCAGATTAAGTAACAGTAGCGTTTTACCATATCCAGATGGACCTATAATAATCATTCGGACAGAATTTCGTACCGCAGCAATATGCATGACCGGTACATCCATATCATTATAATATGTATTTATATTGTGTGAAATGCAGAACTGGTAACCCCACAAGTACACTAACAACTATTATAAACAAAATTAACAGATCAGCACTTAAAGGTAAGTGTGAACGATGTGGTACAAATAAATTTAAATGTATTCCCGCATAAGTGACAAGTCAGTACCAGACAATATTTAAAAAAAACGAAGAGGTGCAGCAAAATTAAAAAAGTTACCCGGGACTCCGTGGGCTAAATATCCACGAGACCCGGCCCCCCCCCCCCAATCGATCTTGTCATACGCATGATGTTCCTTATAAAAGTAAAGATCTGCAGCATAGACATATCGCTGATGTAAATTAATTCATGCTGTAAATCCCATACGAAATAAATCTTTCAAGGCATCATTAGCTAATTGGTTAATAAGATCCGTGATGCAAGGTAAACTAGCGATAGGCGATGGTAACTAATCAACCGATTATTATTATACTGGAATCGATTTATTATTCTCCAAGAGGATATTGGAAAGGCAGAGCATCGATTAGTAAACTCGCTGAAGCAGCAGGTTTTAAACGTTCTACTGCTGAAAAATAGTGATAACGATAGGCAATATGGCGAATTTATCAACCACCGCCTAGACGAATTGAGTACATAGATTTTGATGTTAGCGTGCCAAATGAAGTTCATCAGGCTGATATATTATTTCTACCACCCGATATAATAAAAATAAGAGGACGTCGAGAAGCATACAAATACGCGTAAACTTTCATTGATTTTGTAAGTAGATACAAGGAAGCAAAACCGTAATCAGCAAATATATATGCTGAAGTTGCTTCTTCCTTTGAACGAATTTGTCAATGTGGTGGTCTACAGCTGCTACAGATTGATCCTGGTACAGAATTGCGGGATGCATGCGGTAATATCGTTGATGAAGCAAGATAATGTCAAAATGCGACAAGGACATACTACAATTCATCGTTATCAAGCAATTGTTGAGCGATTTAAACGAACACTTGCTGAGCGGTTATTTTATATCAATATGCGAATGAATTCGTTTAAGACTGGAGATATATTTAATGGGTTGCAAGTTTTCCAAGTGTGATAGCTGCGATAAACAATGAAATAATTCGAACAACTGCGTTAAAAACCCGTTCGTATACTTGAAGGTGGTAATAAAGAGCAACTGATCCTATCTGGAGTATCACAATGCATACAATTCCCATAGTTGTAAGATCTACTGGTACTCCTGGAATATACAAATTAGATGCAACTGCTCCTCAACGTGGATTTACACGTGAACAATTAAAGTAATTCCCGAAGATACCCAATTACCACCCTCCTCTTCACTTAACTAGCATCTCGACGCCAATTACATTCAAGACAGGTGAATATCTTATTATCATGTGTATTACCAAGACTACTATCTTTTCTATCTACTGTAAATTGTCTTGGATCATTATTTGAATACTGTTACACCATTACTGTGTCACAAATTGCACAATGATTATTCTGTTTGTCTTTCAGCGTCATTATACATTCAGCATCAGTATTAAAGTTGCGATTATTATTTTGTCACTAGTTTATAACCAGCTATTTTTTTTCTTACTATAACATCACTAACAATTTCGTTGCTGGTGTCAGTAGAATTTACAACACCACTCCGCAGCTGAGAAATTATTCTGACTCGAGACACTGCAAGAGAAAATAAATTCGACCATTTTATATAATCATCAACAATCCAAACAAGTGTATCAGAAATAGTTTGTGAGGTGAATGTATTGTCATTGCTTATTCTAGAGTCCATAGTTAACACAGCCTCGACAACATTGACAGGAACAAAAACAACATCATTTAATACGAGATTATGTTTCTTAGTCTGTCCTGATATATCAACGTCGATATTCTGTCGTCGGGAATCATCTGGTCTATAACAACGGTACACGTAACTCTGAAAATTCATTCACTGAAATAACTTACGTTGAAGTGTGTCTCTGACTATCTTTCAACTTGCCACTATCAAATCATTTGGTCTCCACCGTTCCCAAAAGATGCTCAAGGAAGTTTATGGAATTATTTTACACTTTATTTCATATTGAATTTTATCAGGTTGTAGTCTGCTTAATTTTTTAAATTCCTTTAATTTTTCATCAAGAAATCTATGATCATCAGTTATCTCCGAATAATAATCTACAAAATTCTTTAGCCACCCGTGCGGTGATGGCCCAATAAACGGTGGTGGTTGACCATGATCACCACACAATGCATTTTGTTACAGTATCCAATCGAGAAACATTTTTTATGTGTCCCAAATGATGATTCTAGTAATATATTTCTCGCCCATTCGGTCAGTCGTCCATATGCCGCCGCTGTATCGTAAAAAGCTATGATAAGTAAATTATTGCACTACTCGTTGTTTCATTTCTTTCTGGAGTCTGTGTGTTGGTGTTAGCACGATCATATTATCTGAACTCTGTCGAAATCAATAGATCACTCAATTTGTCTTACCAGAACCTCCCGACCCGTACAGATAAACCGTATTGTCTGGAAACTGGATCACACACATATGCCGCAGACGATAATTCTGATATCTGATTATTTTTATAATAAATATCTTTAACCGCAACACCTGCGGATGGATCATAATTATATAACATTTCTTGTTTTATTCTCCATGACCCGCATGATGCATTTGTGGTTGTAAATTGAGTCAAAAACGTTGGAAATTTTTTATTGACGTAAAACGAATCCGTTGCAACTCTGACTGCAGTGTAGTGGAATCTATTTATCATCGATAATACATTTTTAGAAACATTAGCAAGCATTGAAGGTCTCCATCAAAATAACAACCACTTTTTTCCCAACCATATTTCGTCAGACAGGTAAGCGTTTTCTCGATTTACAAGTATTTTTCTCTCTGTTGCATCATACGTTATAAAATTATATTCAGCATCATTTAGAATTAATCGTGCATAATGCCGTTTATGATCATATTGGGTGAATTTACCGATTATTATTATTCTACCGAAATCCTTTGCAATGCTTTCTTTGATGGTATGTTTCACAAACATGTCTAAACGCGCATCAGAGTCATCAAAGGCAGTTGCAGGGAGTAATTCATGTCTGGGTAACCAAACTTTGGTCTGCTTCAGATATGATCCATTTGCCTCACTGACCGTCAACGATATTAATATTATACAATAAAGTATATATTGTAATAAAACCAATCATGACCACATTTTGTTCTGAAAAGTGTCTACCAAATCAAACATAACAGATCGGATGGAGACCCAGTGCAAACTCGAATGATGCAATACGAGCAAATCCAGTTATATTAAAACCAGGTAGTGGTCCATGTATATTTACTCTAGTCATTTCGTGTGTGGGGTGTCCAAAGCGCTTAAAATACCCATGACATTCCCCCATCACAAGCAAACTTTCAGGATAACACCTGGCCATATCAACCGAAATAACATCGCTGTGGTCATACATGGTATTCCACAATCCACCATATCCGTAATCATATCAACTTGGTTGCACGTAAGGAAGAAATTCAAATAAGTTTGGCTTCCATGAATGTCTCTGTCTCTGTCTCTGTCTCTGTCTCTCTCTCTCTCTCTCTGGCAGCTTGGGCAGCAACTGACGGAACTGTAATACAGTTTTTTAATAATTGCTCAGTATCTTTGGAATATGTTTGCGCGATTTTTCTCATTATTTCGTTGAGAGATTCTTGACGGTATATTTCGCCGTTTAGTCAAACAAATTGGATCTAAACTTGAAAATAACCATATAGATACGTGATCGTTATTACTTATTTAGTTAATAAAATCAAACATATTCCAGAGTTCTCTGGGGGGTGAAATCTCGCAACACAATCTCGCGGAAATATTGTTAATGCGTCAGTCCACGCGTGCGAGTTATGATAAAAAAATTAAATTGGTGTCCTCCTTCCTTTGTTCTTTGCTTCATATAATATCTCTCATGTTAACTTTTTGCTTACTATCACTGGAAATTTTAATTTACTTGATAACTCTGTAACATCATTTATTGTAGCTCCAATATCCTTGACCGATTCAGCCAATTTATTTATCTTTTCATGTCACTGATTAGTTAAACCATTTCCACGCATCGCATTTTAAAATGTTCGATTACTTGATCGGCTATACAATTCAGTCTTGACTGTCAATGATGAAAATCTCATTGGTGCAAGATCATCGATGTTGAGTTTTTCATTTAGCTGATAATTTCCATAAATAACCCCGGTCACAGGAACGCTAGAGCGTAATATCGTCTCTCGATACCAATCGGCATATCTGGGTTGGAATTGTTACTTAACCAGGTAGTTTCTCCATTAGCTTGGACAGGGTCATGTTTGGCACGGATAATCTACGTAGCAAAATCAACTGACACTAATAAACTTTATAATAAGAATGTTATATTTTAAGCATATCTAAAGAGGTTTTGAGTATAGAGGTGAAATAAAAAGAAACCGGAACCAGATTGAGAGAGAATGTCTTTGCCGAAATCGTTCTGGAAAGTACACCAGATTCAGAGTATTTCTTTACCAAAATCGTTCCGGAACGTATCGGAACTAGATTCAGATAGTATTTCTTTGAAGAAATCGTTCCGGAATAAAATACACCAGATTCAGACAATGTTTATTTGCCAAAATCGTTCCGGAGGAAGAGTACACCAAATTCGTCAGAAGAGACTCAGAGGATTGAGGAATACAATAGATCTTATTTCTAATTGTCCACATTAACAAAAAGCTATACATGAGGTGGATGACGTGAGTAATGAAGGTAGACGATTTGAAACAGTGATGCAAGATAAGGCGCTTTTTAAACTTGAATTGTACACAGAATATTGTAAAACTATCAAGCAGCATATATAGTACCAACGTTTTACTGGATACTAAACAACATAATTTGTTGGGGTTTGAGAGATGGCAACCAACTGTTATAACGTTCGCCCAGGTGGTATATATGTGGGAGAAAATATATGTATCAGATGTATATTTAGTTAGTGTGAAAACTTAAAACGTTACTAAAAAAAATCTTAATTGCATTTTATGATTTATCCAGCCTTAAAGGTAACACTTGCATGAATCTATCCATTATTTAATTAGGTCATGTATGTATTGTTAGGACCGTTTGCTAAGGTTCGTTGAGTCATAACCTATTCTGGGTTCGCCTGGTACTGGCTTGAGGTGAAATGAATGTATCATGTTTATTGTGCTGTTTGTATTGATGTTGTGTATAATTAAAGGCTAGAACGACAGAAGAGATGATAGAGGAGAATGAAAAAATATGTACTAACTATGACAAGTAAATACAGAATAAATTATGTTTTACTTTTTATTGTGTTCTCTCTCTTATTTCCTTTTTCGAATATTCACAAGATCACAAGTACATGACAAAAACAATACACATTTAGTCAAATCTGACATTTGGGTAAATCAAAATATAGGCAAATCCGAATTTTGGACTAATCCGAAATGTATATACATCAAAATCTGGACAAATCCGAATTTTGGATAAATCCTAAATGTGTATATACTATACACAAGCTATACAAATCCGATATTTAGTCATTAAAATAACATATCACTTTCATATTTGATTTTTGCTTGTATAAAATTATTCATGACTGATGAAAATGTGGATATTGAATTTTTAAGTTATGGCCCGAAAGTAGACACACGGTTCCGATTTCAATGCTGTCAGTCTCTAGTCTGCAGCGACCGGAGTCTTATTTATACTCTACATACCCTTGGAGAGCCTCTAATGTTTACACAAACATAAACAACGGAGACATTCGAGATTCTCCGATTCGGATTAGAAACGGGAAACCTACCACATTGCGATCAGCAACATTCTGTGAACAATGCTGGCATTACAAAGTAGAGGAGCACGTTCTGGGAGACACTATTTGATTAAAATACACTGTGAACAAATAAGGTATCATACAATATCGTCATTTAGTAATACAAAAGTTTCTAACAGTTACTCGAAAACATAGTGATGACATAATTACGAGAATGGATGAAATGAGTGTCGGTCGATCCACACGAGTCGGACGTTTTATCAATAAAGTACGGCGAAATCTCTGACAACACGAATAACTCTGATTCGTAATGTAAATAAATTACCGATAAGGGTAATTCGTGTTCTTAGAGATTTCGCCGTTCTTTATTGATAAAACGTCAGACTCCTGTGGTCGATCTCATTCAACGCCGACATGTGCTTTCAACGAGGGACCGTCTCAAGGCAACGTAGTAATTGGAAACAAGGTACATGTACGACAACATCTTAAATAATCATACTAAAGGTATGGATCAGATAAAATTGTGAGACTGGTATAGCATTACCCCCAATCATTAGCAATTGGTGAGAAATGTATAGCATACGATTATGTAAATTTTAAAATAAACTATTTTAATTTTCTAGTGCAGCTGCAGTCTCGCAATTTTGTTGACATATTGAATATAATAAAATAATAATAATAATAAAGACTTTCTATAGAGAAGGTAACTCAATTAGTTACAGAACTAATCTACCTTGAGGCCATATATCTGTTATGTACAATATATACAATACATACAACATGATGTGAAGAGTCTGGCTCGACGCTAAATAATTAAGGAATTTTAAATTTCAGAGTATCAAGTCTGGAACACATGCACAGGCATCTGTAAAAACATAAACATATAAGAAACATAAAATATCATTCTGCGTTGAAACATTCAGCTTTGAAAATGATGCAAAATTACAGACAAGCAGGCAGTATTTTTTTTGGTACTAGCACTGTTCAATTTTCTAAAGATTTCATCCATTTAAGACATTGATTATGGAACGAAGAAATGCTAGGAGCCTGCCTTATGTCGCTGGGAATGTTGTTCCATACAATTAAACAAATTATAAAGAGCCCTTTGTAGTAATTGATACATTTCCTATCATCTGTAATGGTTCTACAGTGCAGCCCCAGTGGGATTCGAACTCACCCAATTCTCCTCAGAAGAGAACTAACATCACATTTATTCACCATTAAATAATTCATACTGAGAATGATATCTAACAAATTAATTCAGAATTTCATTTGTATTTTTAACATGAACACTTGTAACACAAATATATATTGACATAGTAATCCAGCATAACATTAACTCGTATGTTAAATTCATGTTATGTTTAAAAAAGTTAAATACATCATTTTTTAAGTTTTACATGCATATAAACAATACAAATTATATTTCTAAATACATTTTGCTGCACATCATATTTCAATACATATATGTTGAACATTAAATTATATATATCATATATGTTGAACATTAAATTATATATATATATATATATATATATATATATATATATATATATATATATATATATATATATATATCATACCTATAACTTATTTCAGATAAAATATGTCTACAACCATTAAGATTATATGAAGACAAATCATGAAATAACCCAGTTTCTGCTGGTAATCTACAAGCTGTAATTATCTTGTACATTAAATAGATAAGTATTCGTAATATAATTATCAATAAAATTTACTTTTAAATTAATGGTTGTACATCAAGATTGTGTATTTAGTTTTCTACATTTTCTGATGATTTCCTTTTATATATGCATATGCAGGATAGGCAGTAGACATTTTTAGGTCCAACAGTCCGTGTGATATTTGGGTCCAGTGGTCCACATAAATTCGTAATTGATTTTCAGTTTTCCAACACAAGTCCAACCCCCCAAAAAGTGACTCAAGATCGCTAGACAAAGTAATTCGACTGGTTTTCATTACATGTAATTCTGACATTATTGTTTTTAAACTTCTCCCCACTCAATTAAAAGATTTAGCCTTTTCCAGAGTAGTGAGGACAGACCTTTCAGATTGTACTATTCGGCCTCGTGTAAAATTTCAGTTAAATATCGCCTGTATCTTGGGATTAAGGCCTCTGGCATAGAGCCATTGTAACGAAGGTAATTTAATATAAATCTCATATGAGTTGGGTCCCTGTCAAAAAAACAACAATGTTCACTAGACACTATTGCCCTTGTAAGAAGTGACTCAAGATCTCTAGACAAAGTAATTCGAATGGTTTCATATTTACAACCACCAACATGTAGCATTATCTTACTATTTTGCAGTGATTATAGTTCCTTTAATCTACTTTGTATCGCCATACTTACACTTCTTATATCATTATTGCTTGCTTTCTTTCTATTCACTATTTGTTTTAATACTGTATTATCTGTCTTCTTGGTTAGGTCCCTCTTTACTTTCAGTCTCTCATCCCTAACTCCTTTTTTCAGCATTATTCACATTCTTACCTTTCAAAACACTCCCTTTATATCTTCTCCATGATTTCCATCCTCATTAGCATCAGACATTTCATTCTTTCTTTTATTTTCCTTCTGTGCACTTGTCATCTCTTTATCTAGTAAAAATTCCTTATCATCCTCCATTCCGAATAAACTCTCTGTATCAAAGGAGTTCGTTCAGTACCGTATTTTGGTGTGTATAACGCGCACCGATGTATAACGCGCACCCCGATTTTCGACCCAAAATAAGTGGAAAAAACGTAGTTCTGCCATATAACGCGCATGTGATATAATGCATTTTAAAATTTTGACTACCGCTATTTCGCACCGTTTTCATAGTGCAACAACAGTTGATCATTTTAGATAGTGAATGAAAAAGTGGCAATATTGATATTGTATCTTTCCGATTTTATTGTTGGCCCTTAAAAGGGCCCTTTAAATGTTCGTCTAGTTGACGCAGTCTATTGCATCAAATCCCTCAAATTCCACTTTGTCTTCATCACTTTCGAAAAGTCGCTGTATGTCCTGAATCAATTAAATACTGCTCACCGAGACAAAGCATTGTAACTATGTTGAGCGCATCAAAGCTTACCTGGCGCCGATTACCGTGAAAAGACCACACCGAGTCGATGAAGCATTGAAGCCATTGATCACTGTATAATCGCAAAGATATCTCAAATACTATGATTTAAGATGAGAAATAAAACTAAGTAACAAGCTTATTTTCCAAAGAGGAAAAAAATGTTTCCCGACTTCATACACTGATTATTTTGTTCCACAATGTATCAGTGTTCCCGTAAGAAAGAACCCGTTGTCGCAAAAATATATATGTCCCCAACAGATGCTCTGATGAGAACATTAATACTAGTTGAATTCTACACATATTATATTTCAATTCGACCAATAATAAATGAAGAAAAATTCGATTAGATCAACAGTTATGGAATACGGTACTGAACATTTACGGAACAAGTACGGTAATCCACACAGTGGTATTTGTTCCGCTCCAATGCGGCACTTTGCACAGCTTTTGAACAAATTGCCAGTCGTTATGTACATGTATTTCCGGCCGTGGCACAGAACAAAACTTGACACAGTGACGTGAAATGAAACCAGTTTATTAACATAAGCAATCAAAGAACAAGACTATTTGTAAGCATTATTTATTTCTTTAATATGGCTAATACTGGTAAACATTTTAGTTACAATGCAATGTACAATGGATTTAATATTTCACAAGTAGTGAGTGCCTTCATCCTCTTCAGATCGACCTGGAAAAAATCTTTTTCTTTTAGTTCTTGTATACAACGCACACCCCCGACTTAACATAAGAAAATTAGGTAAAAAAAGTGCGCGTTATACACAACAAAATACGGTATTTGTGGGGTTGGTGGAGTCATAAATCTTTCATTACTCTCCTTTCACATTTTTCATATTTTTATTAACACTGTAGTGATAAAGTCACTTAATTCTTTCTCTGCATCGAGGCCTCTTTTTCAAGATACTTGGGCGAATCTCAAAATCTTTTTTCTTTGCTTTAGATGTGTGCTGGTTATCGTTTCTAATAAATAACTTTTTGCAGAATGTGCACTTTAAACTAATGCCCGAATGCTGCTAAATCAAATAATTGACACACTTGATTCTGGTAAAAAAAATCTGATGTCCTCACATATCCCACAGATCCAGTTACCACTCTGCAAGTCATTAAAGTAAGACCAACGTAGTTAAATTATTTGATGCCAATAAATAAATAAATAAATACACATATATAATTCAATACAGTTATGCATGTATAAGACATATATACCATTTCTTTTTTTTTCACGTATCAACACAAATCTTAAAACTGTTAAATTTACATTCAGCAATCAATGCAATAATTTTCTTATACTAAGAGAAGCAGAATTAACTATAAAATGTGAAAATGTTTTACATTTGAAAGCACTTTATTGTCAGTGATTAATAATATTCAAACAAGGAGAAATAACTTCTCCATTAAATGATTTTAGTTTGTCATGATGTATAATTTTTGGCTTATGTCTTCGACTTTCTTTTATTTTGTATAGCACATCATTAAGTTTAGAAATAATTTCAAATGGATCTTTCCGGGATCTTTGTAATTTTGAATTCAAGCCTCTTATTCTTTTGGGAACAAAATATCATACTTTATCACCTACAGTGTAGTTCTGGTGATTGACTCTTAGATTATAATTCCTTTTCATATTTTCACCAGAAAGTTGTATTTTCATTCTGAAAAGATTGTGTATTTCATTCAGTCTCTGTTTTAATTCATTTACATAATCAGTGTTATATTTCTAACTTTCCGATGGCTGTTTCTCAGGATCACCAAAGATGAGGTATATGGGTAAAGTTATCTCCCTTCCAAATGTCATCAAAGCAGGGCTTGTTCAAGTACTTTCATAACTGATGACCTGTATGCCATTATTACCAAAGGTACATATTCATCCCAGTCTCTTTGATGATCCAACACATAAGCGGAAAGCATATTCATTATTGTATGATTTGCTTTTTCAACCATACCGTCTGATTGTGGTCTTGCAGTAGTTGATAGGGTTTTCTTAATACCAAGAGCCTGACACATTTCTTGAAATAAATTACTTTCAAAATTAGATCTCTGATCTGTGTATATGAATAATGGTACTTCAAATCGTGATATGAAATTTTCAATCAAGGCTTTTGCTACAGTCTGTGCTTCAATATTTGGTAATGGGGTGGCTTCAGTCCATTTTGTAAAATAATCTGCAACTACCATTGTATACTTTTGATTTTGGTAAAGATCCCATAAAATCACTTGCTATTCTTTCCATGGGTAATACCACATGGTATTGTTTAAAGGGGAGCCTTTGCTTTCTTTATCAGCATATTTCTTGAACCACAAATTGTACAATTCTTGCACCAATTCTCTACATATCTTCTTAAGGCATAATACCAGAAAAATCTTTTATCTTATTTTTTATAGAGTTTTGGTGATACCAGGCTGGGCACTTCTAACACTATTATGCAGTTGGGTCAAAACAAATGTTTTCAAACGTTTTGGTATTATAATGTGAATTCTTTTCCATCATGACTACGGTATCCCATTTTCTATATAAAACATTATTCTCAAGATACAGAGATTCCCACCTGTATCAAAAGTACTTATACTCTTAGCCATATTTAGGGACATCAGCCCAATCAGGCTTATTCTTATTTTTCAACCAGTCATGTATAGTTTTTCAAATTGGATCATGTAATTGTAACTTTGCTTGAACATTGAGATCCAAATTGTATAAGTCTAAGTTCTCTAGGTGAATTTCAGTGTTATTATTTCTTTTATAATTTCCAGCATCATTTACTTGAGACTTTAAATACCCTTTTATGTCACTATTTTCAGCTTTAGCATTTGATAAATCAGGTGCACATTTATTATGTATATTTCTGTTATTAGTCTGCTCTAATTCAGTACTAATCTCTTTAGACATATTACAGTATGTGTTTTCACCTTCACTCAATTCATCAGTGCTATATACTGACTTTTCTATACTATTCCATTTCTGAGGTACTCGATTAGTCATATTTTTAGAATCATTCTTTTCACATTCATTTCGTTTGCAATGGTGTTCTACTAAGATTGAGATGAAGAAGCAAAAGAGGCCAACGTTGCCATGGTATCTGTCGCGACTTGGAAAATTAAAAACATACCATATAATATACCATAGAGTAAGTTCTTTAATCTTTGTACACATTTCATTTATGACATTTTGACCAACCACATTAATACCAAAGTGAAATTCCTCCTTACAATTGACACTATCAACATTGTAAATTATTTTATTTCTGTCTACGTTACAGGATAGAATAGGAATACTTTCAACTTTGCAGGTCTCATTGTCCACTAATTTAAAATTCAAAAGCCATCTCAAACTGCCATGATCTGTTCACACTGTGAACCTACGACCATACAAATAATTGTGAAAGTGTTTAATAGCATTTACAATAGCCAATAACTCTCTGCAAGTTACACAGTATTGTCTCTCAGGTTTTGAATAGCATTTGCTCAAGTAACAAATAACCTTCTCCCTTCCATCTTGGATTTGTGATAGGACAGCACCTTGTCCTATATTAGAAGCATCACAATCAAGGATGAATGGGTGATTTTCAGTTAGGAATGCAAGATTCAGAACTTTTGTTAAAGCTTGTTTCAAAGTATCAAATGATATTGGACATTCAGCAGTCCACTTGAACTTAACATTCTTTTCTGCTATTTGATGGAGAGGTTTAACAATATCTGCAAATCTGTCAACATATGATCTATAGTATGAACACAGAGAAACAAAGCTTTTGGTTTGTTTGGCATTTCTTGGCACAATGGTTTATATCTTTTGAGGCAAGGTCCCAACACCTGATTCGGTTATCAAGTGTCATAAAAAAGAAACTTGCTTCTGCAAAAGACAACACTTCTTGGGATTAAGTTTTACATTTGCTTGTCACAATCTTTCAAAGATAATGGTAAGATTTTCAAGTTGACCCTCAAATGTTTTCGAAAAACAAATCAGATTGTGTAAGTACAAGATCAAAGTTTTCTATATTAAACCAGAAAATACAGCTTGAGTCAATTTGGTGAATGTGGCGGGTGCATTACAAAGAACAAATGCCATTCTTTTCCACATCCACTGTTCACCACCAGTTATTGAAAAGGCAGCTTTTGGTCTGACTTTTTCTTTAATTTCACAGTGCCAATTACCAGATTTCATGTTAAGGCAAGACCACCATTTTGAACCAGAAAGTGCATCACGACTCAATGCGAGGTAATGGTTGTGAATCCTTTACTGTCACATCATTCAATTATCTAAAGTCACAACAAAATCTAACAGATCCATCTGGCTTGTTTACCATTACTACAGGAGCATTCCAAGGACTTTGACGACTATTTTCAATTATGTCAGCTTCTGCCATTTTCTTAATTTCTTCTTCAGCAATCTTTCTCTTTGCTAGTGGAATTCTGTATGGATAAAGTCTAATTGGTTGAGCATCTTTTGTGTTAATTGCATGTTGGGTAAGTATAGTGTGGCTTATGTCATTAGAATTTCTGGAAAACACATCCTGATTTTTAGAAAATTTCTTCATTTATTTGTTCTTCACCTAGATTCTTTGATGATGTTTCAAATTATATCTGTTAGGTGTTTGGGCATTATTTCATTCATTTTACCATCTGTTTCTGAGACAAATTTTGATTCTGACATAATACAATCATTAATTGAGGTAGGGTAATATTCAGCTACTACTGTATATTTAAATAGTTTGCATGGTTCTGTTCCAAAATTTGCTAATCTAATGGGTAATGTATTTCTGCTAGGATTAACTATGACCTTGACTACGAACAATCCTGTCTTTTCAGTAAATTTCACTGCAGGTTATATCAATCCATAGGAGCCTTCTCCCACAATTCCTAATGGTTTACCGTTTACTATAATTTCAGAATGTGCAGGAATTTCAACAGTTTCAGTAACTGCTACCCGGCAACAGACAGGTTTCTTTCCATTCTAAAAGAAACAGGTAACTTTTTCTCCATTTACATTTAAACATCCCTTGCTATTTATCAATCACATTTGTTTGTCCTCATCAAGTCCATTCCTGGATCCCATCTTGTTGAATTTCTGCAATAAGCATCTCAATTTTAAATACTTTATTCGCAAGTTTTATATCCACATTTGCTTTACCAAAAAATTGTAGTCTCTCCAGTGACTGTCAGTAATCTAGTATTTACTGGATTGATTTTTGGTAGATTTAACCATTGTTTTACAACCCCCTTTCTTAAAATGGACACACTTGCCACTGTGTAACAAAGCAATTACATTTCATTATGGTTTACTTCCCCTTTACAAAGTACCCTTCATCCTTTCCTAGACTGTTTAGCTTAATTAATGTTCACCTAGTATGAGAAGCTGATGAGTTTCGGTCCCTTCACTCGTCCCATTCCAGTTTTCCTGGTATTGCCTTTGATGTTGATTTCTGTTTTATCTCCAACCACCTTGAAATCTTCTGGCATTCACATAATTTGATCTATAATTCAAATTATGTTTGGAGTTATCTCCCCATGTATGTTTTATGTTATTTTGCTGATGGTTACATCCACCACATCTTTCTCTTGACTGATTTGCATACGCTCTACCATTAATCTGACATTTTTGGCCATATAAATTTTGTGATTTATTACTTTGCTGGTTCAATTGTACAGTAGTCCCCCTCTTATACGGCCACCCCTGTTGCACCGGGAAAGTGGCCTTATAAGGCGGGTGGCCGTTCCAGAGGGGGGGCATTCAAAGCAACTAGGTATAAAACATATTTTAATATCACCACAATATGTCAGACAATTTTTGATTTTATTTATCAGACTTTGGAATTTTTCATAGATCACGTTTTACTAGAATGAGTTTGAGATAATGGCAGCAGTTGCATTTGGGGTCACTCCCTCAGCTGTGGTATATTTTCCATAGCAACCAGGTCGAAAATCTACAGATGATATTCATGTCTCATTAAGTTAATAATGTATAAAAAGAATAACTTTATGCAGCTGTTTTTTTTCTGGAACAGGAATGACCTTTGTTGATGACTTGCAATTTTGTAAGAAAAGAGATATGCTAAATTTGGGGTCAACAGGTCAAAGTCATTGGACCAAACTTTGTGTATGTCTTACACTTGGAATAGAAAAAAGATATGCTAAATTTGGGGTCAACAGGTCAAAGTCTTTGGATCAAACTTTGTGGATGTCTTACACTTGGAATATAAAAAAGATGCTAAATTTGGAGTCAACAGGTCTTCATTGGACCAAACTTTGTGGATGTCTTACACTTGGAATAGAAACAAGATGCTAAATTTGGGGTCAACAAGTCAAAGTCATTGGACCAAACTTTGTGGATGTCTTACACATGGAATAGAAAAAGATATGCTAAATTTGGGGTCAACAGGTCAAAGTCATTGGATCAAACTTTGTGTATGGCTTAGGAGAAGAAGAAGCCAATTGATTTGATGGTTGAAATGGGAAATGTTACCGATGAGAGGAAGAAAATAGTTTTTTTAACAACAATTATCAACCAGATAACTGCATCAAAGAGTTTGGGTATATAACATGTTGGTTAACATGAAACACATTGATCTAATTGGGGTTAAAGTCAGGGCCACTGTGACTACAAGTAAAACTGTTTTGCATAATAACATTAGTTGTACACCACATATCTTTACTAACGTTTGTGGAGGGCTGGCACTTAAGTATGAAAGAACCCGATTGATTGGGGTGCAGTCACAAGGTTAGATTTATCGTGGCTCAAAGCATAATTTGTTTTGCTGAGTAACTTCTGTCTAGTATTAGTTACGTAACCAAACTTTGTAGATAGCTTGCACTTATTATAGATCCTAGGATATAATGGTAAGATGTCATGGCCATAGGAAGTCTGTTAAGAATGGGGTCAGTACTGTACTCATTTTATGGATGAGTACAAGCTTTTGTTATGGACAATACTGGCTTGTTGTTAAGTCACTAGATATGACAAGTACAAGCTTTTGTTATGGACAGTACTTGTTTGCAGTAAAGTCACTAGACATAACAACTACAAGCATTTGTCATGGGCAGTACTGGCTTGTAGTTAGGTCACTTGAAATGACAACTACAAGCTTTTGTTATAGACAATACTTGTTTGTAGTTAAGTCACTAGATATGACAACTACAAGCTTTTGTTATAGACAGTACTGGTTTGTAGTTAAGTCACTAGATATGACAACTACAAGCTTTTGTTATGGACAGTACTGTTTTGTAGTTAGGTCACTAGATATGACAACTACAAGTTTTTGTTATAGACAGTACTTGTTTGTAGTTAAGTCACTAGATATGACAACTACAAGCTTTTGTTATAGACAGTACTGGTTTGTAGTTAAGTCACTAGATATGACAACTACAAGCTTTTGTTATGGACAGTACTGTTTTGTAGTTAGGTCACTAGATATGACAACAACAAGTTTTTGTTATAGACAGTACTTGTTTGTAGTTAAGTCACTAGATATGACAACTACAAGCTTTTTTTATAGACAGTACTGGTTTGTAGTTAAGTTACTAGATATGACAACTACAAGCTTTTTTTATGGACAGTACTGGTTTGTAGTTAGGTCACTAGATATGACAACTACAAGCTTTTTTTATGGACTGTACTGGTTTGTAGTTAAGTCGCTAGATATGACAACTACAAGCTTTTTTTATGGACAGTACTGGTTTGTAGTTAGGTCACTAGATATGACAACTACAAGCATGTGTCATGGGCAGTACTGGTTCGTAGTTAAGTCACTAGATATGACAAGTACAAGCTTTTGTCATGGGCAATTCTAGCTTGCAGTTAAGTCACTAAGCACACTTTTCATTTGCAGTGATGTGAAACAATTTGTTATGGTCATCATTAAGTGTTTTTGTGCTATTGAAAACTATTCAAGCGATTATTGCTCTTATTTCAAAATAGAAAATGGCAGAAATCAATCTTTACTGCCAATTTTAAATTATATTGAAACATAAAACCCTGAATTTAAACAAATTTTGTTTGAGTACTTTAGATAATGTAGTTGTCTACTAATGTTTGTTTTGTTTGCTTTGTATGGTTTAAAGCCATTTTTCAGCACAATATAGACTATACATGGCAGCCAGTATTAATGGTGGAGGAAGAACCCGGACAACCACCGGAAAGAACCACTGACCCACGAGAAGCTGCTGGCAAGCTTTCTCACATAACTACAATTGACGAATCTTAGACTTGAACACACGCAGACAGAGGTGAGATGGCAGTGGTCCGTAATGGACAGCACTTTAGACCACTCGGGGCCCCTGTCTAGTAATGACATTATGAGAAACAAAATTAAAAGTAATGAGATCACAGGAAACAAAATTATAAGTAATGAGATCATGACACAAAATTATGTGTAAAGAGATCATGGGAAACAATTATCAGTAATGAGATCATGAGACACAAAATTATAAGTAATGAGATCATGAGACACAAAATTATAAGTAATGAGATCATGACAAATAAAATTATTAAAGTTTATCCTCATAGTTATTATAACCTACAACAAGTCGCTATTGCAGATACAATACTACCAAATAATTGTGACTTTTATTTTTGGACAAAGTTGCAAAATTTTATGTCTGCATTGTTATTATTCTACCACTACATTATATAAAGTCATCACATGTATGATTACGGATAAATAATAGGCCTGATTTGCCTTCGATGTTATAGAGAGATGAGACTAGGAGAATGTGACTTTGTGTTAGTGGTTAGTTTACAGGACTTGTGACCAACAGGTTAAAGGTTTGAAACCTACAGTTGGATCATCACAAGACAGCAAAGTTACTTTACTCCAATTGCCTTAGTGTAAATTACCTAATTTGTTAATGTGTCCTAAAATTGCCATATACAACCAAATCAATAAAAATTAGATAACGGAACTATCAGATTTGTGTCTAAGCTGTATTTAATGCACATTCATGGCTTAGACAAAGGACAGTATGAAAGGTAGCTTGGGAATAGAGACCTTGTACAGTGGACAGTATGAAAGGTAGCTTGGGAATAGAGAGCCTGTACAGCAGACAGTATGAAAGGTAGCTTGGGAATAGAGAGCCTGTACAGCAGACAGTATGAAAGGTAGCTTGGGAATAGAGAGCCTGTACAGCAGACAGTATGAAAGGTAGCTTGGGAGTACAGAGCCTGTACAGTGGACAGTATGAAAGGTAGCATGTGAATACAGATCTTGTACAGTGGAAAGTATGGAAGGTAGCATGTGAATAAAGAGCCTGTACAGAGGACAGGATGAAAAAGGCGTTTTGTGCATGTAGGCATGGATTGTTGACAGTATGAAAAGTGTTTTGTGACTATGGAACTTGATCTGTGGGCAGTTATGACAAGCTGTTTAGCAAATATGGAACTTGGACAGTGGTCAGTATTAAAACATGTTTTGTGACTACAGGGATTAGACAGTGGAGAGTATGAAAAGGTGTTTTGTGAGCACAATGCCTGTACTGTGGACAGTATGAAAAGTGTTTCGATTTTGTTTTCGTACACTAAGTAACAGAAAGAACCAATACCAGCTAGTCTGGACTGTTGACATTATGAAAAGGTGTTTGTCAGTACATGACTTGAACTATTCACAGTATGAACTTGTCAAATTATTGCGGGTCATGAGCATTACTCGTATAATATTGTATAAGCCCCACTTGTCAAAGGGTAAGTATTATGTCCCTCTTTGTCAAAGGGTATTGCACAACATATAATAATAATTCTATAACCCACTCCCCTCTGATACTCATTATCTAATAGATGACCGCCCACGGTATAATTGCCTGGTTCGAGTAAGAGAATGTATATGATAACCGGAATGGGTGTATTGAACAACTCTGAGCCCCCATAAAGATAAGTAAACAATTTAATCTAATACGTACAAAGTGAAATTCCCTTTCATTAGGAATACACGCGGTTTAGAAATAAACTTTCACAGAATTACAAATAGATTTGAAATAGAATTAAACAAATTTAGCTGTTCTATTACTGATAGTTAAACCTCATCATAGGATCGAGTGTCCAATCAATGTCAATCCTTTTTGTTCGATTTTCATAACCTGTTATCCTTGAGGCACATTCTCTGCTCAATCCAATGTTGATCTAGAAGTTCCTGTCCCTCGAGATACTTTTCCCTCGTGGATGTTCCGCTTGAACTCAGACTTGTCCACTGTATCAATGTATACACCTCTCAATTTCTCCTTCACAATTTCCTTTTTTCCCGTACTTGTACGTCTTTATTACTGTACTTGACTTTCTTTCCCAAACTATTTTCTTCCTTCCAAAAAGAAAATTAAAATAACCTAAGGCTCTCGTTACACTGATAATAGTTGAGACTGTCCGTTATTCCTGGTTCGAACAATCAGATATTTCTATCAGTGATAACAATTTTACAGCTGATAATTAACTACATGTCTTCAAATCAATACAGTTAAGCCATCTGTGAATTCGGTTTGCCTTGACCTAATACTTTAAATTACTACATAGCGAGACGTTGAATTATACACTGTTGCTGAATTATCTCTGACATCAAAATTTGGTGAATTCACATGTATTCTTGTAAATCATTAATTAAAGTAAGACATTAAATTCTTAGAATGCAACCATTATTCAAACAATATGATGAATTCAAGAATTAACGTAACACTTCCTATCCATAACTCAACATAGTGTTTATACGACATCAATTAACACTACGTCGTTCTTAACTAAGAATTAAGGTAAGAATTCCAATTCATAATTCAAAAGCACATTACTAAATAACAGTATCAAATGAATTCATGCACCTAATTCTGATTTATAATACAAAACACATTATTATACATTAGTATCTAATTAAATCAATTATACAAATGTATCAACGAAATCATGCAGACCTGTAAACGAAGCAAACATTATATCATTTACATCACAATAAACATGGAATTGAGACAATACCTTGTTTCTGGAAGGTTTTTTCCTGGTCGGTTCTTAACATACATATGTATTCCTCTCAAATAACATTCAGAACCTTTACCAAAAATATAATAATAATTCTAAACTGTCTGAGTGTGTCTCTTGCAGAGCACCTTTTTTTTGAAGACTGAATTCTAATTTAGGTAGTCCGATATTATGTTCGAAAGATTTCTCGTGTAAAACACACCCCTTATTTAACCATGACCAATCAGAATCAAATGTATTTGCTCCCGCTTCTCTCTAAAAGTTGCTTACGTCATGGGCAATATGACACACTTTGGTTTTAAGTAACAGAATCTCTGCTTTCTCTCAATCCTGACATTTTTGTGATAAAACGAAACTTTACAAGGTCACGTCGGTCAGTCTGGCTCTGAACAAATACGGTTAATTAGCACAACGGCCACATTCTACTATACAAATCCTCTCTCTCTGGCACGATGTCTGGTAAATTTAACTAATGACTAACTGGCTACAACTAATGGTTTATTAATAGATCGACCAAAACTTTGGCACTTCATAGAAATGTTGTTTGAACTCATGTCCTGTTTAGTGCACAGTATGGTATGAATAGGTGTTTGAATTGAGGGTCTGGATTGTGGACAGTATGAAATGGTGTTTGAATTGAGGGTTTGGATTGTATACAGTATGAATAGGTGTTTGAATTGAGGGTATGGATTGTGGACAGTATGAAATGGTGTTTGAATTGAGGGTCTGGATTGTGGACAGTATGAAATGGTGCTCGAATTTAGGGCGTGGATTGTGGACAATATGCAGTGTTGTTGGAATTGAGGACCTGGATTGTGGACAGTATGACAAACTTTTTATTGTGCCAATGTATTTTGCGTAAATGTTTTACAAACTAACCAATCATAAAACTTAGCAACTGGTTTCTTACTGGTATGACGAATGTAATTAGAATCGATGAATATAAAAAAACAGTTTATCATTGACGGTATTGACTAACAGTAAAGGAAAAGAATGCCTCATAAAAAGAAACACCATTTTATAGTCAACATTTGTGTAGTACAACACTATATAATTCATTAGAGTGAGCTACAAATGTCCCTCTGTTAGGCAATAAATACCATTAATGCCATACATGAAATGCACTGTTGTATAATTGTTAAATAAGTAATAGTATATAATTCAGTATTAAATTTGTTATTTCATTACTGATAGGCCTTGCTGTTAGACATGACTCTGCTACAGACAATGTTGATATTGCTCTAAACATTCGTGTCGGAACTAAGTGCTACATGCCGCTAGAAGTTTTGGACGAATCCATAAATATGGAACCACTTTGAGTCATTTAAAAGAGCTGATGTATACTCGCTAGGCCTTGTATTTTGGGAGATGACATGCAGGTGCTCACATGGAGGTAAGTGAGAATTATATGTGTTATAAAAGTGATTGAAAGTTATTTAGGATAAATATCTGCATTGCTTACAAGGTATGTACTTGTTGCCTATGAAACATGAAAGAATCAATATAAATTTATGGGAATGTGTCTTAGAAATAATATAAAAATGTATATATTCCAGACAAATTAATGCCTGTGATGTCTCAACTATTCTGTTTACAAATTAGACTGAACATTTATGAGTTTTAATTCATTTTCATCAGATGATTGAGAAACATTGAATGCAAGAAAACATTATTGAAAATTTAGTTGACTGGATGTACATGGATTTGATATTGAGAATCGTTTTATGTAAGAAAAGATTATTATAAATCTAGTTGACTGGATGTACAAGGATCTGATATTGCAAATCATTTGACATAAGAAAAGATTATTGAAAATGTAGTTGACTGGATGTACATGGATATGTTAGTGAGAGTCATATAATGTAGAAGAGATTATTGAAAATGTTGTTGTAGGGTTTAACGCTATTTTTCAGCACACGATAGGTTATACATGGCGGCCAGTATTATTGGTGGAGGAAGAACTAGGGAAACCATCTGAAAGAACCACTGACCCACGAGAAGCTACAGGCTAGCTTTCTCACATACACACATTGGCCAAATCTGAGACTCAAACCCACTCTGACAGAGGTGAGATGGCAGCGATCCATGACAGAAAGCGATTTAGACCAAGCGGTGAATTGGGGCCCCCATTATTAAAATTGTAGTTGAATGGATGTACATGGATCTGATCTTGAGAATTATTTGACGTAAGAAAAGATTATAAAAATCTAGTTGATGGGATGTACATGAATCGGATATTTTGTGAATCATTTGACGTAAGAAATAATTATTTAAATTGACTGGATATACATGGATCTGATATTGAGAATCATTTGATGTAAGAAAAGATTATTGGAAATCAAATTGACTTGATGTACATGGATATAACATTGAAAATTATTTGATGAGCCCAATTGCACGAATCTAACACCCACCGGTTACTCCATCTAGTCATTCCGCCGCCACTCTCACTGAGGTGGAATTGTCATCATCGCAAAGAATTCCATAATAAAATGTCTTGACCACAACACTACTTTCAATTTCTGCCACACATTGTTTGAGCTAGTCGAAACAACACTCACACTGGAACAAAAGTCAGTCCTTGTATTCTGCCTCTACCGCCTTCATTCTAGTAATATAAAAAACAAGCGTACTGAATCTCTCTTTTTGGAGCAGTTTCCGGATCACTTAGAGTATGGAAATTTGATAGGTGGCAACCTGATTATTATTGGAGATTTCAGCTTTCATTTTGACTGTCCTGCTAACCTATACACATCAAAACTCCTCGATTCTATTCATGTTTTCAACCTTAAACAGTCAGTTAACCAATTCATCGATAAAAATGGTCACATTTTAGACTGGATTATTCATAGACCTGATGATATACTTATACATTCAACCCTTGTGTCCCAAGAATTTGCATCAGATCACCTCTGCATTATATGCCTTCTGGAAATATCAGTTCTTAGCCTCCAACTTTTTTTTACTACTAAGAGAAATCTCCATATGATAAAAAGAACCAAACCATGACATCCAGGCAAACCTAACAACTTGCTTACCTTAGTGCTCTGGTGGTCTAGTGTTTAGAGTGTCCCATGTGAAGTGGGAGGTCATGGGTTTGATCCCTGGCCGAGTCATACTCAACAAAAATGGCACTAACAGCTGCCTCGCTGGACGTTCAGCATTATGAGGTTAGTATTAGGACTGATCGACCTGGTGTCAGAATAATGTGACTTGGTGGAACATCATGCTACATGTCTGCAGGATGATGCCTCAGTGCTAGCCATCACTATAAACTGCCACACTGAGACATTGTAGCGATATACCTGAAACATTGTTAAAGCTACGTTAAAAATTCTAATCATGCAATCAAACAAACTTCACCTTTGAGTGTAAAGGTTTTCCTTAATTCTGTGTTCCAACATGATTCAGTTAGGCAAACTGTATAAATTTGTTTAATACAAATTTCATAATCAAGCAAAACGATATTGCAAAATAATTAGTATATTTTTCATTTTGTTTACTTGTTACCAGGTATCTATGAGGATTACCAGCAGCCATACTATAACATGGTGCCTCCTGACCATAACCTGGATGAGATGATGAAAGTGGTATGTGTCTACAAGAGGAGACCTGATGTACCCAACAGATGGCAGTCAATTGAGGTAACCCAGTCATAAAATGTAATTTTCTCAAGAATGAAAATTATATATTGGATTTATAAAGCAAGTTAATGAAGTCTGACATAATTTTCTAGATCAAAAGTTCTCGATATGCATTTGCTTCCTCCCAATTAGTTATGAAAATGAATTGTGGAAAAGAGTTTCTTCTGTTTGTGATTATTAGATGGTGTTAAAACATGAATCAGCTTGTTAAATAAAATGCTTTTTGACAAAAATAAAAATACATATTCATTTTTTTTAAAGAAAGTTATTATTTTTGGATATGATGTCAATGAACCATCAGTTAATAGCACAATTACTAAAATAGAAAGACATTTACAGAACATTATACAACCACTTAATACAACGTTCTGATGCTACCAGGAAATCTGGAAAAAGTTGCACAAGAAATGATACTCTTTGTTCTGACTCTGAAAGGTCCATGAATTTTGCAAAGCAAGTTGGGATAAACATAGGAAATTTCTTCCACCACTTGACAATAAAAATAATTACATAATTGAGGCATAACTGACCTGATTGTGAGTTAAACAGATTGAATTTTATCCATAATATTTGAAAATTACAGTATTGATCATTTTAGTCGATTCAGATGCTCATTGGATTAGATTCATCAGTAGACTGGTTATTTCACAGAATTTGGCTCATCAAGTAGACTGGTTATTTCACAGAATTTGGATCAAGTAGACTGGTTATTTCACTGGATTAGATTCATCAAGTTGACTGGTTATTTCACAGGATTAGATTCATCTAGTAGACTGGTTATTTCATAGACAGCTCAATAGTGCTATATTTTCGTACATTGAAGGTGTGAAAACTAGTCTAACATCACAAGATGCCAACATGGTGATGGTGAAAGGTATCTGCATAGCAGATGACCTAGCAAACTTTTGTATTGAGTCATTATTTTCTCAGAAATTGCAAGTATCATTATGTATTTAATCTGATGAATGATGAGATGAATCTGCAACATTGATGAAATTGACCTGGTACTCACCCTTTGCATTGCTAGTTCACATGACTATGCAAATGTCGACCCCTACATGCATATCATAGGTCTAGTAGTCATGTGATATCAGTAATAACCCGTTTCAAATGTTGTAGGAAAAAAAAGATATATAAAGAATAATATATTATAATTTACTTTCCCTGCAACCTGTGGCATTCCTGCCTATGGGTCGTATTATGTATCAGAATGTAGAATCCTGTTTGTAATAAACTTAAAAATGAAAGAACACAAAATTCTGCATAATTTATTTCAGGTACATCTACTCAAGTATGGTTGTATCACATGACAACCATATTGACACATGCTCTCAGCTTGATGAATTTGTCCAGATTGCGATGACAGTGATTGGTTTCTTGCCTTTGTTCTTGAAATGAAAATGTTGACAATTATGTCCCTTCTGGTTTTTACAAACGGTATCAGACTTTCATTTAATATATTGTAATTTTGGTAGAATAACATTAGAAAGGAGTTTGTTGTCGATATCACGTGACTATTGGATTGATATCTGCAGATGGCAAGTACTGTGTCAGGTTTCATTTATGCTGTATATATCTTTGTGTCTGTCAGCAGATAAAGACATGATGACTTTGATGCTTGCGATTTCTGAGAAAATAAATCATTTTCTTATTGATTTCATGGAGGTATAACTGATTGTAACACCATTTAAATTTACTGGGCCTGCTAGTAAAGCTACTAGCATATGCTGCTTCCGCAAGGTGGTGACAAATTCCAATATTTCAGTTAGCATATGCTCTGACCCCACACCCCAACCTAAATCTCCAGATGTTAAATATGGGGTGAGAATATTGAGAGGAAACTAAGATTGATATTTGTTTTAAAAGTCAATTTTGTAGTCTGAAACATCAAATCTGTGAGCTTAATAATATAGTATAATTTATTTTAATTGCAATCTGTGGCATTCCTGCCTGTGGGTCTTTTTATGTATGAGACCAAGTGGTATTTGGTTATGACCCTTTGATATTTTCACTTAAGCATATCATGTTTATTTTTTAAATGCACTTCATGCTTTCTCTTTCTCATCAGACAAGTATTTTGGGTGTTATTAGAGGTCAGACTTTAATTGTATGAAAATACACAAATTTCCTTGCTATTTTTACAGGCCATACTACTCTGTTTTTGTTTTTTAGGCTCTGCGAACAATGGCTCGAATCATGAAGGAATGTTGGTTCCAAAATGCTGTGGCATGGCTCACTGCTCTTAGGATCAAGAAGACATTGAGTAACTTACATTCACAGGATGATATTAAAATGTCAACCGAAAGACCAGATAATGTGGAATGCTAAAATAAACTGCGTTACAGGAGTGAATAGTGGTTTCCCATTTAAGAAAGTTTTCACACAGTATACACTACTACATCCCCAGAACTTAAATGAATTCTTCTGTTGACATGGATTAGTCTATTATACAAATGGAGGTTTGACAGGTTGAAATGTGTATATCCCACATCAGTTTAAAAGATGAAGAGTAGTCTCCCCATGATGGTTGAGCCACAGGCCAGAAATACTTGATTCATTAAAAATTTATTGGTGAAGTGTTCAAATGATGGATCTGGATAATTTTTCATTTTGAAAAAGGTTCTTGTTTGTAGAAGATTGATCTTTGCATGTTCATTGCTGTGATTAAAAACACGATAATTTGGAATTGTGTCTGTTAAATAGCTGTTTTTAATTTTACAAAATTCAACAACATTTGAATAAATTTTTAGTGTCTTTGATTAAGACGAGCATGTAACTTTGCATGAGCTTTTGCTTTATTATAACGCAATATGGAGGAGTAGATACCGATCGAAAGATGTCTTTTAAACATGTTACATTTGAACTTCGTCCATTTCTGTTTTAAATTATTTCATGAGTTTTACAATGTATATATAACTTTTAAGATAAAAGTCTAGTTTTATTGAAGTAGCCTGAATCCGATGTGATAACAAGGGAATTTATATGTATGCCTACAACTGCTGATAATCTGGATAATAGTATTTCACTATCATTTTTAATTATCAATTTGACCAATTTACTCCTGAAAATTATGTTGCAGATTGGTCCAGTTTTTATAAACATAATTGACATGGCCTACATTCTCGTTGAGCTTTAAACATCCCAGGACGTTGTGGCATTGGCTGATGTATAATGAACTATTACTTTAGTTCATGTGGTTTCTGCAAACAATGATTGAACACGTGTAACCTTGTCTTTACGAAAAGTGTTTGGTGCATTTTTGGACTATCTGTGTGCATTTTTTCTGTATTTAAACAATCATGAACCCAAATTGTGGATGTGTGGTAAAATGTTTCCCTTTATCTGTGTGGTAAATAGTTTGTCCTTTATCAGCGTGGTAAACTGTTTAAGTCTGCAGCTGAACTCTTTTTCAGAAACGTAATTAAATGTACAATTCAACAGTTGTAAAACCTAATATGAGAATAAGATTTCTTGTACTTTGTAATATTTCTAGAATAAATCGGTATTCATTTAGTAAGGCCTCACCTGTTGCAAATCATCAGGGAACATAAAAAAAATCTCAAAATTTAGAAAGTGGATAAAGCATCATCCCTCATTTTTTTTGTTATGATAATGTTTTCATGTGGCATCTTGTCAGAAATAGCATAATTCAATACAAATAATGCTAACTTATTCAATACTGTTTGGGTGTTTACGGAAGATTGTTAAAATGCACAGTTTCTATCTGATCAGTAGTACAAGCTTGAGTTCATTTAAAATTGAATCCATTTGTCCTTGTTAGGATCAATTATTATTTATAATTGAACGGATCTCAGTCCCTCCATCCTTTGGCATATAATCCATTGTCCTTAATACATGGAGGAATATCAGTCCCTCCATCCTGTGGCATATAATCCATTGTCCTTGATACATGGAGGAATATCAGTCCCTCCATCCTTTGGCATAGAATCCATTTTCCTTGATGCTTGAGGGGATATCAGTCCCTCCATTCCATGGTTTAGACTCAATTATTATTGATAATTGAAGGGATATCGGTCCCTCCATCCTATGGCATAGAATCCATTGTCCTTGATGCTTGAAGGGATATCACTCCCTCTATCCTTTGGTATAGAATCCATTGCCCTTGATACTTGAAGGGATATCAGTCTCTCCATTCTGTGGCATAGAGTCCATTATCCTTGATGCTTGAAGGGATATCAGTCCCTCCATCCTGTGGCATAGAATCCATTGTCCTTTACTATGTATAGTTCGTATTACTAATAATAGTGACAATCTTCAGTGCTGTAAAAAACAAAGTATATAGCCATTGATCTTTCAGAAAGCTTTACACATTAAAGGAGGGAATGCAGATACAGGTATATGATTCAACCTGATACTAATAAAAGGAACATTGAATAGCAACATCTCAGCAGCTATGTTTTCCCTGTAATATTAAATACATTGGCATCGTCAAATTTAACAGCCACAGTATTCTCAATGCTTTCATTTAGTAAATTGTTTCAGATAGTGGATATTAATCTAAAATTTTCTTAAGTTCATTATTTTTTTATGTAAACGTCATTGACATCATATATTGAATTGTTATATACATGTATATTTTCCTTGCACCATTATGTTTTTGAATATTTCACTTTGATATATTTATCTGTCACAGGAACATTAAAGCAACTTCCTATGCTTGTGATTGTCTGCAAATAGTATCTCAGCTTATTTTGATTCCTTTCTGCAGTGTTTTGTGATGTTAAGTTATGTACCAGACCAAATAGTATCTCAGCTTATTTTGATTCCTTTGTGCAGTGTTTTGTGATGTTAAGTTATGTACCAGAACAGTGCTTAGGAATATGTTGCAACTAGAAATTGTTTAGTGTATCCCATGCTTCAGAATTTCAGCATGAAAATGAATGATGTATGCTTTCTGTAAAATCACTGTTTTACTGTACAGATTACGGCTTTTTTGACCATTGTATTATTGCATTTTGATTGTGATGCTAACATTGTTATTACATTAGGATTGTCATGTTAAAAATTACATTTTTACATTATGCTTGTGATGTTAACATGACATTTTTACATTAAAATTGTGATGTTAGCATTACATTTTTACATTATGATTGAGATGTTAACATGACATTTTTACATTAAAATTGTGATGTTAGCATTACATTTTTAAATTATGAATGTAATGTTAACATTACATTTTTACATTGTGATTGTGATGTTTACATTATGAATGGGATGTTAACATTATTCTATTACATTATGATTATGGTGTTATTGTGGCAGTTTTACATCGTGATTGTGCTGTTAACATGGCATTTTTACATTAGTGTTTACATTACGATTGTGATGTTAACATTACATTATTACATTGTGATTGTGATGTTAATATTACATTATTACATTGTGATTGTTATGTCAACATTACATTATTTCAATGTGATTGTGATGTGATGTTTGCATGATTGCTGCTTTTAAAGAACAAAAATGCCTATAACAATTTAAATCCTTGCAAGAGCAGTGCTTAGAATAAAAGTGATAGGAAATCATTAGAAACTGTCACAGTGAACATTAAATTAAACCTTAAGAAATCCTTCGTAATTCAGAACCTGTCGTACATTAGCTCTACAGGCTGTTTGAATTATGATGAGAGTTCAATAACTGTATCATCGAGAAAAAAATAATTCACATAACCAGCAATGCTGATGATGAAGCCTGTGCAAAATTGAATTATTTTACATTACCATTTCAGATTTTATTTCATGTTCATTTGGCTTTTTCCTCTACTTTTTTTGTTTTGATCCTTACATTACATGGCACTGGAATTCTTACATTGCACTGGAATTCTTACATTGCACTCTAATTCTTGTCTTCATCATTTTGGACGAGTTATGGCTCTCGTTGACCTGATTAACTGTTTCCTGTACTTTTTTCTGTTTTGATCCTTACATTGAGAGAGAAAGTCAAATAGAGTACTTGAAAGTGTGAATCAGACTTTTTGACTTCAGGTTTGGATCGCTTGGACTCTTTAATTGTTTAAACATGTACACTTATCAAAAAAAGCTAGATACTCTAGCTTTTCTCTTGCAGTCATTCATGATTTTCACTGTAGTGTCCATATTTAGAGATTTTACAATGGGGTCTCTTTTCAAAAATCTAGAATGCAGTCATCTTGATTGACACTGTATTGTCCATATTTAGAGATTTTACAATGGGCTCTTTTCAGGAAAGCTAGAATGCAGTCATCCTCGATTGTCACTGTATTGTCCATATTGACAGGGTTTTACAATGGGCTCACTTTTCACATGACAACTTTGGTGGTGCTACTAGAAATTTGAAAGTTTTCAGAAGATTATGCTTGAACAATTTAAAATTGATATACAGGTACAGGTACAGAAAATAATTAATTTTGTATGCGGTTAGGCTTAATGAGTTTGGATAAAAAGACAGTTATTGATGTCTTACACAGTTTGTGTTTTCTTAATATTGCTGTGTTATAAATGTGTCTAGTTTATGCAGTATTTAGGTTGATAAAATAATGTGGTTTACATAACCATGATAAGTCCATACTTTTTAAAGGTTTGTATATTAAGAGGAAATGTGTACATGTAATGTAAATAAATTTTACAAATCCTTATTTTTGCAAGGTTATGCTGGGATGTATGTGTGTTTTTCGCAATTGTAATGGGAGAGAAGGATGGAGCTTGCTCATTATTGTAATGTTAAACACACAGATTTTTCACATGATGCTGTTCCGATGATTTTTCACATGATGCTGTTCCGATGATTTTTCACATTTTCTTTCGATAAAACAGCGATAATTGGATAACATCTGGAGCATGCATTTTTTTTGGTTGCATTTTACATAATTGAATTGGTAATGGTGTATCTCTATGCTTTGTACCACCTTCTTAGTACCTCCTTAACATCATATTTTATTATCCTGAACTCGTAATAATTTCAATTACTTTTAAATATGTTAGTTCCATTTGAACACCTTATTCAGCCCTGAACACCACCAAAACTTCCTAATTTTATATGAACATCTTAATAGCGTATTATTTCAGGAACAGCTTAATTACTTCTGAACATGTTTTTTTCTGAAACACTTCATTTAATGACAATTTTTTTTATAATTATAATGAATAGTGGATGGTAACAACATTGTTGCACACAAGTGTATGGAAACTTTGTCTTTTATTTTTTTCTTCTGAACTTAGAAGCAGGGATTTTAATTTTGGTTTGGTTGTTCATTCATCCATCTTGCATTTATTTACATACAAATTATTCACTTTTTATGGACACTATTGTATTGATTTCATTTTGTTAAAGGGGCATAACTCTGAGAAAATGGCCGACTACTGTACATGTTTAGTTTCTACATCCAGACTATACAATTTTTCATTGCAGTCTATTTGGTGTTGGACATGCCTTGTACTGTTTACATCTTTGCTATTTCCAAACTAATGGGTGCCAACATTTGCTAATTTTATTTATAGCGCTTTTATGGCTAGAGAATGTAATGAAGTAGTTTGTATATTTTGACTCAGCTTTTTTATAACTTATATAACCCTGTCCATGTTAATGAGAACTTGTCTGAGTTTGTAATACCACTGCCATCGACCTATAAAACAACCAGTATCCAATGTTATGTTGACCTTTATAACAACCAATATCCAATGTTATGTTGACCTTTATAACAACCAATATCCAATGTTATGTTGACCTTTATAACAACCAATATCCAGTTTTCTTTAGACCTTTGTAACAACCAATATCCAGTTTTCTTTAGACCTTTGTAACAACCAATACCCAATGTTATATTAACCTATAAAACAACCAATACCCAATGTTATGTTAACCTTTAAAACAACCAATCTCCAATGTTATTTTGACGTTTATAACAACCCAATATCCAGTTTTATGTTGAGCTTTATAACAACCAATATAAATTGTTCTTTTAAACTATTTAGCAGCAAATATTGTGTTGATCTGTATAGCAACTTTATCCAGCATTTTTATTTAGCAGTAAATATCTGGTGTTTTCTTTAAACTATCATATTTACCTGCATAGTGATGATGTAGAATCATTATTTCCTTGACAGAACTGAATTACATAGCATAATTACTATTCGAGTATGTATTTTTATTTTTTGATGATATATGATGTGTGAATTAATAATGTCTATCACTCAGTTTTACGGCCAAGACATTAATATGTTGTATTGGTTGTTTCCATCCACTGTTTAAACAATAAACCAAACAAATGAACTGTATCATCACAGTGAATCATGCATCATATCAGATTATTATGTAATGAGTTATCTTTACAAGGCATTGTTGGTAATTTTCTGCAAGGCATTATGGGTAACACTGGTACAGTGTAATACTTTGTCTAGTTTATATTCATATCAATGAAAAGTGGTGCATGAGAGAAATGTAATACCAGTAATACATATACAATGACTTGCAAATTTTGCGTATTTACTTTCACCTGCTCTAAATAATTATTTTTTACCTACTTATGCGGTCATGGTCTCTAGTTATCATTTTTTGTATAAAAAATAGTTGCATTGTTTAAGAAAAGCCTTTAGATCATGTTGATATGTGTTTACAATGCTTGCATTTGGGCATGTATGAGAAACAGTGGTAAATATTTATATTCTGTGATTGGCTTAATGATCTTTTGTAAGCTTTGCACATGAGGAGAATTCACTGTCACCGCAATTATAAACCCAAAGTAATGACAGTTTAAGTGTAGGGAACTTAAACTTAGTGACTGTTTAGCAATTTCAATGAAATAAAAGTTAATATCCCTAGCTGTGTGTTTGTCAGTTTTAATTTTGATGTGAGCGCATTCATAATCAAACATGCAAACAAACAGACATATATACATATATAATTACATCCATGCATGCACACACACATACAAACTTACATGCATAACATACATACATACATACATACATACATACATACATACATACATACACAGACACATAGACAGACATGCATACATGCATAATTATATACATGCATACTGATATGCATATGCATACACACATACAGTATGTAGAATCTCACATAAAAACCTTGATTTTTCCATCTTCTTCAAGTCCTTCACTGCAATATATCATACCAAACATATAACAATTTAAGTGACATGTTGTATATAATAGCCTCTCCTGAACATATAACAGGTTAAGTGACATGTATATAATAGCCACTCCTGAACATATAACAAGTTAGGTGACATGTATATAATAGTCACTCCTGAAAATATAAGTTAAGTGACGTGTATATAATAGTCACTCCTGAACATATAACAATTTAATGGACAGGTTTAAAGTGACATGTTGCATATCATAGCCACTCCTGCAAACTATTTTATAATTCTTCTAGACACGAGTTTAGATAACAGTGTAAAAAATCATTCTTAAATAGATGTTACACTAATATGATAGAATCACGTTTGTTATGGTCTAGATTTTACATTTGTTACAATTTCACTAGGGTACAATGAGGTCAAAGTTTCATTCATCAAACTTGATAGAGAATCACACTTGTATTTCTTATCTACCTAATAGCTATGGTAGATTGATAAATATACTAACCAACTTTATTTTACCCCATACAGGACTTTGACGTCTTCATTTGCTATCGTAGATGATAAATGTACTAACCGACCTTTTACCACCATGGTTAGTGTACGTCTGGCAATTGGATAGTTTTCACAAATCCAGAAAAAGTTTTGGCGAAAATATATTGTGACTTGGTTAACTTTATTTCCCCGTTAATGAAAAGCACCAAACTAAGTGTGTGTGTGTGTGTGTGTAACACAGAAAGTGTGTGTGTGTGTGTGTGTGTAACACAGAAAGTTGAAGTCCATTTACGTTTAACTTTATTTCCCCGTTGATTCAGTGTGTGTGTGTGTGTGTGTGTTTGTGTGTGTGTGTATAAAACAAATATAGCTGAAGTCAAGGTACGTTTTTGTTTTACATCAACAAATAACTCTCTACTGTACAATATCTTATTTATTTTGCAACTTGAGCCCGTTCCGATAGGCATAGTGGCGTTAACGCCCAGATTTTGATATTTTCATTAATTTTTTTCCCTGATTTCCTTGAGGTTTTGTTTCTCCTCATTCCTTCTAAAATTTACTCCTAAGGTTTTTACATTGTCGTTAATTAAGGAGGGAGGTAGCCCATGTTGCTTGCCTCCCCAGTTTCCTATTAGTAATATTTCTGTTTTGTCGGGGTTTATTATTGATCCCGAAACTTTCCCAAATTACTCAAATTCCTTGATCAGTTCTTTTTAGGAATCTTTATCTTGTATAAAGTTGGTACAATCATCTGCATGTTGTAGCATTTCACCTCTTCTTTTATGTTTGGAACTTTAATCCCTTGGTTGTTATTTAATTTTATACTTAGTATTTCTATAGCTATTACGTATAATAGCATAGATAGTGGGCATCCTTGCCTCACTGATCTTTTGATATCAAATTTATCCGTTTTGGCTCCGTTTACCTTTACACATGAGTTTATATCCCTATACAGGATTTTAGTCCAACTTTGAAAGTTTATTCCAAGACCAAATTTTTCCAGTGTCTTGTATAGATAGTTTTGTTCAAGTCTGTCAAAGGCTTTTTCCTGGTCTAATAGTACAATGGCACTAGTTCTCCCAGTAATATTTATGATAGTTCTAATATTAAGTATGTTATTTTGTATTCCCTACCTTTCGGGCCACTAGTCTGATTTATAATGATTATTTTATCAAGACAATTTTTCACCCTTTCTGCTAAACTTTTACTTATAATTTTATAATCAATATTTAGGAGGGAGATGGGCCTCCAATTTTTTAGATCTTCCCTATCCCCCTTCCCTTCGTATATTAGTGTTATCATACCTTCACTCATTGTGTTTGACATGTTTTGATTCCTTAGTGCAATATTATTATATAACCATTCTAAAACTGGTGACAGTTCTCCGCAGAATTGTTTATAGAATTCCGCCGAGATTCCATTTCTACCTGGTGATTTATTTTTAGATACTTTCCCCTATCGTCTCCACTACTTCGACTTGCGAGATGAAATCCTCACATATGCTACTAGGTTTTGCGGTTATCATCTCGCACTTTGTCTCTCGTAAATGTCTCTTTATGTTCGTCTTCTGTGTCCTGTGAGGTATATAAGTCCTTGTAGTAATTTTGTATATAGTCTAGTATTTTAGATTTGTCTGTCGTGCTTCCTTCCCTCCCTATATTTAGTGATTCTAGAGCCCCCCCCAATCTTCTTAATTTCTCCCGTTCCTTCCCCGTTTTTATATAAGTGTGAATTTTCCTGCTTTTATATCCATCCCCTTTTGCACTTCATTTTTTTTATTTTTACTAATTTTTCATCTAATGATTTTTTTGTGCCCTGTGTTGTTGTTGTTTTTATCAAATTTTCCAAAGCTTCCTTTTCTAATTTTATCTTTTCAACCCTTAAGTTTGAATGAAAAATAGCTATTTTTTTTAAAAAACCCTTTTAGTTTATCCCACTCAAGTATCATATCCAAATTCCCCTTTGCTTTAAAATTATCTATTTCTTTTTTAATTTCCCTCCCAAATTCTTCATTTTCTAGTATTTTATTGTTTAGTTTCCATTGTCCCCTTCCCCATTTAGTTCTTTTGTTTTTCCCTATTTCTACAGATATTAACTTATGGTTCGAAAGTTTGTAATCTATTATCCCTGCTTTAATGTATTGAATTGTTCCGGATGATGTACCCCATAATATATCTATCATGTTCCCTGTGTTTTCTTTGTAATCAAAAGTGTAATCTGCCCTTAGTATGTTTAACTGTCTGTATATATCAATTAGTTTCTGTGATTTCATAATATATTCCATTTTGTCCTTAAACCGTATGTCTTCCGTTGTCAGTTTTCCCGTTCTGTCTATGACGTCCCCTCCTATGATTAAATTGCCCATTGTATAGTTTTCTAAATATTTCGCCAGCTCGTCAATAAATTCCTGTTTTTTTTTTGTATCTATTTGCTGGTATATACATATTAAAAAAATTGTTACCTCCCATTTTTATGTGAATTAACCTTCCCTTAAAAAACGCCCCTTCTCCTACCCTTTCCCATGTACACCCTTGTTTATTATTAATTACCATAGCTATCCCTCCCTTGATATTCTTTCCCATAAAGTTGTTATTTATAATTATACTATCCATGTCTCGTTCAATTTGTTCATTTTAGTTCGTCCGTAAATCCATTGCGTGTTTCCTGTACAAAAAGTAAATCATAGTCCCCTATTTGATTCAGTTTTTGTGCTTTGTCTTTATCTATCCCATTATATTAAAAGATAATAAACGGAAATTTTGTTCTTCCATTTTTGTAGTGCACCAGGTTTCCGCTTTATAAACAGTATTGTTGGTTATATTTAGTTTTTAAATGGCTATTATTCTTATATTCATATGATTTCCTCATCTAACCCTTTTTCTGGGGATCCTGGGTCTTCCCCTAATGTTTTGTTTGTGCTACCTGACATGTAAAAGTCACTAGTGACCTGCGAGGTAAAAAGTGTATCCCTAAGGTCATTTAGGTTATTTGGGTCCTCAGAGGGTCATTGTCTGTTTGTGTCTCATCTTCTTTTTCTAGGCTTTTCTGTTTAACCACTGTCGATCCTTTGTTTTCCTTTGTGGTATCCTTTCCCTCCTTTTTCCTTTCCTCAAGTGATTGGGATAAAATTTTCCTCATATCCCCCCCTTTTGTTTTGTTTCACCTGTGCTTTTTCGTCAAGTGATGACAGGTTGACCGCTTTCCTTTTTATTGTGGACCCTTTCCCTTTTGATATTGGGTTAGAGCATAAGTTTAGTATTTCTGTGCTTCTTCAATGGTTAGCACTTCAAAATGGTTGCTTGTTGGAATTTGACTTTTGTCTTTTCGTGGTGTTTTGGAGTTTGTTTTATTCGGGGTGAGGAATTCGTATCATTTCTCTGCCGTTTCCGAGGTTTTGTCCGATGTTTATACCTCCCTCACCTCTTGAATGACTTTTTTTTTTATCTGCTCTGTTGTTGTTTCCTTTTTGCGTTGGAGGGATTTCCCTGCAGCCACAGGGAACTAGACAACTAGATTCTAGTACTTGTAGTTGAGAAGTCTCCTTAGTCTTTTCTATCACAATTACATCTGTAAAAATCAACCAATCAATCAATCACCCGGTAAGCCTTGTTGATATGCCGTTGAGCACTACACCAAAAAGTATATTATATATATCATGCTGTACTGTTTTGAAATAATAGAGAGTAACATTATCCTGTTAAAGTCTGCTATATATAACATGCTATACTGTTTTGAAATAATAGAGAGTAACATTACCATGTAAAAGTATGTTTAAAATAGTAAAAAGTAACATTACCATGTAAAAGTATACTATTTTTAACATGATATGCTATTTCGCGATTGGTTCAGATGAATGTCTATGACACCAACAAAATATTTCACAAAAAGAACTGTTCCTATTTCGCAACTACATTATACAAAAACAAATTTACGTATTTGTGAATTGATCAGACAACAGCCTATATAATTATTTAAATGTTTATGAAATATTGTGTTGTTGCGCCTCGAAGTAATTAATGTGTCATCTATGCCTGAATTTTCTCGCATGGTAGTATGGCGCGGAAACAAATGCTAAAGGTATTTATCTACTTGCATAATCCTAGCAAACAACCTTGATGTATGGAGTAGAGAGGTGCATTTCTGATGTGAAATCATGGATGACATGTAACAAGCTGCAGATGAATGATGATAAAACTGAGGCTATTATGATCACGATCCAAAGATATTCTCATTCACATCCTTTACCTCAGACAATAAATATCAGGAACACCAACATTAAATTCTCACAGTCAGTACGAAACCTAGGTGTTACTCTAGACAGTACTATCACATTGCACCAACATGTCATGCACATATGCAAGGCTGCATATCTTGAACTGAGATGCGTCAGTTCCATTCGTAAATATCTTTCAGTTGATGCCACTAAAACACGTGTGTGTTCATTAGTACTTTCAAGACTGGACTATTGTAACTCAATTCTGTCTGGTTCTCCACAATATTTACTCCAGAAACTTCAAACATTAAAAACACAGCTGCTCGGAGGATCTTTAGAGTACCTCGATCAGAGCACATCTCACCACTGCTCTGTACACTACACTGACTATCAATTCGATACAGCATCAAAACACAAAATGTGTTCTCTGTACTATGTTTCACTGAGGGACTCCAGTCCAACATACCTATCCGGCCTCACCCATGTGTATACACCAGCAAGATACTTCCGCTCTTATTCTGAAAATAGTATACTCATTGTTCCAACTATGAAAACGAAGTCATATGGACAACGTTCTTTTGCATAACAGGGCCCGGCTAAGTGCATCGAAATGCCCATTGAAATTAGGCACAAAGACACAGTGGTCTCTTTTAAGAGTGCTCTTAAAACTCACCTTTATCGACCGCAGGGACAAACTTAGGGACCAAATAGTGTTTTGTATCTTATGTTTTCAGCATGTTTTTATGTTTTCCAATTTCATTGTTTTTGTCATTTGTTTTTCTTCAGTGAAGACATCATTATAAATGTTGTAAAGCGCTTAAAACTTCTAAAGATTAGGCGCTATACAAAGTCCTCATTATTATTATTATTATTATTATTATTATTATTATTATTATTATTATTATTATTATTATTATATTACCTACACTTCAGGATGAGTGGTGAGTAGTATAGTGGTGCTTTTTGGCGTCAATGGGAAAATACATTACAGACCCACCCATCCCAGGGCTGTTTGGCGTGAAGGTTTTAAAGATCAGCCTGGGATTGTTTGGCGTCAAGGGGAATTCAGCATGGGTCTATTGGGGCTCTGTAGCGTCAAGGGAAAGTGGAATATAGGTTAGGTTTTGTATAAGGACAATAGGAACGGAGGGGGTGAAGTAACGTCACTTTACTGAAGATTGATAACAATGTTGCAACAATCAGTAGCGTCACTAGGGGGGTGCGGGGGGTGCGGACCGCACCGGGTGACACCATCTCAGAGGGGTGAGACCAAAATGAAAAATTGCAAATTTTACAGAGCACACACTGTTCGGTCTAGTCTGATTTCATAAGCGGATAACCGATCATAGTTAAATACATGACTAGCAGGCACAGGGTGCCACCATGCAGTCTGCAAAGCGTATGGTGCTCCATGGTGGTAGTCTGGAGGGGTGACACGTTTGGAAGGGTGACAACATGAGTTTACTGCACTGGGTGACACCAACCCTAGCGACGCCGCTGGCAACAATGGTAGGAACAGGTGTGCACCGGGCTGACTTCATTGAGGAGTAGAGATATACTCCCAATACACATAAAGTGATAGAACACATACAATATACAACAATGACATAAAATAATATACAGGGAATTTGGATTCTTCTTCTCTTTTTATCCAGTTCTTCCACCAGCTCCTGACTTTTCCAATGATTCCTTTCTTTCTCCTCTTCTTCTTTTCATCCTCTGGAATCCAGTCAGGATGCCCCATTGCTCCAAACGTTTCATGAACTTTTATCCAGTTGTTGTTCAGTCTTTCAAATTCCTCTTTCTTCTTTCTGTTTTTTTTGTTCCTTCTTTTTTCTTTAGTCCAGGTATCTTAAGTTTTCTTTTTACTTCTGCCAGTGCATTTCTCATCGTGTAATCGGCTTTCTTTAGTTGGTCTAGCCCGCACTAAACAAATGACCACTCTGTGAAATTCAATGTTTTTGTAAAAGCACTTGAGTTGGATCACAGCGTCAAGTGCCTCCTTCAAGGTTCCCAATCTTACATTTTTTGGTGTAATGAAACCTCTTATTTTTTCTACTTCTTCCAGTAGCATACCTTCCACCAAATCACTGGCTACTTTCAGGTTGGTCACTTGACTTATCACAACGCCTTTGGTATATTGATATCTCCATCCGTATTCTAGCCTTTTCACTACATATGCTACATACATAATCCCAAACCAACTGTGTCTGAGTTCGTTAAATAACTCAATGGCCATCTCTCGAATGATGATGATGATTTGAATTATAGACGCTTTCGCCGATAAGGGCACGTGCGTCTAGTGGGCTATCCAAACACAAGGGAACGGAAACAAACCACAAATATACTTTCACAAACCACAAAATTTACTAACCACACATAAGGGAAGTAAAGCACTTCATACGACCACATACCCGCTAAGGGTTCCGTATTGCTTTGTTCCATCCAAATGGATGTTCATCGCACGACCGCTTACACGGATGTTGTTGCAGCCACCTTAGTAAATGTCTTATTAGAAGTAGTTGGTGTATCAGAAGCAGCCGTAGAAGTATTAGTTATTGTGCAGAAGGTCAGTTAGTAGTAGTAGTAGCAGTATAATTAAAATGAACGGGTGGATGAATCTCGTTGGAGGTTGAAGACATAATTTTGACATGGTTCAACAGACAAATAAACAGAGTAATAGCCATCAAGATAGATAGATAGATAGATAGATAGATAGATAGATAGATAGATAGATAGATAGATAGATAGATAGATAGATAGATAGATAGATACACAGACAGACAGACAGATAGATAGAAGTGAGGATTTAGCGTTTTATATTCAAATTTAGATACTTGAATGCTGTCATGATTGAATCTTTTTTACTTTCACATTTATTCTATCAGCCATATTGTGTACCCACGTCAACCAGCTGACCGAGAAATTCATATCTTAACCAGTCATTTAAATTCTGGGTCAATTATTTCGGGTATTTGTCTGTACACGCCAACACTTGCCATGCAAGGTCGACTAATAATAATAAAGCTTTTTGTCATGTGCTTGAATTTCTCTGTAATGACTGGCTGGCTTAGTACATAGTAATATTACCTTGCTTGGCGACGTGAAACAAGTAGCCATTGTACAGAATACACTAGTTAACTTGGAACACAGACATTTTACGGGATTTATACATATTCTGTAAGTACCAGTCTATTAATTTTTATTTATAAATTAAACTAAGTGTATTTTATATACTCGCTGAACATGTATATGTTCATATTATGCTTGTTGATAACAGCGTGAACACATATTGAGTCAATACATGACCTTGGAATGACGTTTACACGTATCAAGGTTACTAAACGCGAGGAGAGTTATGCTCTTAATAGCACATTCGTAAATGAGAGAGAGAGAGAGAGAGAGAGAGAGAGAGAGAGAGATACACGGTAGTTACACCCACAATATATTACCACGTCCGTATATTAAACGGCAGATAACTTAAACACTAGATCATCAAATATTTAGAACGTGGCCGATTTTCAACTAGCGCGATTTTAATGAAAATACAATATGCACCTTGTTTCCTGTGAATGTGTAGTCAATTATGATAGATAAAACATTTATAGCAGCATTCATTCGCAGTATTTACACTAATTCAAATCCTTCCCCACAGTAGTTACACCCACCACATATTACAACCAACAGTATCTACACTCACGAAAACCCTCACCATCCACATAAATTACACCCACCACATATTCCCATCAACAGTAATTAAACTCATGAAAACCCTCCGAATCCACAGTAATTACCCTCATTAAATATTACCAACATATAATCATCGACTGTATTTACACTCACGAGAAACCTCCCCATCCACAGTATTTAGTCACGAAAAACCATCCCCAACCACAGTAGTTACACCCACCACATATAATCATCGACTGTATTTACACTCACGAGAAACCTCCCCATCCACAGTATTTACACTCACGAAAAACCTTCCCCATCCACAGTAGTTACTCCCACCACATATAATCATCAACAGTATTTACACTCATGACAACCTCATCATCAACAGTAGTTACACCCCTCACCCCACACACATATAACCATGAACAGTATGTACACCCACCGCTACTTTAACAATCCACAGAAATTACACCCGCCACTTATTACAATCAACATTCACTGCACTCATACAAAACCATTTCCATCCACACTAGTTACACAAACCACTTATAACCATATCTCTCTCTCTTTCTTTCTTTCTCTCTCTCTCTCTCTCTCTCTCTCTCTCTCTCTCTCTCTCTCTCTCTCTCTCTCTCTCTCTCTCAGTGACTGTGTATGTGTGGATCTCTTCTTTTGTCTGCATTCTACTACATTATATAGTTTGTGGTGCACGGGATGAACTCCAAATGAGGATAGCAACAATATTACAATATCAGTGTTCGTTGAATATTTTTGTATATTTTTAGAGTAAAATAATAGAACACCTTTCATCCGTTCTCAAGTGCACTAAAATAAGATTGACTTTCTTTACAAGCTCTTTGAACCGTTTGCAAAGGTTGGGGTGGGCTACTTCCAATATATAAATTAAAATATTATGGAAGTTCCACTCTGGCTCGTGAAGTTATAAAGTTAAATTACGGACGAAATAGATGTACAGCTCTGAGCCACCAGTCAGTACTGCCAACGGTTAAATTATATAGAACGCGAAGATAAAGTTCAAAATAATAATTTAATAAAGTCGATAATTTTAAATGATAAACTCAATCACTCGTCCTCCAAGTGACAGCCTACTTCATCTCGTGATTTTCAGTTTGAGTTCGATTTTCCCCTGGCCTTTGGTTCTACTCATCTCTTTATTTCGTTCCTCCCACTCCTCCTGGACTTCACCTCTCCAGACTTCTCTTCTTCCTTCTCTTTTCTTCCGTCTCTCTATCGGAGACACTGGGGCCACTGTTACTGGTCTGTCCCTCGAAGCTTCCTTTAGAAGCTGCACTTAGAATCCTGTCCTAAGATTTTTCTCCGCCAAAAACGTATGGGTGATCGGAGTTGCTATCTTCTGTCAATCTTCCTAACGAACTATAGCGAACTAAATCTCGCTGGCAGGTTTAAGGATATCATACTTTGCCAAATTAGGGTCCCGTCCCTATCTCGATTCTGATTGGGTAGCGCTGTGGCCCTGTCCAATCGACTAAGCGACCAATTCAACCTTACTGTCAGTCTGCGGAACAAGAAGATAAGGCACGTCCACTTCTTTGGGCAAATTTTTTCATCTGCACAAGCGCTTCCACACCAAGGTGATAATTGCGCTTCTGACGGCCTTGGTCGGGCTTCCCACCCTAGCCACGGCAAACTTACGTAAGGGATAGTGCTAGCCTGCGGTCATGTTTAACATTAACAATGGCTTGTCCGAATTACTTTGATTATACATGTTTCTATACTATTTTGGGTCGGGTAAAACGCCACACTCTTCACAAAAGAAATTGTCCACAATAATGTATACAAGATAAAATTAGGTATGCACGTGACCTAAGTTTGCTCTTTTTCAGTCTTACCCTTGTGTCAGCATTGTGTTGGAGTGACGGCTTACTTTTCTTTGGGCCAGTAACTGTCAACGACAACCTGTTATAACTACAAAATGGCCACTGGAGGACAGACAGAAAATGGTTGCAGTCTGATTAATGTTGAGGGAGTGACACTACATGGCTGTAAGTGTTCTATAAATTATATTTTTAGAAAAACATTTGCTTGTTAATAAACCTTCAATATATACGTATATAATATCTTTTGTGTGATTTTATTATCATAGACATAACTATACGCAGTAGAAGCAGTGTATATTCGATGACGAAAAGTTGAAAGAGATTTTAAATTTAGACGACGTCAGGGTATATTTTCATACAATTTTGTTACCTAATGTCTGACATACTAATGGAATATGCCAAGATATATACATGAACATACCTAATATCTTATAGTGGGTTGGGTAAAGGAAATTGACACTCGAACATACCTAAAGTCGTATAGGGGTTTGGGTAAGGGAAATATACACGTGAACATACTTAATATTTTATAGCGGGTTGTGTAAGGGAAAGATACACATGAACATACCTAATATCTTATAGGGGGATGGGTAAGGGAAAGATAATGTAACATGAATATACTTAATATCTTATATTGGGTTGGGTTAGGGACAGAAACACTTGGACGTTTTTAAGACTGCAGTGTGCTGGGCAAGGAAAAGATACACGTGAACGTTTTTAATACACCGCACGGTTGAGTAAAGGAAAGATACACATGAAAATGCTTAATATGTTATAGGGGGTTGGGTAAGGGAAATATACACATGAACATACCTAATATCTTATAGGGGGTTGGGTAAGGGAAAAATACATATGAACATACCTAATATCTTATAGGGGGTTGGGTAAGAGAAACATACTCATGAATATGCTTAATATGTTATAGGGGGTTGGGTAAGGGAAACACACTCATGAATATGCTTAATATGTTATAGGAGGTTGGGTAAGGGAAATATACACATGAACATACCTAATATCTTATAGGGGGTTGGGTAAGGGAAAGATACATATGAACATACCTAATATCTTATAGGGGGTTGGGTAAGAGAAACATACTCATGAATATGCTTAATATCTTATAGGGAGTTGGGTAAGGGAAACACACTCATGAATATGCTTAATATGTTATAGGGGGTTGGGTAAGGGAAAGATACACATGAACATACCTAATATCTTATAGGGGGTCGGGTAAGGGAAAGATACACATGAATATGCTTAATATGTTATAAGGGGTTGGGTAAGGGAAAGATGCACATGAATATACCTAATATCTTATAAGGGGTCGGGAAAAGGAAAGATACACATGAACGTACCTAACATCTTCTAGGGGGTTGGGTAAAGGAAAGAAGCACTTGAACGTTTTTAGCACACTGCAGAGTGCTTGGTAAGGAAAAGATACACTTGACTATTTTAATACACTGTAGAGTGCTGGGTATGGGAAAGATACACGTGAACGTTTTTAATGCACTGAACGGTTGGGTAAAGGAAAGATACACGTGAAATGGTTAAAGAAGTTACAGAGTGAGTTAATATGTTATTTATTGGTCAGCGGGATATATTAAAGTTTCAAATGTGGATAATATAAAAATCATTTGATAAAAAATAATGCTGAGCAATGTATAAATTCACACATTCAACAAATATATTATCATTTTCTTAGATCAATTATTGCACCAATGTGTACAGCCATTTTGTGAAAGAATTATTTTCAGACATGTTTGCACAAACAAACCTACTTTTCAGAAGAAATTTTAAATCAACATTATAGAATAAGTGAAGACATAAAGATGTAACAATAGTTTGCCAAATTTATCCCAATATCAAACTAAATTTGATCAACAGAAAAAGGCCCTTATCTGACAAAGCAGCTTTTGTTACATTAGTCCAGTTATAATACCTTTAGATAATTGTATTCGTTTTTGAAGATAAATTTGCAAATTTCTATATCGGATTTACCGAGATGGAGAAGACAGCTCAGAACTACATCCTTCTGCACCCTCAACCCCAGACCCCCATGTTCCCTCTACAATGTTTCGTATCACCCAAAATCAGGTAAAACATGACGATATTATTGGTGCCATAAAATCTTTAATTAAATCAGGCTATTTCAGTAATTTATTTGTATCATCCAGGTAATTATAAACAAGGTTTATATTGCAACCGAATTATTTATTACGTAATCTCTCTCAATATATCGTTGTTTCCAGGACTATACATACATTCATGAATTAATCCATCCATCCATCGTAACGTTGTCCTTTGGACATATATTTTGTTTTGCATGTGTTGATTATGGTAAGACATCATTATAAACAGTTTCCGGAAGCTACAACGTCGATGTTATGAACCATGTTCAGGCAATTGTTTTAGCGCTTACAACTAAAATGACATGTTAATGTTTGCAGGCGATAAAAGAAAGAAAATCTTTGAATGACATACATTTTGCATAACTTCTTTCTCATCTGAATCTCTCAAATTCTTCTTCCAAATTTTTCAAGTAGATTTATAATGAAGTGCATATATGTACCAGTTTATAATATGTACATTCCTAGTGAAGTACATGCAGGTATGTTTTTATGACAGGTACAGTCATAGGGATGTACATGGATGTACGATGTACCACAGGTACATTCATAGTGAAGTACATGCATGCACGATTTTCTGACAAATTTGTTTAAATTACACATGAGAAATTACTTTCTAGTCTTTCAGATTGGTTTAAATTATAAATCCCATGAAAAACTATATTCAAGTAAAATTTAAATTATAAATCCCATGAAAAATTACCTTCTAGTCCCTCAAATATGTTTAAATTATAAATCCCATGAAAAATTACTTTATAGTCTTTTAAATTGTTTTATTTAAAAATCCCATACAAATTATTTTTTAGTCCTTTAAATTTGTTTATATTAAAAATCCCATGAACGGTTACTTTATGGTCCTTTACATTTGTTTAAATTATAAATCCCATGAAAAATTACTTTGTAGTTATTTAAAAGTTGTTTAAGTTTTAAATGACATGAAAAAGTACTTTCTAGTCCTTTAAATTTTTGAAATTATAAATCCCATTAAAATTACGTTCTAGTCAGGTGAATTTGTTTTAATTATAAATCCCACGAAAAATTACTTTCAGGTCCTTTAAATTTGTTTAAATTATGAAACTCCATGAAAAATTACTTGGTAGTCCTTTAAATTTGTTTAAATTATAAATCCCGTGAAAAATATTTAATAGTTTTCAAGGCTGCCAAGAGTATGCATATACCAACATTAAGGTCGATGATTCCAAACAAAACAATAACCCTATGATTCCACTTTGTAAAATGGTATTTACGGATTTCAGTCCGTTTCAAGACTGTTGACCTTGATGTGTAAAACAAGTTCGGTGATATCGATATATCAGAGCTAGTTAAGACGTCCAATTGCAATTCTGTATAGGATAAAACAAGTTTGGTGAGTATATTTATCAATATACCCGAGCCAGTGAAGACGTCTCTTGTAATTCTCTATAGGGTAAAACAAAGTCGGTCAGTGAAAATATTGATCTGCCATTGGAGACGTCAATATTGCAAATTTGTATAAAAATTGATCAATGAAACTTTACAGCACGTTAGCGGAATTGTAACATATTTAGATGTGAATACTGTAAAAACACACAAAATAATTCTGCCTGGCATAGGTTTTTAATCAAACTGAATCAGCTTGACTTTCGACTCTGATCCATGCGTAAATACGCTGTGGTTTGGATATAAGTCTGTCAGGCAGAAGCAAAGCACAAATGTGTGCTTATATAATATAAAAGCATCGGTTGGATGAATTAAAACAATACAACTTTGAACTGGAATTAATGAATGATTAATTACAGTGAATATTCTCAAATTCAAACGTAAACTTATAACGTTGAATCGGAAATTAATCAATGATTAATAACAGTGAATATACTCAAATTGAAACGTAAACATATAACGTTGAATCGGAAATTAATCAATGATCAAAAACAGTGAATATTCTCAAATTCAAACGTAAACATTAAAACGTTGAATTGGATATTAGTCATGACCAATGACAGTGAATATTCTCAAATTCAAATGTAAACATTAAAACGTTGAATTGGAAATTAATCAATGATCAATAACAGTGAATATTCCTAAATGCAAACGTAAACATTACAACGTTTAGATCTGGAAATTAATCAATGGCACACAGTTATACTTTCGGAACACTTTCAGTGATAAATAGAAGAAGAAAAATTTCAATGCAAACTACCTTTATTTACTAATATAAATATTTTGCAAATAGATTTTCATTCTCAATCTGAACTATAATCCGTGTTAATTTCGAGTATAAACTATCTGTGTACAATTATTAATTCAACACAGTGAAATACAATGATATCAATACGGTCATACTTGTGGAAAAAACTTTTCTATCAAAAAGGCTTTGCATTCAGCACGTGAAGTGATTTCAATGCAAAATAGTTTTATACATTGAATCCAAATATACTAACCTGTGCTTCCAGTGATATTTCACCTAATAAACCTGTATGAACAATACAGTCAATAAGGACATAACCAAATTTGCTAAACGCAAAAGAAAGTGTGCGCACAGGAAAATATAACGCTGCATAGTTCATGCAAATAATTACAAATAGGATTAAAGAGAAAATATCTTTTAAAAGGATTCTAAATTCTCAAAATTTAATAGTCAAAACTGAAATAATACAATAAGGTAATTACACTTTTAATATCTCGCCCAAAAGAAATCCCTTTAGACCTATCTAGACCCTTTTTTTTTACAAAATAATAATAATAAACACGAAAATCAACAAACACAAACAACGGCTATTAATACAATGGCCCACAACAACTTCGCGTTAGATAATTTCTTCCAAATGGAAGAAGAGGAAATCCCCCAAGGAAAACTAATTAAAGGGAACAGGCCCAACTATGTTCAGGCTATATATAAGTCCCAAACACCAGCGAAACAAAGGCCCCCCCCCCCATCCCGACAATTTTAGCATCCCTCATAGCTAGGGGAGTACCAAGCGAGGAGATATATATTTTCACCCACCTGGGAAAGGGGGTCTATCTCTTGTACCCCAAAAACCCCAACCCTTAATACCATCAGGGAGCATAAAGATAGGTGACATAGTGGCACAAGTGACTACACCCCCACCTATCACCAAACTTATCAAAATATCATACACTGACATTTTCATTTCGGGCGTCCCGTGTGAAATCCCTATTGAAACTTGTGTCCAAGGCTTTGAGCATAGAACACAAATTAAAGTCATATCTGCAAGGAAAGATATGTACAAGCCATCCCGGGGGTTCACACTGGGAAATTGATATTGAGGGTGGAAGCAACCCAAGCAAATAGTGTGCCAGAAATATTTAAAGTGCATGGCTTTCTCGTAACTGCAATTTAACTGGACCATGCCGCATTTGCATTCAAACAGGCCATAACAAATGGGTATGCCCCACGCAAAACGGGGAAAATACCCCAACACAAATGATTAGAGACAACAACTTAACTAACACCCAACCAAACACATATGCGAATGTCACAGCTGGCAATACCCCCCAAAAACAAGAAGATAATCAAATAACACCTCCTGAGGACACCACAGACAACACTACGGCAACAGAAACAACAGACAACACATATATAAACACAGAAATATAGGGAGAAAATACTCCATTTTCTAGCCCCACACAAAGGAAAAGGAAAACACTCATCAGAACAAGGGCGAAACCAGCCAGAAATCTCCAGAACAACATTTTATCAATAAAAACAATAATAGAACACATGGAACAGAACAAAATAAACGGAGAACTAATACTAATCGATCAGGAAAAGGCCTTCAATCGAATAGAAATTGAATACATATTATCCATCCTAAAAAAAATCGGATTCGGAAAAACTTTTCGCAATTGGATAAAAACTCTGTGCAACAACATACAATACCTAATCCAAATCAATTTAGCGAAAACAAAAAAAAATCGACATACAACGCTCAGTTAGACAGGGATGCCCTCTATCTATGTTACTTTACCTACTTGGCATAGAGATACTGAGAAACAAAATCCAATGTGATGAAAACATATCAGGAATCAAAATCCCAAACATGCAGGAAGTGTGTAAAACTTTGCAACATGCAGATGATTGTACACATTTCATAACAACTCAACATTAATACAAATATCTAATAGACCAATATAACAATTTTGGACAAGCATCAAGATAAAAAAAAAATAAGCCACGACAAAACTTAAATATTACTAATAGGAGACTGGAGAGGAAACCACCCCGGCCTCCCTCCCTCACATGTATTACCCCATGGACAGTTTAGAACCCATGTCAAAGTTTTAGGTTATAATTTTGGCACAAACAACAAAAACATACATTTTAACCAACTCGTGCGAAAAATAAATAAACATATAGATACATGGGATTCCAGACAACTAAACATACTAGAGAAAGCACATATTGCAAAAACATATCTATACAACTCAATTTGGCATGAATTTGACAACATTAACTTTGAATTCATATACATGTACATAAACAAAATTGAATACAAAATAATTAACTTCATATGGCATGGAAAGATCACTAAAATAGCCAAATATACTCTACAAAATGAACAGACACAAGGAGGAATAGGCATACCAAACTTACGAATTAAACAAATCAACAACTTAGAAAGACTAAGAAATTTAACACCCCACCCCACATACTTTTGGCAAGCATTATATCTCTACTGGTTTGGCTTTAAGCTACCAAACCGACCAGAAGTATACCAAAACAACAGCATTATAAAAATTCTGACACCACCAAAAACAACATACAGAATAAAAAGTAGTACAAACATTCAGACAGAACAAAGAATTTTGGACCCCCAAAAATAAAAATTATATACTTTACTAATGGATAGACAAATAGACATGAAAAACAAAATTGAAACCTGTATAGTGTCCTTGATTGGAATATGATATGGACAAACAGGTCCAAAATCAGAAATACAAAACATAAAGCAAAAATATTAGAATATCTTCATGATGCATGGTGGACATGGTGGACATAAGAAAAAGCATCTCAAATGAAAATAATCAAAACAATACCACCATGCTTACTATGTAAACAATATAGAGATAATAAAATACACATAATACTAGAATGCACCAGCATTGATCAACAGAGAAATATAATTAAAAATAAAATTACACAAAAAATTGGATCATATGATAACTATAACTTACTATACACAAATCAAATTAAAGAGAAAAAAAACTATATGATGAAGTTATTCAATTTATATTGATGGCAATTGAGATGAGGAGACTACAAGTATTTCACATTTAAATATAATCTCAGAAAAATAAAAATGACTAACAAATAAACTTTAAAAAAAACATTGTACAAAATTATAGGAATACAACCCACAAGCGTGATCCAACTCATCCAACAAAACAAAAACACGATTCTTATTGTCACGACGACATGATAAGGAACACTATTTGGGGGAGCGAGATCCCTTGAGCCACTATGTCCAAATGTATTATTCCAGTTATTCTGCAGTGCCTTTACCAACAACCTCTGTTCAACTAGAATCATTTACCTGGCAATGAACATGCCCTTACAGGCAGGTATACATCCATGTATGTGCATATATATATATATATATATATATATATATATATATATATATATATATATATATATATATATATATATATATATATATATATATATATATATATATATATATATATCTATTACCAATTGTACTTAATCACTTAATCTTTGAGTAAATATGGAAATCTTCTAGGATTTCCTTGAAATATATTCAAAATTTCAATTTTCTATCTTCATAACAGATACGGGTTAACAATAATATGCAGCAGGCAGGTGATAAACCCCATGAGGAGTGGATCACATGCAGGCAACATATATCTATCCCCACAGGTCTTGTAGACCTTTTACTTATAACCTATTATACAACTATGCTATCTCTAAGGAAACTAATTACCTATTATCAGAGGCGTAGCGATGATATTTTGCACCCGGGGACGAACTATAAAATTGGCGCCCCAGCGATCTTGTGACCGATTTATTACCCTTGTTTACTTATTATAATGTAACGTTGTAAGCCTCATTTTGGCGCCCCTGTACCTTGGCGCCCGGGGACATATGTACCCCCTGCTCCCCCCCCCCTAGCTACGCCTCTGCCTATTATCTTATGTTTTGAACTGTAACACTCTTTACAGTCCCGAAACGAACTACTAACATTTACTTTCCATGCTAACTTTTCTGGAACCAACAGGTATCGAGATATAGACCCTCCCATCACAGTGCCCAGGAAACGGGCACAGTGCCCCACAGAATCATTAACTCCCAAAAAAAACCAAAAAAAAAAAACCCCAACAATAACAACAACAAAAAAAACAACCAAGAAACATTGCCCTAGGGAAGACCCGAGGTTTACGGGAGTTTATACAAACAAAGCTACCACAGCCTCTACTAACAAGGATATTAAACTAACTCCCAATAGAAGATTTCAAGGTATGTACAGACACAATACAAATATATATATATATATATATATATATATATATATATATATATATATATATATATATATAATATTTATATAAAAAAAGGGAAATCACAAAACACTTTTATCCCCATACATACAACCTCTCCATTCTACAACCACAAATAAAAAAAAAGGATCAGCTCTCTCAGAGAAAGACATTAGACAATATATCAATTTGACCGCAACCAGCTGGCATATTTGACCCCAAACTGATAACATGTAACAAAAAGGCACTCTGCCTCAAACTAAGAAACTGATACAATTCCCTATACACTACGGGAGTGAAACAACATGAAGACAACACAACCTTGACCTGCCCTACATGTACCCAAATTCCTCCCTAACATGGAAAGAAAGAAGGATAAAGAAAAAACACAACAACAACAATAACGGATTTCTCGAAAATAACAAAGTAGATACAAAAATTGGAAAATATGACACTGCATACATAATAACTATGATAACACCACACAATATAAAACACAACCTATACATACAAACAAGAAATACTACAAATAAAACGATAAATAAACACCATTTACTAGAACAAATACAAATAAAGGAAAATTAAATATAAATAAATATAAAAAATTAATATAATGGAATTAAAACAATTAGATGAATTAAAAGGCAACTATATGAATATAATCTAGATAGAGCCGTCAGAACAATACCATGTGTAACACAAACCACAACCAAAAAAATAAAAAAAACAAAAGCACAACACCAGACAATACGACTCTGGCAAAGTCACTAAAACGGGAAGTAACCAAGGAATAAGGAAAGGAAACCTACCCTGGGACAAGTGTACTAAGGAGGGGAGTACAATCCTTGTTTGAAGCATATAGAGAAAGGAAACCAAGTTGTTTTTGTCAGTCGCAGACAAAATCTCTGAATACGAACTATCAGCACGGTTAGTAAGTAGGAAGTACACTCTATAAAGCTTCTTTGGGATAAAGTAACTTGAAAAAATATGATAAACGAAACAAAGAATTAGCCCTTGAAAACTTCAGAATTCAAAATAAAATAAAAATAAAATAAAAATTAACAAAATATAATAAGAAAACACAATAACAAAAAAAAAATCATAACACGGGGTGGACAAGGAAACCCTACGCCTAACATTTTATAACTAACACATACAAGGGTGTCGCCTCAAGTACCAAACCAGCAATACGTGCTGGGGAGGGACGAAGGGTGTCGACACCTAATCAAACAATATTTTGTTTAAATGGTGGCCTAACGTTAGTTCTGCGCCAGATGTTTAAACTATAAATCCACTGAAGAAATTTTTTAAAAATATTTTTCAAGGTTGCCAAGAGTATGCGTATACCAACAATAAGGACCATGATTCCAAACAAAACAATAGCCATATGATTCCACTTTGTAAAATGGTATTTACGGACTGTTCACCTTGATGTGTAAAATAAGTTCGGTGATATCGATATATTAGAGCTGATTAAGACGTCCAATTGCAATTCTGTATAGGATAAAACATGTTCGGTGACTATATTTATCAATATACCCGAGCCAGTAAAGACGTCTCTTGTAATTCTGTATAGGGTAAAACAAAGTGGGTCAGTGAAAATATTGATCTACCACTGGAGACGTAAATATTGTAAATTTGTATAAAAATTGATTAATGAAACTTCACAGCACGTTAGAGGATTTGTAACATATTTAGATGTGAATAAAACACAGAAAATAATTCTGCCTCGCATAGGTTTTTAAACAAACTGAATCAGCTTGACTTACGACTCTAATCAAAGAATATTTTGTTTTAAATGGTGGCCTAACGTTAGTTCTGTGCCAGACGCTTTAATTTTTAAACCCAATTTAGCATGGTTCCCCTCCCCGCGTTTGCCTCTAAAGTTACACTTTCTGCCACAGCCGTGAATAGTTCATACTTTATATTTCTTTCAATGTTGACTAAGAGTTTTCACAAAACAAGAATTCATGGCAATGATGCTGATAGTAAACACTCCATGACGATAATAATTGTTTTAGGTTCAAACACCATTTTTCAGCGCATGATAGGCGGCCAGTGTAATTCTTGTAGAAAGAACCCGATAAAGCCCGTGTTTGCACCAACGATTCACTACAAGCTACTGCACTGCACGACTTCTCACATGCAACCCAGAGACTAAAACCAACGCTGACAGAAGTGAAATGGTAGTATTCGGTACAGGCGAGCGCTTTTGACCACTCACTGCTGCTAATGATAATTTCATATTGCTGCTGTTGATGAAGATAAATGATGATACTTTTTTTCATAAAAATAATTATATGACCTTGTTCATTTTTTTTCTTCATAAAAATAATTATATGTCCTTGGCACTTGATTCCACTGTGCAGGATAGGGTTCCTAAAAACAACAAAATACACTGAAAAGCCGAAATACACATGTATTTACATGTTCTCTCTGTATATCGGTTTCCACACACATTATTTTGTTTTTGTTTGAATAATAATAATAATAATAATAATAATAATAATAATAATAATAAAATAAGATTAATGTGATTTTGATACGAATAATCTACTTTTTTTCCTATTTATAGCACAATTATTTTTATGACGTCACTTGGTCGTACTTGATTCGACAGACCTGATATATGACGAGTCGTAGTAATATATACACAGAGTGAAAGGGAAAATTATCGAAATATCAACAGTATTTCCCGACATTATATTACATATTTAGTATAACTTTTAATGATATAGCTTTTGAAAAGTAAATAACATTTAATTTAACTTTTGTTTAAAAGGTTTCCAAATATTTGGCCTCTCTCTCTCTCTCTCTCTCTCTCTCTCTCTCTCTCTCTCTCTCTCTCTCTCTCTGTACTAGTTATGATGATATTCATTGTATGGGTGTTAAAAAAGTCTATTTTTGGAAATATGTGAACGTTGATTAGTCATACATGTTTGAATAGTAATGAAAAGCAAAATAATTTCAATTTATATCAATTATTTTTGTTTTACTTGATTTGACATATATGATAAACGGCGAATTGAAATACATACACAAAGTGAAAGTGAAATGTAACAAAGTACCAAAAGTGTATACGATAATATATATGCAAGAGTGAGATTAATCCTGTGATCGTAACAAGCCACGATATATGATGATAGACAAAGACAACTCAGGTAAGCAATTAATCCAATGGTATTCAGGGTTATGCTCCTCTTGAAAAGAGAACTACAAGTCATGTGCACAAGACAAGGTAAAATAAACCTAACCTAAAACAATGAAATATACGATATTATGACGACATCTCTGGTTCATGTTTAGCATTTTTAGCTGTAATTGTCACAGTTCATACACTAATTTTTCGTGTCCTTTATCCAGGTTTGGGTCAATTAGTCCTTAGTTCAACAACAGTTGTCTGACTGTCCGTGAAAATGATGCATTTTGTGTCTATGTCGATGTGGCGTCTGAAGCGTTTGAACAAGTGTTTGTTGTTGCTCTATCATTTCTATCCAATCTGTTTTTCTCAACTCAAACAGTTTATGACTGTCGGCAAGCCGGAATTCTCCAAGGCATACTAGAGCACTCCTCAGATTTCTGAAGTGTCTGGTTACTAATTGTCAAGTGCCAAATTTTTCGTCGGTGACATCCAGTAATTAATTCGTAGGCTAGTCGACAATCGACTGTCTTGGGGCAGAGTTTGGAACGGGAAAAAATGTTTTCTTAAACCTGGGCAGGCTTGGTACAATAATTAAAGTGAAAACGGACTGAGTATTGACACGTAAAATTATGGGAATACTCACGTAGAGCTTTCAAAAATAATTAAGACAAACGATAATGTGACATCTCGATCCTAAGTGCCATTTGTGACATCGTGAGAGACGGTTTCCATAAGGTCAGTAAGAATAGCGTTAATGCCGATTGGTCAAATGTACAGGACAGAGGGTTGGGTCGAAACCCAGAATCGGGAAATATATAGTTCGTATCAAACGATGTTAGGCAGTCTAGCAAGACGTCTGCAAGAGACGGTCAGAATAATTGATTCCAAACCCGGAGAAGACTCCGTACGTCTTTGAAAGAAAGACGTTCGTAAATTAACTGGGTTCCAGGGAACTGAATGTGGAACGATTGTAGGACGCCAAAACACAAAAGGTATTTAACTCAAATTCACCTTTATTATGATGTAATGTATATGCTGTTTATCTATGTCTTAGATGAATAATGTATCGATACTACGATATAACTAGTTCAGTATTACATTGATTTAATAACGTACTTGGATATGTTTCTTTGTTACAGATGCATGACGTGTTCATATTTTGTATGGATAGTCGGTTTTACAGTGATTTAATAATGTATTTTGAATTCTGAATTAGCATTTTACCTTATATACTTACGTAGGTAAATTGGTGGTGTAGAAAACCCGCCGTGTACATGTATGATTGGAAAGGTTACATTAATTTGAATTTATCATATTAAGTAAATATGAATTGTGTGTTATGTTATATTGCCTCACTTTACGTAGTGATTTACGGGAATATATGACTTTCCCGAATTCTGATGTCGATAATTAACAGTATAGCTCTATTGATCTGAAAGCATGTATAGAAATTGTTAGCCGTATGAATGATAACACTGATAGTAAGATCTGATTGTTCGAACATGAAGACGGACTAACAATCGCAATTCTGAAAGTAGCGAGATACTTAGGGCGTTTTACCCTTTTCTTTTACAAGGAAAAATAGTTTACTTTGGCAAGAGTGAGAATCAGCGAGAAGTCAACGGCAAGAGTTTATTTTGGGCAAGAGTGAAAAACAGCGAGAAGTCAAAAAGGAAAGAAATAAGAAGTCAGAGTGTGGAATTCCCGTTCAATTAAAGGGTAAGCTGGAGACGGACGCACGCAGGGAAAAGAAAGGAAACCAGTCGACGGAAAAGGTCATGTTGAATCACCAACAGTCAAATGTTAAATGAACATTCGATTCCTTGATGAAAGTTACTCTCAGTATTAACGGCTAACTTCATTTATTTTCATTAGTGTTTGGATTCTTTGAATGTATCCATTATTTTAAAGCTTCAATATTTGTATTTTTTCTGAACTAATTGTATTCAGAAAGAGAGAAAGTGTAATTCACAGTGTCATTCTTTTCTTAATTGTATTTTTGATTAAATTCATATTTTATCTTTACGGGGGCTCGTGTATTGTCTTGTTCAAAGTACCATCTCAGATTACTATACTCACTGACCGGGCATATCACACCGTAGCGATCATCTCCTAGATAACGCCAAGTAGTGGGAGGCGGTCTTCAAGTGTTGTTTCCAAGTTGCGCAATACCTCTGACCAGGCCTTGTGCAATATTGTCTTAATAACACTTTGATCACTCGCCAGCAGACCCCACGTTACAAAGTGGGGCCTCGTCTCGGGATTTTGAAATTTTCATTGTGATTTGAAGTAATCGGAGCGTATTTTGAACAAAGGCATAAATTTGTTATTATTATTAAGTAGGAATCGAATGAATCAAACATTGTCTGCTATTTTTGTATACTTGCATGCAAATTGTTTACGTTAAAAGTGGTTTGTAGAATTTGAGATTTATACCTTCTGTGTGAAATTATTATTAGCGTTAAAGTTGCACTACCTAAATAGTCTCTTGAGACAAGAACCAATAAGTTGGGCTGTACGGTATTTTAGACAGCAATTAGTCACGTCTCGTTAGCAGTATCCCACTGTTACTGGAATTTCGGTCTGGTCAATTAATTGCGGCTGATTCGACCTGTCCATCTCGCTGCAGATAAGGTTATTTTAGGTCAAACTATTTTCGTAGGAAAAACCCCTGATTGTAGGTCAGTTAAGGACATAGTTCTAGAGAAAAGGGAAAGACAAAACGTACGTAATGGCGACAGACAGACAGTTACTAAAGGAATTTAAATCCATTGGAAAAGACGAACTTGGGTATGAGGGTGAAAAACTAACTGAATTTATGGAAAGAAGTTTGAAAGAACACAAGGAAGAGAAAGCCAAAGAACGAGAGCAATTAGCCATGGAACGAGAGAAGGAGAAAGAAATGGAACTTGCGCGACTACAAGCAGAAGAAAAGGTAAGAGAAAGGGATCATATGCTAGCCATGGAGAGACTAAGGCTCGAAGCTGAGTTCAGGAGGGGTGAAGAATCGAACGTACGTCCGGACACCCCGAGTAGTCGCGTGGAAGACAGACGACCCATACAGTTAACCATGCCGATGTTTAATGACAAGGACGAAATAATTGACAACTTTTTGACGCAGTTTGAAAAGTTGGCCCTGGTTCACCAAATACCTAAGGACCAGTGGGCCATCAATATTTCAGCCTTTTTGCAGGGGGCAGCGAAAGACGTGTACCACAACATGACCCCAACCGACATAGACGATTATGACGCGCTGAAGAAAGCTCTACTTCGCCACTATGAGTTATCAGCGGAAACGTTCCGAAAACTTTTTAGGGAATCGTCAAAAAGGGCTACCGAAACACACGCGTAATTTCACAGTCGAGTGCGCGTGATTTTTGATAAATGGATAAAAATGTCTGGCACCGCGTTAACGTACGAAGGTATTCGCGAAGAGATTTTAAAGGAACATGTGTTAAGTACCTACAGAAAAGATTTAATTGTGTTTTTGGCGGAGCGCGAATTCTCAACTTTGGATGAGATAAGCATAATGGCCGAGCGCTATGAGAAAGCGCATGCGCGTCCAACTACTTGGAATGGTAGGGACCGACCTGGAATCGGTGAGCTTAGGAAGACCACAGAGGTGGCACCCCATAGACGAAATGGTCAAAATGGTGGGAGGCCAGGGGCCGGAAATCCCAGCCAAGTACATTTCCGTGGGTCGGGAAAGACTCAAGGGGTAGATAGGGATACCTCGGGTAGGAGAGGTGAGCCAGTGTGTTATGGCTGTAATAAACCAGGCCATGTTGTCAAGGACTGTAGAAAGTATCGTCCGACAACGGTTAATTCGGTAACTCCGAATACTGTTAAGAAAAGGAAAACAGTGGAGTCTACGAATATAGCGAGAGCTACGGTAAATGGTGAGGAAGCCACGGTGCTGTATGACACCGGCTGTAGTTACCCGGCCTTGGTAGACCGTAGATACGTTAAACCTGGAGATTATACAGGTGAGACGGTGGAAGTACAGTTTGCTAACAGGACGAAGGATTCGCTTCCGGTCGTTAGCATAGACCTTGATTCACCATATGTAAAAGGGCGAATTCAAGCAGCGTGTTTGTCGGGACTGTCTCATGACGTAATATTAGGGTGTAGGTATGTGTTGCCCCAACCTAACCGTATGACGTGTAACCCTATACATGTCGGGTCAGTGGAGACGAGGGCTATGAAGCGAAGGTCAGGGTCGAAGCCGCTAAGATCCGTGACTTCGCCCATAGACATTTTGGTACCTGGTGAGTTAGAGAAGCTTCAAAAGGAAGATGTATCTCTTGACAAGGTACGTAGGTACGCGACGGACGGGTCCGTACGGAAATTGCCAGACGGCGAGGTTAAGTTCGCGACAAAGCGCGGTATTTTGTATCGATACGCCAAGAAAGGGGTCGATACGTTTAAACAAGTTGTGGTACCCGTAGGGAAGCGCGACGAAGTGCTCCGGTTAGCACATGAGGGTCTTCTCGGAAGCCACATGGGCGTGGCGAAGACCAGAGATAGGTTGGTGAGGGAGTTTTATTGGCCAGGTGTACATGGGGATGTGAGGAGGTTTTGTTTGTCATGTGACAAGTGTCAGCGAGTGGCACCGAAAACCTCCCATCGCCCAGTGCCACTAGGAACCACCCCACTAATAGATGAACCTTTCTCGAGAGTGGCGATGGATTTAGTAGGTCCGATTAAGCCGGCGGCGGAAAGTGGAAATCGGTATATATTAACGGTCGTAGATTACGCTACCCGGTACCCGGAGGCAGTGGCCTTGAAGAACATTGACTCAGTCACGGTGGCTGAGGCCTTGTTAGGGGTGTGGTCGAGAGTTGGAGTTCCAGACGAGATACTGACCGACCAAGGGACACAGTTCGTGAGCCAGGTGATGGAAGAGGTAAATAGATTACTCTCCATTAGACACCTGACGACTACCCCGTACCACCCGCAGTGTAATGGGTTGGTAGAACGTTTCAATAGGACATTGAAACAGGCTTTAAAGAAGCTATGTGAAGGTCGACCTAGGGATTGGGATCGATACCTTCCGGCGATACTGTTCGCGTATCGTGAAGTACCGCAGGCAAGTTTGGGTTTTTCACCTTTTGAATTAGTTTATGGGCGGACGGTAAGGGGACCCATGGCTGTCTTGAAACAGTTATGGACGGATGAGCAAGCATCCGAAGAAGTGCGTACAACATACCAATATGTTGTCGACTTGCGGAACAAACTAGAAGAAGTTTGTAAATTGGCTCAGGAAAATCTCTGCGACGCAAGGGGACGTCAAGCCAAGTATTACAACAAAAGGGCGAAGGAACGTCACTTTGAGGTGGGTGACAAGGTGTTGTTGTTGTTGCCATTGGAGCACAACAAGCTGCAAGTCTCATGGAGGGGGCCATTTGTTGTAACAGAGAAGAAAGGTGGACAAAACTACCGTATCCGAGTAGGGGATAAGGATAAGTTGTTTCATGTAAATCTTTTGAAGCGGTACCGTGTGCGAGAACCACCCACGGAGTTCGTGGTGGCTACCGTCGTGAAGGAAGAATCCGACGACAACGCAGTACTCCCTAGTTGTCCGTTGACGAGGGAGGAAACCCACGTCGACGTCACACTTGACGTTACGTTAACGTCAGACCAACGTAAAGAGGTGGAGTCGGTACTTCAAGAATATTCGAGCGTCTTAACAGAGAGACCGGGGAGGACAGAGCTGGAGGAGTTCTCTTTGAAGCTGCTGAACGATAACCCAGTAAAGTTAAGACCATATCCGTTGCCGTACGCGAAGTTAGAAGCGGTCCGTAAGGAAGTTGAAACTATGTTAGACTTGGGTATTATCGAACCAAGCGAGTCGGCGTATAGCTCTCCTGTTGTACTAGTCCAGAAGAAGGATGGGGCACACAGATTTTGTGTCGACTACCGAAAGTTAAACCGCATTACAGAATTCCAGGTAGAACTTTTACCTGACCCTGAGTCTATTTTCGCAGGAGTAACCCATGCTAAATATTTTTCTAAGATTGATCTGTCCAAAGGATACTGGCAAATTCCAGTCCGTAGTGAAGACAGAGCAAAACTCGCCTTTGCAACTCCAGAGGGGAATTACCAGTGGGTGGTCATGCCATTCGGGGTGCAGAACGCGCCCAGTGTCTTCACCCGTATGATGCGGAAATTCCTTGAACCATTGCGGGGGATGGGAGTTTCCAACTTCATGGACGATCTTTTATTAGCTACAGCTACATGGGAAGAACACATACTTTTGCTGAAAAAAGTCTTAGAACGACTACGACGAACCGGACTGACAGCACGACCATCGAAGTGCCATATAGGGTTCAGACAATTAGACTACCTAGGACATACCCTCAGCGAGGACACGTTAAAACCAGAGAGTTCAAAGGTCGAACAACTTAGGGACGCATTACGACCAACTACTAAGACTGAAGTTAGATCTTTTCTAGGTTTGGCAGGATATTATAGGAGATATGTGGCAAATTTTAGTGCTATTGCAAGTCCATTGACTGACTTGACTCGGAAAAAAGCGCCGACCAAAGTAGTATGGACAGACGCATGTGAACGCGCATTTCAGACGCTAAAAGACAGACTGACGTCAGACGCCATAGTTAAGTTACCTGACGTGACACGGGATTTTGTTTTGAGGACAGATGCTTGTGATAGAGGTTTAGGGGCAGTGTTACTGCAAGAACACGAGGGAAGCTTATTCCCAGTTGCTTATGGAAGTAGGAAACTATCAAATGCAGAAATTAATTATTCAGTGTCGGAGAAAGAATGTTTGGCAATTATATTTGGAATAACTAAGTTCCAACGGTATCTGTATGGTAGGAAGTTTACTTTAGAAACAGATCATCAACCACTAGCTTATTTGGCCCAGGCGAAATTAACAAACGGTAGATTAATGAGATGGTCGCTGTTCCTACAACAGTATCAGATTCTAGTGCGATACATCAAAGGTAGAGATAATGTAGGAGCGGATTGTTTAAGTCGGTTAGGAATGGCTGAAGTGAATAGGTCACCTAAGGACATGTAACGGGAGCAGTATAGATCACCGAAAAAATTTGGGAGAGTAAAAATACCGATTTTTCTCTTAGAAAGGGGGTAATGTCAAGTGCCAAATTTTTCGTCGGTGACATCCAGTAATTAATTCGTAGGCTAGTCGACAATCGACTGTCTTGGGGCAGAGTTTGGAACGGGAAAAAATGTTTTCTTAAACCTGGTCAGGCTTGGTACAATAATTAAAGTGAAAACGGACTGAGTATTGACACGTAAAATTATGGGAATACTCACGTAGAGCTTTCAAAAATAATTAAGACAAACGATAATGTGACATCTCGATCCTAAGTGCCATTTGTGACATCGTGAGAGACGGTTTCCATAAGGTCAGTAAGAATAGCGTTAATGCCGATTGGTCAAATGTACAGGACAGAGGGTTGGGTCGAAACCCAGAATCGGGAAATATATAGTTCGTATCAAACGATGTTAGGCAGTCTAGCAAGACGTCTGCAAGAGACGGTCAGAATAATTGATTCCAAACCCGGAGAAGACTCCGTACGTCTTTGAAAGAAAGACATTCGTAAATTAATTGGGTTCCAGGGAACTGAATGTGGAACGATTGTAGGACGCCAAAACACAAAAGGTATTTAACTCAAATTCACCTTTATTATGATGTAATGTATATGCTGTTTATATATGTCTTAGATGAATAATGTATCGATACTACGATATAACTAGTTCAGTATTACATTGATTTAATAACGTACTTGGATATGTTTCTTTGTTACAGATGCATGACGTGTTCATATTTTGTATGGATAGTCGGTTTTACAGTGATTTAATAATGTATTTTGAATTCTGAATTAGCATTTTACCTTATATACTTACGTAGGTAAATTGGTGGTGTAGAAAACCCGCCGTGTACATGTATGATTGGAAAGGTTACATTAATTTGAATTTATCATATTAAGTAAATATGAATTGTGTGTTATGTTATATTGCCTCACTTTACGTAGTGATTTACGGGAATATATGACTTTCCCGAATTCTGATGTCGATAATTAACAGTATAGCTCTATTGATCTGAAAGCATGTATAGAAATTGTTAGCCGTATGAATGATAACACTGATAGTAAGATCTGATTGTTCGAACATGAAGACGGACTAACAATCGCAATTCTGAAAGTAGCGAGATACTTAGGGCGTTTTACCCTTTTCTTTTACAAGGAAAAATAGTTTACTTTGGCAAGAGTGAAAATCAGCGAGAAGTCAACGGCAATAGTTTATTTTGGGCAAGAGTGAAAAACAGCGAAAAGTCAAAAGGAAGAAGTCAGAGTGTGGAATTCCCGTTCAATTAAAGGGCAAGCTGGAGACGGACGTACGCAGGGAAAAGAAAGGAAACCAGTCGACGGAAAAGGTCATGTTGAATCACCAACAGTCAAATGTTAAATGAACATTCGATTCCTTGATGAAAGTTACTCTCAGTATTAACGGCTAACTTCATTTATTTTCATTAGTGTTTGGATTCTTTGAATGTATCCATTATTTTAAAGCTTCAATATTTGTATTTTTTCTGAACTAATTGTATTCAGAAAGAGAGAAAGTGTAATTCACAGTGTCATTCTTTTCTTAATTGTATTTTTGATTAAATTCATATTTTATCTTTACGGGGGCTCGTGTATTGTCTTGTTCAAAGTACCATCTCAGATTACTATACTCACTGACCGGGCATATCACACCGTAGCGATCATCTCCTAGATAACGCCAAGTAGTGGGAGGCGGTCTTCAAGTGTTGTTTCCAAGTTGCGCAATACCTCTGACCAGGCCTTGTGCAATATTGTCTTAATAACACTTTGATCACTCGCCAGCAGACCCCACGTTACACTAATGCATTTGTTAGTTGCACAAATTCCGTCTGCGTTTTCGTCTTCCATTCAACTATCTATTTTAGAACGTGGTTCGTGGACTCACATTTATTATTTTTTCTACATGCGGTCTATTTGATAGATTCTTATTGGATTAATGACTTTTAGTTTCGTATTTGTCTTTATTTTATTTTACGAAAGTACTTCCCATGTTTAAAAAAAAATCATGGTGTGAGTACCGTTGTCAGAAAGCAAATAGTATTATTCAGGGGATGCACCAGCAGATGTATCCCATACACCACAATCGTCTGAAAAAGAACTTTTGCAATTATTCTACCTCTTCTCGAGGTTGTTCGCATTATTCACAATGAAATATACATTTTCTTACAAACCACATGGAATGCATTCTACTCTTGAATCTGATTTTAACAAAAATTCCACTGATTTTCCCATGTTAAATAATGACACTGGTCTAATATGCCTTTTGCTGGATGTTTGTGTGTGTCATTTCCGTCTTTTACCTCTTTGTGTGTTAGTGTTAATACAGGAGTCTGACGTTTTATCAATAAAGTACGGCGAAATATCTGAAAAAATGAAATACCCTTAACAATAATATATATATATATATATATATATATATATATATATATATATATATATATATATATATATATATATATATATATAAACACAAGGAGTGCAAGCGTGACCACAACCCTTCGCTCTATTCGACATTTTCTCACGAGTCTTTTATCGCTTCAGAATCGCAAGAAGACTGAAACACTACATATATGAATTCAGAAGACAGTTACTTACCAACTCATAGCTCTTAAATGACCATGTCCTGAATCCAACCGGCGAATTAACCTTTTTTTTTCTTAAGTACGGTCACATTAGCCAATGTAGGCTGATTTGCTGAAGGAAGTAGCCCATTCTCTACCAGTTTCTACCCTGCAGTAAATATCCGTTGGTGCCTAATAATTGTACCGAACACGGCGCAGAATCTGTGTTTTTAAAGTTACCGGATTCAGCAACAGTCGTAAATATTTGAAGTGTGATGACGTCATCAACCGTTATATCTACTACCACATTTTTTACTACATATTTCTGTTCTGTAAATTTAAATAAAATTATAAAATGATACAATCAGAAATAAAAAGCAAGATGAACATTTTAACTTGAGAAATTACTTTCATCATGTTATTCAGCATATTTACTGCAGGGTAGAAACTGGTAGAGAATGGGCTACTTCCGTCAGCAAATCAGCCTACATTGGCTAATGTGACCGTACTTGTGGGGAAAAAAAGGTTAATTCGCCGGTTGGATTCAGGACATGGTCATTTAAGAGCTATGCGTTGGTAAGTAACTGTCTTTTGAATTCATATATGTAGTGTTTCAGTCTTCTTGCTATTCTGAAGCGACAAAAGACTCGTGAGAAAATGTCGAATCGAGCGAAGGGTTGTGGTCACGCTTGCACTCCTTGTGTTAATATATATATATATATATATATATATATATATATATATATATATATATATATATATATATATATATATATATATATATATATATATTATTGTTAAGGGTATTTCATTTTGTCAGACATTTCGCCGTACTTTATTGATAAAACGTCAGACTCCGGTGGTGTTAGCTACTTCGTTGATTATATCTGTGACTCGTTACTAACGTGTTTTGTCGTCATGTCAGAATTAACAGAAGAAACATCTACTGAGCCATCTAATGAGTCATCGACATTTACAATGGCCATAATATGCTCGTTGTTTTCATATACCAAGGGCACAAAGTGATTGGTTATAAACTCGTTAGTTCTTTCTGGGACATACATTTGAGTCCACATTATGCCTACTGCGGGAGATGCGGATTGGTTCACTGCCCTTCCAACAACGATTAAAAGGTTGTGACTCGGCTTGTAACTGTGGCGGATAATAAGAACGAATGGGTTTGGAGATGCCGGCACGTAATTCATAAAAGTGCACCATTTTAGAGTAGGAACCAGCAACAATAGCGTATTTCACAAGCTTTAAATAGTTACTAACAATGATGCGATTACCACAGCACAAATCAACATAACTGTTGGACTTTTCATCATAGTACATAGGATTCAAAATCACTTATATTGTAGTTCGTAGTCGCAGTAGTTAGTGAAGGTTTTCTGAACCAGTCAGTGCTCTAGAAACTGCATCTATATAAAAAGTTCCAATTACCACAAACTGACATTGGTACAAGTTGCCATAAAATTGCTGGATTAAACATTTTTAAAATTTCCACATAAATTGTATATTTCGCTCCATAGGTAGAAATGTGCTCTGATTCTGAAGTCAAAATCCCGTAGGTGATGAGCTTACTTTCTGACTTTGCAGCATTGGTCAGGGCATTCTTTTCCCTCAAATGAAAAGCTGTCAGTAGCTTGGAAATATATTTTTACAGAGTCATTTAAATATTTTAATTGAAATTCTTGTTTGCTTTACCTTATAACTTACGTATGCATAGCCACATCAGCTATCGAAATCGTGGCCGTTTCATTAATGTGCTCGACATTGTTATCCTAGTTTGAATACAAAATGTGATAACGGGAAAGACAATAAAGGATGTGCAGTTAATTAAAAATTAATAAAAGAACGTGTGCAGGACACATTGAGGAAGGTATTTTAATGGATTAAGTATGGCGAGAGGGCAAGATTGGCCAGATAAAAGTTATGTACATTTAGTTTAAATCATTTATTTTATGAAACTTTGTCAATTGCAATTAAAAAAGGGGATTTAGTAGAAAGCATGAGCATATTAGAGTCCTCACTCCCCAAATGGTAAGAGCAAATATAAACAAAGAATATTAACTGTAAAATGAGATTTGAATCAATACATTCAACATTTGATTTATTCTCTCGAGGTTTTGCGCAGGCAATAATAAAACATTGTGATTTATGTTTCTCGACTGAAGTACGCTTGAAAATAAGTAAGTCATTCAATTCAAATGAATATAACATTAATAATGTACTGAATGGACAGACTATATATATTGATATATAGAGAAATACAGGAAAGGTATGTAACTGTCGCAAACACGTACATTCGATTCAGTGAGAAAAACGGCACTAATAAAATATTTATTTGAAGAATAATAACTACAAAAAATATGCCATTCATCAAGGTATCTGTTTATCTATCAAAACAGAGAACATACATTTGTATTGCTACTGTAAGGCTTGTTAAGCATCATATAAATCTTCATTGAAAGAACACGTCGTGCAAATAAACGCCAAGTAATCGCGAGACCATGAACTCAAGTCTTTTGCACTCATGGGAATACAATCGCTGTGGACCCATTGTCGACAGTTTGTGCATTGCAAAGTGTCATTTTTACATTCACTGGAACAAATAATTAATGGATATTGATCCATCCTTGTTGCGTATTTTTGTGTATGTGATAATATCAGTATTGTATAACGCTTGTATATCAAAACGTAATTCTCAGTTATGAAATGTGTGCATAATCAAAGTAAGGCGTGATTTCTGTAAGTGAACTATTAACGAATAATGACAACGTTAAGCAAAAGGGTGCCTTTTCTTTAATGTGCGCGACATTTGGCTTTAACTTGAGTAAACACTGGGTTCAAAGGGATGACAATAAAATGTGTGCAGTCAATTCGAAAATGAATTAAGCGACTTAAAAGATGAATTAAGCCCACTTTCATTGTCCGTTCCAAATTAAGCGACTTACACAAAAAAGATTGTTTTCTTTGAATAAGAAATGAGATCGAACGGAGAACAATAAATGTATTTGCATTGCAGTCAAGTAAAATATTAATTAAGCGACTAGAAACAATATGAATTAGCCGACTTACACCGTCCGTTCTGGAGATTACATTCGTTCCGGAACGATCAGTCGTTATCAAAATATCACTGTTCCAGAACGGTCAAACTATTCAACAAAGTACGACCAATTGTCGCGTGCAATGACTAAAATAGAGTAAACAATTCGCATCAAAATCACACAAATCATATTTTAATTTTATTTATATTATTATTAAAACAAAATAGAAAATAATGTTTTTGTGGAAACCGATATATACAGAGAGAACATGTAAATACATGTGTATTTCATGTTTTTTTTCCCCAGTTTATTTCGGTATTTCTAGTAACTGTGTGGGATAGTAATTACCGAAATCAATCTTGAGAAAAGTAAACAAAAGCTGCACCAGTTAGTCCTTAGCTCTGGCTCAGTTTATATCTATACTTATTATTTGTTTTATATGTTAAATAGCAAAACCTACTATTACCTGCACACATTAAATCATATGGTTGTATATAATTTGCTTTCCGTTCTATTTCTCATATTTTGACATTGATATTTTCTCAGAGTATTGTAGTATGCGGCGTTTGTGTTATACAGCAGGAAACGCGCTACCGTAGATCTTGTGACGCATATCGCGCGCTGCCTTGTAACATCATCAGCATTGTGCTCTAGCACTGCAAGTAAAGATTCCCTTACCTTTCCCTCAAACGTTTTTGCAACAAATCTTCCCATTTTCCACTTAAATCGCTCTAAAGTACAGACTGTAGCAAACGGAACCTAAACTTAATGCAATAAATGTTCCAAAAGGCACAGATTTATCCATGTTTAAAGTGTCCGCCAGCGTTCTTAGTAATGTCTATCATAACACAAGTAAGAAAGCCCACTGAGAGGAATATTCAGCAGACGATAAAATAAAGAAGGAATGAATGGAGGCGTTTGCCAACAGGGATTTTCATTGAAATGCAGGGAGTAGTACACTATAGGGATACGAAGAAATGTTGCATATGACAAATACAATATTACATCAATGATTTATTATTATTATTATTATTATTATTATTATTATTATTATAATTATTGCAATTAGTTTATATCCAGCCATCCGCTTGTGTGGCCAGCGTTATATGATATGGTTAAACACGTTTTCTAAGAACGAAAGAAAATATAATTTATCAGGACTAAATAATTAAATTAAATTCTTTATATTTTCGAAAGAAAACATTCACGAGTTCCAGGATATTAAATATTACCTTATTTATTTATTACAATATGATATTGGTATAAATCGATTTTCAATATTATTGAAATGATAGTCATTAATGCTTAGTTTTACAAATGTTGGGTTCGTTATTAGATGTTACACATGTACTCACGAACGTATCAAGCTAAAGTTTTTGAAAATGTGAGGGACAATGGCAGTTTCCACACAGAACTTGTTAACGCACTGTTGTTGGTATCTTCAGTTTACTGAAAAACTGTACAGAACTACAATAGCGTGCTTATGGGTTCTATATGATGTCTGCTATTAAACCTTCTGTAATAATAATATCAAGTAGATGATAATGATGACGACTCTTGTAATTGTTAGATAGTTATTATAATAGACTAAATTTATATGCATTAATTATATGCAAATCCATTAATATAGGTGTAAATGTCAGTAATTGTTGTTAAAATATATGTTATATTAAGCTCTGTATCAAATTCCACATCTGACCGTCACCCCTGGTACAGCGGTGTTGTTGTTAAAAATATAATGAAATCCATTGTAATGATAAGACGACGTATGTAAGTTATTTATTACGAGGGAATTAAGTAGTTGTCACCCAGAATTAGTAATTAGAACACTATTTCTTATCGTTAACTGTGTACCGTATTATTTTTGTTAACAAGCAGAAATGTCCAACTGAAGATAAAGTTGAAATCTTTACTAAAATACTGTACAAACAAGAATAATATGCTTACTGGTAAAAACAAAATACATTTAACATGGCCTGTGTGATTTACTAAAATAATAATAATAAAGACGACGATAACGAGAACACCTCTACTACGATTGTAACTGTCAGATGTTTTAAGTGGACTTTACTTAAGGTCAGATATATAATTCAATGAATAATAAAACGTTTTTTTTACGACGATTGTAACTCAATTTGTTTTAAGTTGACTTTTCTCAAGGTCAGATATATAATTAAATGATTAATAAAACGTTTTCGTCGACAATAATAACTGACCGATGTTTAGGTGGAATTTACATAAGGTCAGATATATAATTAAATGATTAATAAAGCGTTTTTTTAAGGTTTATATTTTCATGGCTAAAGAAATGATCATAGTTATATATGTCTATGTAAATGTGTATCCCTTATTTAAGCGTTTTTTTTGTGTCTGTAAATATGATAATAATCAAAGATGTCGATGTAAGCTTGTCTATTGTCAGAAATTAAATTTATCGTAACGATAAGACGACGTATATAAGTTATTTATTATGTTAATATAGGTCTCCATATTGGTATTTTTGTGTAGATGTGTATTAATGTGTATATCACGTTATTTCCACAGCCAACGAGATTCCCGTGTATCGAGGTATCGTGGTTTTTAGTAACAAGATATTTGTCATAGACGCGATAGACGATAAAGTCTGGATTCACGGACTCCAAGATGGACGATTACTGTACAAGTCAGACAGACTGGAGTCACCACCAAAAGCCGTCTGTCTTATCAACGACTCGGAAATCGCAGTGATTCTAAACTACGGTCTGATAAAACTTATATCCACACACAACACACCTGTTATACGATGGACTAGGGATTTACGTGTACGGGGAGGACTAGATTGGTATGATGGTCTTGTGTCATTCAATGGGGATCTTGTTGTGTGTGGTGTCAAGGAAAAGACATTGTGTTGGTGTATTGTGTCCAGTAGTGATGAACATGTTGTTGGCACCATTCACCAGATTTGCAAAGTGATGTCCTGGCATTTGTCGCCAACTTTCATTACTGCAAAAGATAACATTATTTACATTTCGTGTGATGTTGGTGATACTGATACTGGTGTATATGGCTATGATGTCCAGAATCCCAGTAAATATAAATATATCTACAAACATAAAGATTTGAAGCATCCCAGAGGCATCGCTATAGACCAACAGGGAAGTCTGTTTGTGTGTAACTCTTATTACCCTTATCCCTGTATTTACCACCTTACGTCTGAATGTCAACTAGTGTCCATTGTCACACAGGGGATACCACTAAGTCCATATGCCATATTCTGTGATGAAGGACTTCTGTATGTAACAAGCTTAGGGAGTAATCACATCACTAGATACAGGACACATTAACCAGGTAATCCATATTTCTTTTTTTATTACCATAATTTATTTCATTTGATTTACAATAGTTATTATTTTATTGACATAGTTTAATTTATTTTAGTGACATTAATTATTACTTGACATCACAAATAAAATTACAAACTTATTTACTGAAAATTTTAAACATTTTAATTTAAATTTAAATTTAGAAAAAAATGTCAGTTTCGTTATGTAGTGTCGCCTTTATTAATATTAAGTTGTCATAAAATTATATTTGTTGTTATTAAATTTAATATTAATATTGCTTTATCTATGTATTTTCATTTCCTTACTGTTAAGTGAGGTACGTTCAATTTATCAACGAAAATTTACAGACAAAAATAAAAAAATAGTTATGGACGACTACGACCGGGTTGAGAAGCCATTACCAGTCTAGGGCAGTACACAAACTATTTCCCACCAGGTGTCGCTTTTCATCGTGGCGCGTGCCTCTCAATCCGGTTTGGAGCGGTTGGCGTCTGGAAATGTTTACTGGTTGTGCATCATGCATTTATTGTCACAGGTCTATTGTGCAAGAAATATTTATAGTTAAACAAACGAAATAAACCGAACAGTGTTATACTTTAAGAAAAGGACACAAATAAATTAAAAGGGGAACAACATACATGCAAAATACGAACAAAATATTTTTAGCGGCTGCGAGATTTTAGTATGTGATTATTTATTTCAACTAGTGGATATAGACTATTAATTTTATTTACTTTTATAAACTACAACAATGTTATCCGTGTTATGAGAGTCAGAATTTCTCTCAATAGCGCACATATTTAGTCCGTGAAATATACTCGTAAAATCTTTAGAAATAATTGTGTTAGAACGTAACATTTATTAAACGTCATTTAGAATTGATTAAAAATTTTCTGTACCGGCCTATCCCATAATGCATCCATTTTACTTTGATAGTAAATCTATTTTTATGTTTTTTCAAAATAATAGTAATCTTGTTTTGGATATCTAATTTAAAAAGGGAAAATTTTTCTGCAAAAACAATGTGTGAAGTAATGATCTGTTGGCTTAAAAAAAGCAACAAAAAAAATGGTATTTTTTGCTGATGGTGGTAAAGATGAGTGTACAGTTGTAATGCAAATAAGATTATCTCATTGTTAAATAAAAATATTACTCAGTCGAGTCAGTGCATTATGAATTTATGTTATTATTGTCCTTAATCACTCTACAATTTGTCTCTATAGTTACCATTTGCTGATTATTTTAACATTAGTGTACATATATCTTGCATGCACAACATTGGTTTTCTTTTTAATGTATTTGAATTGAATACCATAGCTATACCATTGGAGAGGTGTGTATCAAATATATATCACTCAGTGAGATAGTAATCATAAAAGTGTTTTGTAATATTATCAATTAATTCTTCCAATACAATTAAATTCAGTCAGTTCAAGGAGTCGTGATATTTGATTAAGCACTTGACTGAGAAATCAAAGGATAATGGGTTCAATACCCACATAGATCATCCTGGGTTGGCTATTTCAGTATGTATCCAGGAAGGTTAATTCATTTTTATAGCCAATAATGCATTTAACAGTTGTTGATCCCTCCCCGCCCTCCTTTCTTCCCTACTTTCTTTCATCTTAGTTTGTTGCTAGATTATTCTCAGGATTTATTTATTTAAAGTATTCCAAAAACAGGAGGTGTATCAAGAGCATGTATCGCTGTGGCCATTAGTTGGCTATTGTGGTGTTATGATATCAATGGGATGTTTCACTGTGGTCAATAGTTGGCTATTGTGGTGTTATGATATCAATGGGATGTTTCACTGTGGCTATTAGTTGGCTATTGTGGTGTTATGATATCAATGGGATGTTTCACTTTGGCCATTAGTTGGCTATTGTGGTGTTATGATATCAATGGGATGTTTCACTTTGGTCATTAGTTGGCTATTGTGGTGTTATGATATCAATGGGATGTTTCACTGTAGTATGTTGAGACTGTTTTACTATCTGCATTTACCTTTACCCTCATTTACACTTCAGAGACTCCCAAATTTTTCATTTGACTGTAGTAGGGACTTTTAGATGATTTAACTTTTCCATTTTCCTTCCAAAACAATACAAGCAGAATCTTTACAATACACTCACCCCATGACCTTAAGGACATTAATCATTTTGGGTTTAACAAGTCTAGTGAGAACAGGTAGTTGTGTTTTTTTGCAAATTAATTAAATGATTATTTACAGAATTTACAATTAGTTTTAGATTTTGAAAATGATGATGATATTAGAGACAAGCTATTAGATTATGTTTCTCAAATTAGCAGGAATATCTCAGATATAGATTTTAAAGAAATATATATTTTATAATTGAACTCTGACAATCTTTGTCAACCTTTACACTTAAACCCCATTTATTTAACATTTGCATTTTGAGGAAGAGGTTGAAAGTGAGTGTGAGTCTGATCAGATATATTATAATCATTTATATGTTTTCAAATCAACTTCTAGACAACTCATTAGTCAGATATCAAATATATGTACCAGAAAAAATTCAAGCCAGTTACAGAAATATGACATCAGTGTCTCCTGTGAAGTCTGCTCTAGGCTGATATATTTCACAGTCAGAGGAGATCTGGCTAGAGAAAGTTTGAATTTGAATAAAAGAAAATATGTAACCTAGCTGTTTGTTTGTTGGTTCTACCAGCTTATTCCCGAATGTAGCTGCCAACCACTCCATATCAGCTACAACATGACCCCCAGTTTTGATACCAAAGTTTATGTTTATACTCAGTCTGACCCCCAGTTTTGACACCGAGGTTTTATACTGTCTTGAAGCCTTAAAGGATAAACTGACTGTCCTCAAAAGTTGGACAGTGTGGAGGTGTATCAGGAGCATATTTCACTGGTTATTAGCTGGCCTTTGTGGTGGTATTACAAGATCATGTTTCACAAGTCATTAATTGGCCTTTGTGGTGGTATGTCAAGATCATATTTCACTGGTCAATATTTGGCCTTTGTGGTGGTATGTGAAAATCATGCTTCATTGGTCATTAGTTTTGATATTGTGGTAGGTATCCGGAGCATGTTTAAGTGTGGTCATTATTTGGCAATTGGTGGTGGTATATCTGGAGCATGCTTCACTGTGGTTCTTATTTGGTCATTGTGGTGGTATGTAAGGAATGTGGTTCACTGTTCATTAGATCACCACTGTTGTAGCCATTGTTATGTGCTATTCAGTAAAACATAAGACCCTTTCCCCATCTTTTAATATAGGAATTATTTAGAGAAGAAATATAGCTTGGGCTTTTTAAATATAATATTTAATTTTCATATACATGTATTTGATTTAATTAAAAGGGTGTAAAATGTATCATTAAAATTAGTATGAATCCTGCATTGAATGCCATCATTCTGTTTCAGATCCAGTCATTCCATCAGAGGTCCTAAATATGGATCCAATATTCATTGAGATGTACAGAAAGGCTCTTAGAAATGGAAAAGAGAAGGTTTTCAATATTAGGATAATGATCGTTGGTCCATATGATGTTGGGAAAACAACACTGACAAAGCGCCTGTTGGGAAAAGAAGTGAATATATGGGACAGACAGAGCACAGAGGGGATAGATATTCAGACAGAATGCTGCAAAGTTTCCTTGGCAACTGGAGAATGGATAACACAAGAGCAAAGTATGTCATAAATCCAAATATCAGTATCAGTTTCCCTCTCTTGTCGATTTCTGCTTAAACCATTGTGGTAATGACGCTTATTTGCTATATTTGGTGAAAGAAAGTTCAAAGATTATTACACTTGATTTTAGACTGATCTGAGAATATCCAGATTTACTGTATAATTTGTTTATCGCCAAGGAAGCAAAAAGCAATCAATTTCAGTGGCAGACAGAAATATCTCACTTTAATCACATTTTTGAAATTTGATTTTTAAGGAATATTAAATAGCATGAAAAAATATTCTCAGATTTATATGTAAAATGGCATATTATAGCCATTAATATGTTTGAATAAAAAGTATTGCCTTGTGGTACAAGAACGAAAAATAATCCCACTCCACCCCATCCTCAATTAAATCATTGGCTTCTAAGCAACAAAGTTTGCCAGAACATGCGCCATCTGAATTTATACAGCATACATAATAGTGAGACACCAAAGTTGAAGGTTGGAGAATTTTTACTTTAAGTTCTAATGTATTTGTTAAACCAAAGAGGTTCAACATTTGATCCACTAAATTAGATTTTAAATAAATGCATTTATATTTGTACTGTCTCAAATTTCTATTGAGATTACTATTACAAATTAGTGGCCATAAATATGGAAAATGTTTTAGAGAGTTCTTTGATTTTGGAATGTAAAGATAGAAGAAATTAAATTGGGTGAGTTTCATTTTTAGCAAAAGGGCATATTGTGGATAAGTTTTGCATCTGTTTAGCATTTCTCAAATTTGTTTGTATGCAGGGATAGACATTGACAAACACCAAGTTCTTTTTTACAATGGGAGCACTAATGTGACCTTTCATATTAAATTTATTGGTGTATTCGTAGTCTCTCATGGCTTTTCATATTAAACATGTTTCAGAAAAAGTTAATTCATATCTTTGGCCATTTGGAAAGATGAAAACATAAAACTCAGTGTAGGGTCATATTTTATAAAAAAAAAAATTATATTTATGCATACCTGGACTATTTTATTGTAATTTGGGGTAATGTCTCTAACTCAAACTTTACAAAACTTTTAAGACTCCAAAAGAGGGCACACCTTTTAATTCTAGATCAACTTATAAACAATATCCAGGAGGCAATGAATACTAAATTTTACCAAGGCATGAAATAATTATTTTTAAAAGGCCAATTTTATGTTCACTGTTTCCAGAACAATCAATCTTGTATACCTAAATAAGAGATGTGGATGTTATTCAGATTTAAGGTCTGTGAGAAGTGAAATGACATAATACCAACACCAGAAAAGGAATTATTTAAAAAGTTTTAAATATACTGGTTTAATGGTATTGAACAACATCCCCACTGACATAAGTAAATATTCATTATAGGTAGTGAGGTAATGCAAATACACCACAGCATTATCAGGGTTAGGGTTGTGCAAATGATGTCAATATAACCATAATTACCACAAACCCTTGTAACATTTACATTGCCCAATGTAGGAAAGACAACATTCATAAAATGTGGTGGATGATCTAAGACCAACATTGTATGTTGTTAATGTAAACTGTTCTAAAGATTGCCATTTTGATGTTAGATTGCCAAAATAATTCATTTGTCCATTACTGAAATCTTTTAGGTTTCTTAAAGTATGTAAAGGCATCTTTTATATTGAATATTAATGAGATTAGGAAATCCCTCATGGCCAAGTGGTCCAAAGCTCTCACATTTAAGGATAACTGCCACCTTGGATAATAGGGGCATATGAGATAGCTTGCTAGTAGCTTCCAATGGTTTGGTGGTTCTTTGCAGATTTTCCAAGCTTCTTCCTCTACATTTTATTCTGGCCAAAATGTATAGTCAGTCATGTGCTAATATGTTATGCCAAGCTCACAACATCATTGAACTTAGTAAATCATGGATATCATTTACAACAGATTCATGATATTAGTGAACCAATTTTACACCATAAAACAAGCTAATATTTTGCAATTGACATGTTTTTGGCTTTTTGCATTCTGTATGCACCCTTTGGCTTTTAATCATCCTCTGCTGCATGCTAACCTGCTTTGTAACATAGCTGCATGGTGAGTGGTATCTGTACTTAACCATATAAGCCATTAGCCAGGAAACCTTAATACAGAAGGACCTAGGGGTTTGGGTTAGAGGAAGACAGATGAAGTTAAATACTTTAATTTAACCACATTCAGATAACAACTGCATTAGAAAGGTAAAAAGATGTTTTGTATGTCAACCTTACCGTTTCGTTAAGATTGTACAAAAATGTTTAACTATCTCTGGACATTTTAACAGGATGACATGAAAAATCAGGGTCAATCAAAATTACTAATATAACAGTTGGACAGTATTTACTTTTTATTTCTTACTCAAACAAATAAAATATATTTCTTCTTAGCTAAATGTAGTTGTGTTAGAGCTGCATAACTGTTGAACAACCAGATCGTTATATGTTGTGTGCACTCATGTATTATTAACTGAACACTTTTAGATGCATGATGGTTTCAATCATAGCAGAGTGATGGTGGTATATTTATAAAAGTAAAGTATGTATAATACACATGTATTGTGCATTTAATTAATACTTTAATCCCCCCCCCATCGACAAAAGGGTCCATTGAGGCTCCAAGTGGATTTGATGGTAGAAATCAATACTACTGAAAATAATTAATTATTTTTATAATGCCAAGTATTATGAATCTATGCTCTTAAAAAAAGGATAAAAAAGAGTGAAAGACAACAAGCTTTGTAAAATTTAACAAGTATATATATTACCCTAGAACACAAAGTAAATATGAGAAGAAAAAAACTTTAAATATTGTCAATTAGATCCTAAAATAATCCAAGAATAACAGACACAAGTCCTTGTAATTTAAAATCCTGAATAAAATTCAGTAAAAGTCCAGAAAATCTTGGTGTCTTGTGTAAAAATGGCCTCCTCCATTGAATGAAATTGGCAATAGTTAATATTACATCCTGCTTTATTAACTGTAACTTATGTATGATGGTGTTTTTTTTAAATAAATACTATTTTTGACATTCCAGAAAGAACTCAAAATTTATTATGATGGTGGTGGTTGTGTAGGAAGAGCTGGATAATTTATAGCCCTTAAATTACTTAAAACAAAATTCTTGTTCAGATTTGGTAGACAAAATATAATTTAATATGTTGATTATATTGTGACAGCGTTCAGGACCATGAGTGTATATGAATATTAAGATTGTGGATTCATGTCATTTGTTTTAATTGTATTGCTTCCATGTGTGCTTGTGTGTGTGTACCCATAACTATCTGAACAACTCCTCTTGTAAGTTCAACAATTTATTATAAAATGAAACAAATGACATCTGAGAATAAAATATATATTAGCGAATGAAAATATTGCTTACCATAATTTTATTTGACTGTACTGGAATAATGGTAAATATCAGGATAGCAAGAAACATGTAAGAAAAGCCTTAGAAGAACCAAATCATATGAACAATTTAGATTTACTTTAACCATTTGCCATATAAAATTAAAATTGTTTATAATGATAAGAAAAAAATTTTGTTGAATAATTTTATTTAATAAATTACATTTCCTGCAGATTTTATGATATATGCCTTGTTGATGAAGTTTTGTTTAAAAATCATATCTTGAAATAGACTATTCTCAAATGAATTTTCTCCTGTGCCATAAATACCAATAAATTGAATATATCTACTTAAAATCTTGATATCTTCCTCAAAATTGTGATCGTTCTGTGAGGAAAATATTTGATCATCTATATTTTATGACTAAGAAATCACACAAGTCATACACAATTATATGCAATTTGTATTACCTAAATCTTACCTCACTATGGAGGTCATAATAGAAATGGACAATATTCAATGAAAGAAAACGTAACTTCACAGTAGAACAAATAATAGATATTTTGTAGATAACAAGGGTGGTAAAATATGTTTGTTAAAAACAGATTATAAAATGCGTAGGTAGAATACAAACTATCTAGGACCCTTAAGTGCACCCTAGCGAAGTCACATCAAAACGTTCATACATACCATTGAATCATGCCATAGTGATGCAAGGAAAATCATCTTTTAGTTGGCAATATTTACCTTAAACAAAGGATTATTTATAAGTTTACAAGCACTACACGTTGTACTTAAGTCTCATGCCATGGACCTAGATTGTAATTGTACAAGAACTCCGCGCTGAATATTAAACTCTGGCCATCGACCTAGATTGTAATTTTACAAGCACTCCATGCTGAATATTAAACTCTGCTATGTATCCAAATTGTAATTGTACAAGCACTCCATGCTGAATATTAAACTCTGCTATGTATCCAAATTGTAATTGTACAAGCAATCCATGTTGAATATTAAACTTGTGTCATGTATGCAAATCATAATTTTAGAAGAACAGCATGCAGAATGTGAAAATCGTGCCATGTACATGGATTGTAATATTATGCACTACATGCTAAACTTTAAACTTGTGCTGTTCATCCAAATTGTAATTTTTGCAAGCAGCACATGCAGTAAGTATGTCAGAATCTGATTATAGTTGCTATGGTTACTGCTACAAATATAATGCTGATTACTTGATAACTTAAGCTCTAGCAATTTCTTACCAATTAAATTGCATATTCAAAGACAGTCCTCCGTGTTCTCACACCAATTAGTATGATCTGGTCCAAACATTGATCCTGAAGTCATATCATAAACTACTTCACATATATGAAGTATCATCCTTTTAGTAACACATGCAATTAAGTTCAATATAGGACATGCAAATTTAAATACCAGTTTTTGCAAGCAAATCAAGCTATTTTTTAATGGAGATGCATCCAAGAATGATACAAATTAAGTCTAAACTGTCTCTGTTATGCAGATTGGCATGATTTCAGAAAAAATATGGTCCCATTTAATTTCATTAAAATTAACGTCTACAACTGATAGTGCCTGAAACATATTTATAGCTTTAGGTTTAATTAGGACAAACACTGAAAGCTATAGCAAGTCACATGTATCGTCAGCCTGCTGAGGAATATGTGTACCCTTTTCCTGACCCAATATTTCTTTCATGAAATCTGACACAATTGTTGCACCTTCATTACAACTGTTTTATGTTTGTATAAATTATTTCAACAGAATATAGCCATGCTTAATAAATACTAAACTTCAGAAAAAGTAAAATATATGTAAGAGGCCATAATAAAGGGGAGATAACTCAGTGGGCCTTTTCCTATGACCAACATTTGGACTTGCATCACAATTAGTATTTCCAGCTCAGTGCTCATTTGAGAACATGTTTCCTCTCATTTTGGTTGTGATAGAAGAGTTTTATTTATGCATTTTTGGTAGGGATTTAAAGGTAATTGTTTATTTTTGAGAATATGGACAAAACAATGCACTGAAGCTTTTGAAAGAGTGAAACAACTGTTAAAGCAAACAGATGTGTTAGCAATCTACGATCCAAATAAGGACTTGGTACTACAAGTTGACAGTAGTAAAGATGGCCTAGGAGCTGCTCTGCTGCAAGATGGACACCCACTTGAATTTGTATCAAGATCTTTGAAACCAGCTGAAAGGAATTGGGCACAAATAGAAAAAGAAGCGCTTGCAGTATTGTATGGGCTAGAGAGGTTCGATCAGTACACATATGGTCGCCCAGTAATTGTTGAAAACGACCATAAACCTCTGGAAACCATCCTGAAGAAACCACTCAATCAAGCACCAAAGCGGCTACAAGACATTCTAATGAAGATGTTTAGATACAATATTACGTTTCAGTACGTCAAAGGATCTGAATTAATCATTGCGGACACACTAAGTCGTGCTTATAGTTTGTCAGATGACACTGAACTGACTAGGCTGAAAGTATGTGAGGTCGAAATGTTTTATAAAATTCCGGATGCGCGAATTACAGAAATCAGGAGAGAAACTGCCAAAGACACAACTTGTCAGTTGTTGATTGACCGTATTATAGAAGGATGGCCCAAAAACAAAAATGACCTAAAGCCTGAAGTGAGGCCTTATTTCTCTATCAGAGACACAATGAGCTTTTATGACGGTATAATACTGAAAGGGGAAGCTGTTTTAATTCCAAAAGCTTGGAGAGGACAAATTAAGGAACGTTTACATAGTGCCCACCTTGGCTTTGACAGTATGGTTAGGAGAGCACGAGGAACCATTTTCTGGCTGGGAATGAATCAAGAAATAAGACAATTAGCAGACAATTGTGAACACTGCATGGAGAGAAAGCCAAAACTCCAGAAAGAGCCCCTGCAGCAACATGATGACGGCAACTACCCATGGGAGAAAATTGGGTTAGACTTGTTTGAAATACAGGGTAGAAACTATTTGCTGACGATTGATTATTACTCAAATTTTATAGACGTTGATTTACTCACCACAACATCATCAAGTCAAGTCATTATCAAGCTCAAGAAGCAGTTTGCACAATTTGGAATACCTAGAATAATCATCAGCGATGGTGGACCACAATTTACGTCTGACGAATTCAGTCAGTTCACGAAACAGTGGGGCATTCAACATCACGTGACTTCTCCTCATCACCCAAAGTCAAATGGCAAAGCCGAAGCCGGTGTGAAGATTATAAAAGGCATGATGGTTAAATGCCTGAACTCCAGGACTGATCAGTACGAAGCATTGCTAGAACTAAGGAATACTCCAAGACAGGACACTGGTCTAAGTCCGGCCCAAATGATGTTTGGGAGAGAAACAAGATCAATGCTACCTTTGGTTCAAAAGAAGTCGCCCAGAAACAAGAAGCGAGATGCTAGGAAGGACTGTATCAAGAAAAGTTATGACCGCAGTGCTAGAATTAGACTAAAACTTGAAAACAGTCAGCCTGTATATTTCCGACACAAACCAGATAAACCCTGGAGAAAAGGTGTTGTTACAGAATCAAACGACCGAAACTGTATTGTAACTTCAACGGATGGTGTTCAATACAAGAGAAGTAGTGAACACATAAGACCTACATCAATCCCAGTACAAATCCGCGATAAATCACCGGAAAGAACAACTGTACAGGAGCAAACGGCTGACACGCATGTAAAGGAACCTGATCAGAGGCGTTCCGTACCAGAGTCGACATGCCTTGAATCAGCGACTACACCAGTTATAAGACCCAGGCGCGAAGTGAAGACGCCAGCCTATCTCAAAGACTATGTGAGGTTTTGAGTCAGCTTTATGCAGTTGTGAGGGACATAATAATCCCCTGTAGTGATCTAGAAATGTTTTCAAGTGGTACAGTTATTGTTAGCTAAATTAGTTGAATTTATTTGCATTGCATTTTGATGACTGCATAGTATAAAATCCTGTCTTCTTTAAATCATTTTCAGTTAAAGTCTAGTCAATAATTTTATCTAAGTCAAAGAATCCAAAGCCAGTATTTTGTAACTGTAAATTTTATAACCTGTTAACTTGTTCATAAATTGATGTTTTGTTTAGATCTCAATTAGTTTTGTTAGAGAAAAAGGGATGTTGATATGATCTAAGAAAGACAACTGTTACTCTCTATTCTGTAGTGGTCTTGGGGGATTACCTCCGAGGGTTGATTAAACACGTGACTTGTGTTTTGTCTACGAGCTATTCTTTTGAAGATATCACCACTTATGATGATACAGGCATGCTATCAACAAGAGAGTGGTTGTCTGAGAGTATTCGGCAACAGTTCACATTGTGTAATAAGACTTTGGTGATGATATGGCAGTGAAATCTGTGTTCTGTTTAATTGCTGCTCTGTTTACATTGCTGCCTCTCAAAAATGTGCCATTGAACCTTTCACAAGAACTTCACAGTGAAGTCATCTTTGGAGGTATTTTAGATTAACATATGATTCTTATTGATTGTCACTCAGTGGAAAATTCAGTACAGAAAATATATGTAGAGAACATATAGTAAAATTAATTGTGATGTATGTCCATTTTAAATAGAGCTTTCTAGGACTAAATTCATAAAGGTATAATCTTGGCATGACACCGTTCGTTGGAATAAATTGAATACATATATTTCAAGAGGAGAAACATAAACACTATTTTATTTATCAAAATGAAATCAATAAATAAATATATGAAACGACCTTTAGAAATTAAATCAAGTTTTGCACACTATCAACCGATAATGTGGTTAATGCGCTAAATATTTGAGGGATAACTTTGCCTACGCACCGGTCGTTGCAGCTATGGATGAAACGACCCGATATGACTCCTGAATTGAGCCTTCGTACAGTACATGGAGGTTAGTCAGAAATACGAAATATACATGGATATATTCAAAATTGTTGGCAGCTTAAGACCTACTGTGTTTATGATTATTCTCTCCTCTTAATGTATGAAAATAAAACTTTGAAAATTTTCAACGCTTTGCAAAATTACTAACTTTTACTTCCACAAGCCTCTTATGGTTTAGTACTATAAACATGTATCCGGATATTTTTTCTGTTGGGTTCCAATGCTTTTACATTCAAAAATTCCAAATTTATCTCAAAATATGCCGTAAAAGCAGACCACTGTTCTAGAACCGAAGCAGCCGCATAAAACGGGAAGCCAGAAACGGTTATGCCCCCTGCCAGTCCTATAACTATTGTCACCATGTTGCAGTGGCAAAAGGCTGGCATTATGTCTTCTGTTTGTTTGTCCATCCATTCATCTGTAGTTATTGTAGTACAATTGGGTCTGTGGGCCCTTGGTTGCCAAAATGTCTAAAGCATTCACCTTTACTGATCACTTCCATGTCAACTCTATGTGGGTTTGAGTCTCGGCCACCATATATAGACTATCATGCACTTAGAAATAGTGTTAAAACTGAAAACAATAAGGCTTGTCACTAATTTAAAAGCCACGCATAGTACAGGCAAAACCTGGCTTTGTACACATGTGACCAAATAAGTTCTCCATTTTAAATTGGCTTTGGAACAAGTAACATGCACCAATTAGCAATATTGTTGTTATCTGTATTATTACAGTACAGGTATTATTATTATTATTATTATTATTATTATTATTATTATTATTTATTGAGATTGTTTTATTTCAGCAACATCATTAATTATGCTTTTGCTGTTCACTCCCAAAAATTTGGGCCCTGAGTGGCAGAGTGGTCAAAAGCGCTCTCCGTTACGGATATCTGCCATCTCACCTCTGTCGGAGCGAATTTGAGTCTCAGATTCAGCAAATGTGGATATATGATAAAGCTTGCCAGTAGCTTCTCGTGGGTTGGTGGTTCTTTCCGGGGGTTTTCCCGGGTTCTTCCTCCACCATTATTACTGACCATATATAGCCTTTTGTGTGCTGCAAAATGACGTTAAACCCCACAGCAACAACAGCAACATCACTCCCGAATCAATTTTCCATTCAAGATTACTGGATCAGTGTTAACTTTAATCTCTCTGATGAATTAAATGAAAACTAATTTAGAGTAATAACTAATCTGAGTTTATTTTGAAGATCATAGCAGAAGCTTATTTTTACTACTGATTGGAAGCTTATATAGGATTGTAAAACATACCTGGAAACAATTTTATTTGTGATATTTGAATATAAAACTGTTGCAAGCTTAGGTACCAAACATTTACCAAGCTTAATTTAGTTTATTTCTATCCCGGCCATCTGTTGCATATGCTGTGTGTGTGTGTGTGTGATATGGATTATTAAAGTAGCTTTAACACTGTTTACCGGTACGAAATAATTAGGCGGATTCTGCCTGGAACTTAAGGAGACTCCAGGCAGAATCTGCCTAAAATGTAAAAAATCTGGTTAATACTAAGGCGGACATGGAAAACTGGAGAAGTCAAAGATGAATCCATCTAGAGTCCGTCTAACTCTAAGGCGGACTTTTGTCAAAATTCCTGCTAATAACACATCTTTGGGCAGAATTTTGGACTTTGTTAATTTTCCAACCACCATCTAGGTGGAATTAGGAACTTAGTCACTGACATCTATTATATGAAAGGAGGAATCTGGACTTAGTTTATTTTCTAACCAACATCTAGGCGGAATGAAGAACTTAGTCATTTACATCAGTTTAATAAATCAGAATTTGGACTTGGCTTTTGTGTGTCTGTAAGGTTAAATGTAAATTTAGACTTTTTTCTGTTTAAGTTGTATCAATACGAGGTTTGCAGTGTGGCAGTGTGGCAGTTTATTGTGATGTCTAGCACTGGGGCATGATGCCACAAACACGTAGCACCATGTCCAACCTAGTAACATTATCCAGACACGAGAACAACCATTCTTAATAATAACCTCTGAGCACCTAGCAAAGCAGCTGTTAGTACCAATTTTTTAAAAGTCTTTAGTATGATTTAGCCGGGGATTCAATCATTGACCTATGTCGAAGGCAGATGATCCAACTACGTACTACATATGCCACCTGAGTGGTATGCTGATTAGTCATTTGCATTCTTTCTTTTATGTTTTGGTATAGATTGATAGTTATTCACACACACACACACACACACACACACACACACACACACACACACGCGGGTTTCAGGTGTACAATTAGTATGATTTAGTTTTATTGTATTAATTTCTTTAGTGTTTGGGCATTTATATATGTCCCCATTTTTGAAAATTTGGATTGTGGCCTCATCTTGATTCTGTTTTGTTTGCTTTAAGTCAGTTTGAATCATTAAGCTTCATTTTACATTTAATCTGAAATTTGCCATTTTATTCTCTGAAAGGCAGTTACACAGCAGTGTGAACCATTCTATGTATACATTAATGATTGAACACCTCACATTCATATAGTCTGTAGAGTAGCATTCATTTTGTTATTTATTTTAGTGTCTTTCCAAGCTGGATTGTTGATAATTTTCTTCTCCATGACTCAGAATAAAATAATTAAATGGTCTGTTCACCAATCCAGACCAAAATTCATGTTTAGACTTTGTGGGAGTCCTTCGGTTGACTTCTTTGTGACAGGGCTAAACAAAAGGCTTCTCTTAACACAATAATCCCTTAAGTTTTTTTTTCTTCAGTTTTTGTGTGAAATGCGAGTAGGAAACAAATTTTGATGACTATTTCTGAATACATCCTAATAATCATCTTCACAGCAATGTTCCATTAGCCCAAGGCCTAGTTGTGCTAAAAACAACATTTCCATTGGTTATTTTGCTTTCGCATGAGCAGAGGGTGAAAAGTTGGAGGTCTTTTTTCATTTTGCATATCGGCCCCATCTAGTTTGTATTGAGGAGACTATTGAAAATGTCCACCTTGTCTTATATTTTTGCACAGGTTCACCTGTCTGTGTGCACTTCAGTCTGGTCTGCCTGATATTTGTGGTCATAAGGTCTAAAATCTTTATACAAGAATTCGATTCCAACCACAGGTAAGTTTGGGGTGGAAAGAAAATGGGTGAAGAAAATTCTGTTTTTCCCTCTGTATTTTGTAGTGCAACTAAATTTTCCAGATTATTTGGTATCATTGTAGAGCTAAATCTATCTGTCTTTCTATAAGACAACTCACATTAGTGCATAGTACATGACCACAATGCTACAGAGCATGACAGTAGGCTACTACCTCCTGCCCTGTAAACATGGCGTTAGGGGTTAATGTGCAAACATATCCATAGCCCTAAACCAGATATCCTGGGAATTTGATATTTTAACCTCTAGTGGAATCCTCTGTTTGTTTTGCCAACTTTGTCAATATTAATAGTCCATGTTTTGTTATGGTCACATATTATTTTGATTATGTTCAAATTGAGTGTTGTCAAATAGTCAAAGTTATATGATAGTCACATTAGTTTGATTAATATGTTCTTCATTTTAGATGCAGAGCAAAACATTAGACTTCAGCAGCTTGTAAAGTTTTTCGATGAGCAAGTTCAGAAGTCGAATGACAAAAAGCATGTGCTGAAAGAGATGGAAACGCATGTAAACACTGCAAAACAAGATAATGGACATGCCCAACATGATCTATTAGTCAGAGCCAAGCAAGATGTTGATGAACAAGTCCTGCCTACATTATCTCAGCCTATTGAATCTCCCATTGCCAATTTGAGCCCTGAAGCAAGCAGTGATGTAGCCAAAGAACATCAGAAGAAGGATGCAGTGATGGAAATCCTCCAACTGGTCAATGCGAATTCAGACAAACTAGAGAAGAGCATGGAGGAATTTGCAAAATTGGGAATGTGGGATTTTGCTGGACAAAATGTTTTCTACACTACCCACCAGACTTTCTTGAGCTATCGTGCAGTATATCTCTTGGTTCTAGATCTCAGCAGGCAAATCACAGAATTAACAGAAGATGAGTGTTTCATTGATACAGCGGGGTTAAAACGGTGTCAATTTCAGGGTAAGTAAAGTCTGTTTTGGCTGGGACTATTGATACTGAGACAGAAGACAGATACCGTAATTATGCACCCACAAGTCACAAAGTTAAAGATGACTCCATGCATAAGATATAAAAGAAAAAGACATATTGCCACATGAGACATTTTATTCTGTCACCAGGTGAAACAAAAGCAGGAAACAGATCAGTCAAAAGTCGGGTAAAATTTCGAAGCCTTAATGTATTCAGAATGGAATGAGTAAGAAGTCAGGTAAGATTTCAAAAACCTACTGTAATCAGATAGAAATGAGCCAAATGTCAGGAAAGATTTAAAAGCCTTTAATCAGAATAGACAAGTCAAAAGTCAGTTAAGATATTGAAGCCTTAATGAATTTAAGATACGGACAAGTCAAATGTCAGGTAAAATTTAAAAGTCGTAATTCAGACAAGTCAAAAGTCAGGTAAGATATTGAAGCCATAGCGAATTTAAGATACAGACAAGTCAAATGTCAGGTAAGATTTAAAAACCTTAATTCAGATACAGACAAGTCAAAAGTCAGGTAAGATTTTGAAGCCTTAATGAATTTAAGATACAGACAAGTCAAATGTCAGGTAAGATTTAAAAGCCTTAATTCAGATACAGACAAGTCAAAAGTCAGGTAAGATATTGAAGCCTTAATGAATTTAAGATACAGACAAGTCGAATGTCAGGTAAGATTTAAAAACCTTAATTCAGATACAGACAAGTCAAAAGTCAGGTAAGATATTGAAGCCATAATGATTTAAGATAACGGACAAGTCAAATGTCAGGTAAGATATTGAAGCCTTAATTCAGATACAGACAAGTTAAAAGGAAGGAAAGCCTTAATGAATTAAGATACAGATGAGTCAAATGTCAAGTAAGACTTAAATGCCTTCATGAATTCAGATAAGATTTAAAAGCATTAATGAATTGAGCTACAGAAAAGTGAAAAGTCAGGCATAATTTAAAAGCCTTCATGACCCGAGATACATACGAGTCAAAAGTCAGGTAAGATTTAAAAGCCTTAGTGAATTGAACTACAGACAAGTGAAACGTCAGGTAAGATTTAAAAGCCTTAATAATGAATTCAGATACAAACAAGTCAAAAGTCAGGTACGATTTAAAAGCTGTAATGAATTGAAATAGAGATGAGTCAAAAGCCAGGGAAGATCTAAATGCCTTAATAAATTTAGATATAGTATCATCAGCACATGGTGACATTTAGATTTTACCAGTAGAACAGCTTCTTTGATTCTATCATGATGTATTTCCTTACTTACCATGTCCCTACCTGCCTTGTCCCTATTTAGCATCAGGTCATGTACCAGTCTAGCTGGTCATCAAGTACCTATATTAGATGTCATGAAGTACCTATATAGCTTGTCATCAAGTACCTATCTGGAATGTCATCAAGTGCCTATCTAAAATGTCATTAAGTAATTATCTAGCATGTCACCAATTACCTACATAGCTTGCCATCAATTACCTATCTAGTTTGTCATCAAGTGCCTATTTAGACTGTCATCAACTACCTATCTACAATGTCATCAATTACCTATCGAACATGTCATCAATTATCAACTACATATCTAGAATGTCATCAAGTACTTATCTAGAATGTCATCAAGTACTTATCTAGAATGTCATCAAGTACCTAATTGGCATGTCATCAAGTACCTCTCTAGAATGTCATCAAGTAACTATCTGGAATGTCATCAAGTGCCTGTCTAACATGTTATCAAGTACTTATCTATCTAGCTTGTCATCAAGTACCTAATTAGAACATCATCAAGTACCTAATTAGAACGTCATCAAGTACCTATTTAGAATATCAAGTGCCTATCTTGCATGCCACCAAGTAACTATGTGTCGTATCATCAAGTACCTATCTAGAATGTCATCAAGTACCTATATAGAATTTCATCAAGTACCTATCTAACATGTTATCAAGTACCTACCTATCTAGCTTGTCATCAAGTACTTTATTAGAACATCATCAAGTACCTAATTAGAATGTCATCAAGTACTTATCTAGCTTGTCAACAAGTACCTAATTAGCTTGTCATCAAGTACCTAATTAGAATTTCATCAAGTACCTACCTAGAATGTCATCAGATACCTAGTGTCAGATTGAGGGCAATCATTTCTCTCCACAAAAGCCTTCTACCTGAATAAGTTCCATTTTCATGATGCCCTTATCACAGATCCCAGTAGGACGTGACCAGAATACTCCAAAGTACTGCTGAATTTGACAAGATTTCTGACAACCATTGATGGATCAGACCATGGACTCAAAATCATTTTCAGCACATCTTCTTATTTGTCCAGAGTTTCTGCAGCTTTAAACATCCTCTTAGACCCACTTAAAGTTGCCACTTTGCAGCAAAGAATCAACAATATTCTCCAGAAAAGAGCAACAAAATTGCTTTTCATCCCAGGCTGGTTCTGCTTCCAAAGGCAAATAATATTCTGTCTGCATCCAGGCAGTGACCAAAGTGTATTCTATTCATGCATGGTCCTTGGTTCATGCGGGAATCAACTCGATAAATTCGAATGGTCTCATCATCCTATTGTTTTCATTTAGATATGTGCCTGATGAAATTGACCATTGTTGGACATATTTGCAACCAGGTGGAATGGCAAACTCTCTACTTTTGTCTCACAAATCCTTTATCTAAAAGGCTTCAGGGCGGCATTACTTGCGATTTCTATTGACCGGAACAGCCTGAGTGAGTATGTTTAACCTCCAACACCTCAGATGATAGGGGATTAAAAGTGTTGGTTCATTCTGATTACTCTAATCTAACTGGTAAAATCTTTAGTCAATGACCTCAGCAATCATGCAATATAAATACCCAGAAAAATAGAGATACCCTTTCATCTCCTCAAGCAACCAAGATGGAATGTGTTTCATCCCAATCATGATCTGCTGAATCTGTAAATCTGGATTATATTAAATGAACCTTCTGGTGCCAAGAATTCTCAACTCCTCAAATCTTGTTGGTTGGAGACTCACTTGTGCAAGATGGTTGTTCACTTTAAAAGTGTACTATTAGCTAAATGGAAATTCTTCACATGGTACTGTGTCCAAGAACACATTATACCACTTCAGGCATTGATACCTTCAATACCTAGCTTCTTACAATGGGTCTCTGATATGATAAACACCATGAAAAAATCAGGTACATGATGACATGCCAGATGGATACATGCTGACATTGTCCAAGCCATGAGATCGAGAACTGAGATCACTTTCTCCAGCATTTATCACTGAGCAAAATCTGGTCAGAACTGAGCTGTTTAAGACAACCATAATTCTAGCATTGTCATAAATGTATATTATGCAGCTTGATCATTAAATATTCTTGTGTCCATAGAAAATTAATATATATATATATATATATATATATATATATATATATATATATATATATATATATATATATATATATATTATATATGCTACAATTTTATTTCATTGAGGAAAGGGGAGAACATAATGTTTTTAAGTTTACTTGGATCTTTAAAGGCAATAGATCTGTAATAAAAACTGCTGTCATTCTGTGACTTTATGTGTGGCAAGAGTCATCCTGAACAGCATGGGTCAGTTAATAAGTATTCTTTTAGCAAGATTTTGATAGCAAATTTAGAATAAAGATAACTAATCGCAATGTTCAGTCTAGCAAGGCGAATATGCTACATTATCAAATATGCAACAATATTAAATATGCTACATACAAATGGTGCTCCTTTTTCAATGCATATTGCATATTTCACAATGACAAATGTAGATATGTTTGCAGTATGTGTAATGCTCCCTTAATGCTGTGCTTGAAAAAGTAAAACTCTGTCAACCTCGAATTTGAAAATTGCTTTTGCTGCTTGCAGAGTTGAATGCATAATTCTTCTTGAATCACAGTCTTCCAAAATGAATCACAATTTAACATGTCATGGCTCTCATGGCCTCAGTGGTTAGAACTTCTGCCTCAGATGCAGGAGGGTATGGGTTTGAACCGCAGTTGATTGATTCGTACCAAAGACTTAAATAAATCATACAAGCAGAAGTTAGTACTAGGACTAGTTGACCTGGTGTAAGGATAATGTGACAGAGCAGGACATTATGCTACATGTCTGTGGCATGATTCTGCTGTACTAGATATTACTATAAACTGCCACAATAAAGACTGAGACATCATAGTGATATGACTGGAAAAATGTTAAAGCTACATTGTTAAATCCAGTCACACACACACACACAGACACACACATACACACACACTTTAACATTATTCCCCAGTGTGAATACATGAGAAAGCTTGCCAGTAATTTTTCCTGGATTGGTGGTTCTTTCCTGGGTTTTCTAGGGTTCTTCCTCCAACAATTATAATGGCTGCCATGTATAGCCTATCTTGTGCTAAATAATGGTGTTAAATCCTACAGCAACAATTAACACTATTTCAACAAAGGATATACCCATGTTTTAAATTTTATATCTGGAGTAAATATCTGACTTCGAAGAAATGTTGCTGTTCATCACAAACTTTTTTAAAATTACCCTTTAATATTCTCATTTAATGCACTGATGTACTTTAAGATGTTTCTTTGATGAACTTTACTTCGATGAATTTGGATGTTTAACTTTGTGTACTTCATCTGGCATATATGTTATTGTTATTATTAATTATTATTATTATTATTATTATTATTATTATTATTATTATTATTATTATTATCGAAAATCTTACATAAATAATGTGTACTGTTTCATCTTTAGAGATGATTGACATATGGATGAATTTAATACATTCCTGTACACCATCCCCTCAGTCTGGCATCCCTGCTGTGATCCTGGTTGGGACTCATTTGGATAAGATTCCAGAGGTGTGTGTGTCTGTCTATCTATCTATCTATCTATCTATCTGTCTGTCTGTCTGTCCATCAACCGACCTATCTATCTATCTATCTATCTATCTATCTATCTATTTTTATAACGTTATAATCTTGATAGAGTTGGTATAAATGTAAAAACAATATATAGTCATTTTTTTTCATTATTTCATATTTCTGAGTCACCTCAGCACAATCAGTGGCAGTGTTGCCATAACAAGGACCCACAGTACACTCGCTCAGAATGTGTCAGATGTTCCCAAGTATATATTACAAATTGTGGCCTTCTGAAATTAGCTGACTCAGCTCACCTAATACCTCTAATCATCTGCAATTTGTAGATTTCTCTTGCAGACTCTCCCCCACCATCAAGTCTTTGTGAGTCTTTGCTCTTGTCAGCTCATAAGTACTGTATACTTGAGGGTCTGAGGTCAGTCTGAGACCAACTTCTATGATGTCTTTTGAGACCCTCCACAAGAAGCTACTATAATGTTTGATCAATTTAACATCTCCCACTGAAATTGAATTGCCAGTCACTCTTCATATTCAGGTCAGCATATTGCTTCCTCCCAAAGAGGGAGTTCATGCATTGCTCATCTTGTGTACAAATTAGCATGTTGTTTAATCCCAAGTTTCATAACAGCATGTTACTTCCACTAGTTAGAGAGGTGGTACACTTCACACCTCATATCCATGAAGGCGTTTGCTTTCTCCCATTAGGGCAATGGTGCACAACACGCGTAATATCCATGATGGTATGATGTTCCCTTACATTAGGAAGGTAGTGACCACACATCTGATATCCATGATGGCATTTTTGGCCCTTCCATTAGGGCAGTACTGACCACACACCTCGTATTCATGATGGTATGTTGTTCCCTTCCATTAGGGAGGTAGAGACCACACACCTCATGTCCATGATGTCATGTTGTCCCCTTCCATTCGGGAGGTAGTGACCACACACCTCATATCCATAAGAACATGTTGCTCCTTTTTTCTAGGTAGGTTGTGCACCACATACACATTAATGTCACCATTTGTCTCTTTCTTGTTAGGATGTTTGTACACCACACACACACATTCATGGCAGTATTTTGTGCTCATTAGTTAGGGAGGTTATGCACTTCACAAATCATATCAATATTGATATGTTGCTTCCTCCCATTAGATAGATGGTACACCACTCACATGTTATCCATGACATCATGTTGCTCCCTTCTATTTAGGAGATGTCACACTGTACACATTGATGACAGCAGTTGTTTTCTTCTGTTAAGGAGATGGTGCACCACACACCTCATATCCATTATAAATGTTTGATTCCTCCTATTATGGACGTCCTGCATGCCAAATGCACTGTGTTGCTTCCATTTTTAAGGAATTTGATGCACAACAAATCTCATGTCCCAGGGAATGCATTGCTCCCTCCCACAAGGGAGTGGTGCACACCAAATCTCATGTCCAGTGAAATGTATTGCTCCCTCCCACAATGGAGGTTGAGCATTACTCACAACAGTTTAATTGTAACATGTCTCGCCCCTCTAATAAGAAGGATCAACACCACATACTTCTAAGTGATGAATCAGTTGAGGGTGATGTAATCTCTGATTATTACTGTCATAGGGATAGGGTATGGACTGATAACCTCCCTCAGCTCTTTATATACAATAGTCTTATTCTTTGATATTTTGCCACATTAAATATATCAGCATCTTTTGTTTAGCATTTGTAATAACTGCATTGTTCTGGAAATAAATTCATAATGATTAGCCAGCCAGTTAGATTTAGTTAAATGTACAAGTTAGATCTACCATCATTCTAGCATCCCCAAGTATTGTTCATTAGATGTCTGACTGTTTATGTGATAAGTACATAAGATTGAAAAATGATGAAATTAATACAAATAAGTGTTGTCAAATCATTGGGAAAAGTCACTTTGCAAACATTTAAGCATGTGACTGGTTTTAAGTTGGCTAGTTGATAATTATTAAACTTTGTCTAATGGATAAAATAAGTGTTTAGAAATCATTCAGCTGTAAGTATAAATAAATCATTTGCAAAATAGTTAGCTTTGATTAGTGTTGATGTTGCTGAAGAGATGAACATATCTACACAGAGATTAGGAAATTTGACAAAGCTTCCACAATCAAATCAAATAAATATTTTTTTTTATTTTCCCCCTTCTTAATAGTTTTAACAAACCAATATTTTTACTATAAATGTATCTCTACATATATATATATATATATATCTTTTGTTTTTCCTCTAGATCTATATTTTTATTCTTACCTGTCCTTGCCCTCTTGTCCCAATCTCTATTTTTGTGTATTCTGTGATTTCCTATAAAACATTCCTCTTTTATTTTACCTAATGTTTTAACATTATTTTAGATATTATGTTAACATGTTTTGATATTGCAAGATAAGATCTGCTGAGGGCAAGTTTAGTTTTCCAATCAATTTGCCTAGGGAAAGCTGATTTCTATGACACTTTTAAATCCCTGCATAAATTATATACTAACTACCAACCTTGAAATGAACCAGACTCGAACAGCAGGTGTCTTTAGGAAAACTACTACATCTACTACAATTGTATTCATCCCTCACAGATACTACTTTTAGCTAATGGGTACTAAATGATGTCTGCTGACCTAGATGGTGGTCAGGCAGGGTGATCTCCCATTAGGTATATGGATTGGAGGCAAAACCATGGTCTCTCGGCTTCTACTTCTGCTTATGTCAAGAAACAAGCTCTCATCAAAAGCCAGAATATATGTCACAAGTTGAGAGTTTTTCAATTCTATGTTAAGTTTACTCCATCAGTAATACGAACATGTTCTCTTCATGTACTGACAAAATTCTGCCTTTACAATGTGGTGACATATTTAGGTACTTCTATGGGGAACCTAAGTGACTTCACATTAAATTTGACTATAATTATGTTACCGGTGTATATGTGCAAGCCTCCAGCGCTTAACAAAATACCCTCCTAATACAGTAAAACCTGCTATGGGAGACTGCACGTTTTACTAACAAAATGTGGTCTCTCAAGACAGGTTGTATCATGGTAGGTTTATCCAAAAGGACCAGTTTCCAAAGTCCAGTTTTAGAACAATTTCAATGAACAATCCTTTTCTGTTTAAGTTTTTTTTTATCAGAACAATCATTGCTAAGCAGGTTGTTGTTGTAACAAATGGTTACATATAGGTCAGTGGTGTCTGTCTGTTCTTGGTGATATTGTTATTTCTAGGGATGATGGGTCATACATTAAGGCCAGGGAGTAGTCTAAGTGCCTGAATGATTATTCTGGTTTTCTGCTTTTTATGCTCCTTGCATTTCTCATCCCTATATGAATGTAAGAGGATACACATACAATCAGCAGACAAATCAGGGAACCAGAATAGGAAATAATCTATATATACTTTAGTCTAGTTTACAACAGAAAGTATACAGCACTATAAGCATAGATAAAATAATTCAGACATTAGTAGCCAGTGTATTTAAACAAAATCAGAATGGTAAGAGTGGTAATCGCTTTCTTGGATTAAATAAAGGCTAGTGAAGTTTATCAACGTTTTTGCGATGGAGTCGTTCATAGCAGTGTCAAAATGAATATTTTGCCGAGACATCGTCATTAGTTTTCTTCAGCAGGTGGTCATTCATAACAGTGTTTATATCATAAAATCAATATTTGTATTATTATTATATTCAGAAATGACTGGTGGTCACTCGGTTGCTCAGAGCAGTTTTTATTGTACAAGTGTAAGAGTAGTGTCTCCATGCATGGTCATCTCCATGTCAAAGACATCAAGCACAAAAGGCTTGTGAACAGAGTGTCTTCCCTGAAAGTGTGCATTGAAGATCATCTCAACAGGATCTTCAATCTGCTCAAAGATTCACATTCAGTCTGATTAGTATATTGCCTTCAGGTTCCCAGCAATGTGCTAGCAGTTCCCATGGTCCTAGTTCACTGATTCTTGAGCCCATTGTGCATTAGAAATGATAACATTACCCCAGTAATGATTGAAGCATTACAAACATGAACAAGCAGTTCTGATATCATGTCACATCTAAATCAATAATCTAAATAAATGGAAGTCTCACTTGGCTTATGGCTGGTGTTTTCTTGCATATCCAGTTTCAGGGAATGACAATTGTTTATGGGAAGCACTTGATTATGCCGTCATTACTGACATTTACAGATTAATCTGTTTGATCTGAAACTTATAGTGAATTCATGTCACTGTTGGAAGAACACACTAGATGAAAAAGGGCACGCTCATTTGTCGCTTTCCATTATCTCAAAAAAATAACTGAGGACCAAATATATGCCTAGCAGTATGGGGTTTTCCTAGGTAGTATCATCATTGAAAACTTCATTCTGGGCAGGCATCTTATATTGACAGACTTGTCTCAAAAGAATTGGCTAATCCAAACTTAATGATTACTTAACCCTTCTGTTTCAGTATTCAGTTGAATCTGTACACTCTGTAGCGAAGCTATGTATGGGTCAATCTGGAAAAAGGTGGAACGAAAAGCATCCAACATGTATCTCCCTTGTCCCAAATCTAAAGGGTTTTGTAGATAGATTCCAAAAGTATGGACACATCTTATTATCTTGAACATCCCAAATATGTTTCTATAGGTGATGAAAATTAAAGGGCATCTTTTCCTTGAATTCGTCAACTCATGTGGGAACAATTATGGATAAAGTTAATACTTTTAGTGAAATTCCCAAATAAATTGTGGGTCATCACTTGCTCAAACAACCTTGAAAGCAGTTGTTACATTTTAATCTCAGAGCTGTTTAACTTACTGGTAGAAAAAGCCTGCAGTGCATAGTTATGAAGGTTAGCCACTCAAAATGTAAACATTGGAAGTGGATGGCTATGTAGGTCTACCACTCAAAATGTGTATGTGGGGAAGTGGATGGCTATGAAGGTCAACCATTCAAAATATGTACAAGGGGAAGTAAATAGCTATGAAGGTCAATCAAAATATGTACAAATGTAAGTGTATGGCTATTTCACAATGGTCTGAACATGAACACATCACTCTGCTTAAAACATCAATTAGCTTAATTAATTAACTTAGCTTTTTCCAGCGGGTTTTCAAGGTGAATAAGTTAGCAACCATCACAATAAGAGGTTGCTGTATCACATTTTCAAACACATTTCATCATCATGAAATGGAGTATATATAAAAACAAAGACTTCTTTGATCTGACAAACTTTGTCATGTTTTTGACATGTAACTAGCTGCACATGAATGAAGATCGCAGCATTCTGATCACAACACAAAGACTTTCTCATTCACATCCTTTACTTCAAATAATAAATATCAGCAACACCAACATTAAATTCACAGTCAGTATGAAACCTATTTGTTACTCAAGACAGTACTCTCATATTGCACCAACATGTCATGAACATATGCAATGATGCATATCTTGAGCTCAGATGCATCAGCTCCATTCACAAATAGCTTTCAGTTGATCCCACTAAAACACTTGTGTGTTCATTAGTACTTTCAAGACTGGACTATTGTAACTTGATTATGTCTGGTTCATCTCAATATCTAGTTCAGAAACTTCAAAAAAGTTTAAAACACAGCTGTGCAGATCTACTTTAGGACCATGATCAGAGCACACCTCCCCTCTATACCCTACACTGTCTATCCATTTGATCCAGAATCAAACACAAAATTTGTTCTCAGTGCTATGTTTCACTGACAAGTGATGGACTCCAGTCCAGCATACCTATCTGGCCTCACCCATTTGTGAACATCAGCAAGATCTTTACGCTCCTCTCACATTGCAGGGCCCAGGTATGCAAAAGAACATTGTCCATATGACATTGTTTTCATAGTGGGAATAATGAGTATACGATTGTCAGAAGAGGAGTATAAGGAGCTTGCTGGTGTGTACACATGGGTGAGGCCAGACTTGTATACTGGACTGGAGTCTGCCACTCATCAGAGAACAATTTTTGTGTCTGATTCTGGATTAAGTGGATAGCCAGTGTAGAGTACAGAGAAGTGGGGAGGTGTGCTTTGATCGCGCTACTCTAAAGATGATCCGAGCAGCTGTGTTTTGAATTTTGTAAAGTTTCTTAAGTAGATATTGAGATAAGCCAGACATAATTGTCAACCAGACATAATTGAGCTACTACAGTCCAGCATTGAAAGAACTAATGAATACACAAGAGTTTTAGTGGCATCAGCTGAAATATATTTGTGAATGGAGCTGTTACAAGGATGACTCACATATGTGAGCAGACACTTCTGTGCAGTGTATAGCCAATTTTTAAATTGAGAGGGATGGATAATTAGGTATTATTGAAGAGATTAATTTAATTTTCATTCATAAATGTTGTAATGGCTAGAATTGAGGGTAAAAGTGCAAGATCCAAAATCTTTTTCATTATTCCATTGATTACCCTTCTGATTTATTAATACCATTACTCAAACTGTAATTTAATGGAAAAAAAAAACATTTCACAGAAACTGCCAAGCAGAATATCATATTTGGCAAGACATCCTGGCTTGAAGAACAGTTTTAAATGTATACAAAATATGCCAATTCACCTTTAGATCTAGTTGCTATTAGAAACCAAGAACAATTTATAAACAACTAGAAAAATTGCTGATGACATAAGACATTAGTATGACATAGAGGACTTGGAGTTTTATCAAATATTGCAGCTGTTACTGAGCACTGAAAACAAATTAAACTTGTATGCCATGACTGTTGAACAAAAAATGTTATCATATTAGAGAGAAGCATCCTGGCATAAAGACTTTTCCACTTGAGACAAAAAAATCCTTCTTATAGGGTCACTGTTACTAAATGTAGAAAATGCTTTCAGTAATTTTTATTTAAACCTGCTCAATAAAATTTGATTAAAGTGGAAAGAGAGCATCCTGGCATGAAGACCTTTTAGGCATATAAACATTTTGTGCCATCACCATCAAATATTGCAGCCATCACTAACAATTAAGAAAAGAATAATCTTTCAGCCATTTCTTTTCTGACTCAGCTGCAGGTGGGTTTTCCTATACTCACTTTTTGCTGATCTTCTTTCTGTTATAGAGTTATCGTCATGAGGTATGTGAGAGATACTTCAGAGAGGTCCGTTCTTATCTCAGTGATAAACCTACCAGGTTTCACTTGGTTGATGAGGATTTTGCCATTGACAACACAGTTGTAGATAGCAAATTGGTGGCTCTGAAGCAGAAAATTGTAGAGGTTGCATCTGATCAAACATACTGGGGAGAGGAGGTACCTGCACATTGGATCATTCTGGAAAGAGAATTGATGAGGCTCAAGGCTGCTGGAATCAAGGTACATGTTTACAAATGCAATGTAAAAGACAAATGAACTTTTATAGTGTGTACATTGACAGCTATAGTTGAAGGGGACATATCACTTAGCTGCTATCTACCTGTTAATAATATAGCACATCATATATTAAACTTGCATATATATCATGGTCATTAGAAGATGCCCTCATTAGATTTCAGTGTATAGCTCTACTGATCACAGACTATAAGAGCTTATGGGATGGCCTGCTGTCCATTAGTATAGATTAATTATATTCTGTCTAGACTGCTTATAGGATTACAGTGAAACTTTACATGCACATTCATCTCAATATCTGTTTGGTCCTAAAGGGACACAATGCCATTCTTGCTTTCAATATGACCACCACCTGACCATGCTGTCCATCTCAATAATCTTATTGTCACTGCTTCTAGACATTGTATTTTCAGAAGGCTTCTTATGAAGTTTAGTTTGTCCTAAATAAAATTATTGCTTTCATACTTGTCATCTTGAAATTGTTATTAATCTTGCTCCCAAGAAGAATGCCAGTTTCATAGTGCTATTATGGAAGCCATTTTGAAACTATTACTACAGCAATTCCTCCTGATGGACATGTTATGTTGTCATGGGTTGGTCATGAATGTAAATGATGCAGAAGTGACAGCCAGTTATGTAACCATGGCAGCTATCTTGAAAACATTGATTTCTTCAGCATATTGATTACCTAATGTGTTCCTAGATATAATTTGTCCTAAGTGCAAATGGTGCCAATCTTTTATCAAATATGACTGCTATGTTGGTCGACCTGAAAATCTATCACTACTAGCCCAAAATGGATGTGCATATTGGCATGGAGATTTTACCAATTTTGTCTTTCAATGATGTCTGATTTTACTAAAATGGAAAAGGAGTTTGTGTTGCATACACTATGGCCACTGATACTGCTAACTTGAAATTGTATGATATAAGAATATCAATAATTGTTTCATCACCCAGCAGTTAATTTATAGTTTTAATAGTCCAAATGTTATCCATATGTTGCCAAAGGACAAGTAAAGATACAACAGTCCAAAGGTTATCCATATGCTGCCAAAGTACTAGTAAAGATACAAGATGATCAGATAATTTCTCAATCTTCTAGTCTTCTGGCCAGAAAGTAATTAAGTTAAACTTTTGTTACTGTGCAAGAGCATTTGGATTAAGACTTCGGACATAAATCTTTTGAGCAATGTTTGAATTCTTATGAAAAACACCTGCTTATGGTGTTTGGTCATAAAAACAATTATGAATTTATTAAAACAATAATGTAATGTTTAGGGATCAAGACCTTGTTAACAGCATTGAGTAAAAGACACTTGAGTTAGACATATTTAGGGACCAGAACCTTCTTAACATAGTTGAGTAAAAGTCACTTGAGTTAGACATGTTTAGAGATCAGAACCTTATTAACTTCACTGAGTAAAAGTCACTTGAGTCAGACATGCTTATTGAGCAGAACCTAATTAAAATCATTGAGTAAAAGTCACTTGAGTTAGACATGTTACTTTTGGTGGACCAAAACCTTGTTCTCATTATTAAACCAGAGTCAGTCAAGTTAGACATGCATACTTTTGGGGAGGGGGAAAGGGACCAAAACCTTGTTAAACATAAGGACTAAAATCCACACGAGTTAGCAATATATGTCTTTTGGGGACCAAAACCTTATTAGAATTAAAGATTAAAACACACGAGTTAGCTATATACATGTATATCTTTTGAGGACCAAAACCTTGTTGGAATTAATGACTAAAATACACTCCAGTTAGCTATACATGGTATGTACCTTTTGGGGAGCAAAACCATGTTAGGATCACTAAGTAAAAACATCTAGAGTTAGACATAATTACCTTTTGGGGACCAAAGCCTTGATGAGATCCTTGACTACAAGCCACTTTAGTTAGCCATGTATACTGATATTGTGCTATTTCTATCCATTTGTAAATGATTGGTGAACTTTTATGACCATTGCAAAAGACTTTTTCACCTTTTGTATATTTTTTTGACATCCTGGAGATGTAGTTGTTTATCAAAAATCCTTGTTTGTGCAATTTTGCAGACACTACTGGATGTTGTGAAAGAATTTGTGTTGAAATATTTGTATTTACATGTAAATAACCTGTTAGATTTTCATGTTACTATGATAATTTGTTAAATAATATTGATTTTGGAGAAAGATTTTTGTCATAAACATTTTTGCTTTTGGTAGCAAGTAAAGCTTGCATTGGATAATTACTATTAGATGGTATACATGCATATGTAGATTGTCTGAATTCAATTTTAATACCATTATATAAATTTGTGTTAGATTATAGCTTGTAGCTTAAAGAAAATTAATACTGCTTTATGTCCAGATTCACAATGTAAAGAATATTTTCACTGCCAGTGTCCATATTCACATTGTAAGGACCATTATTACTACTAGTTCTTGATTTACAATATATAGAATACTCTCATCACTGGTGTCCAGATTCACAATGTAAAGAATATTATCACTACTAGTGTCCAGATTTATAATGTAATGAATATTATCACTGCCGGTGTCCAGATTTACAATGTAAAGAATATTATCACTACTAGTGTCCAGATTCAGAATGTAAAAAATATTATCACTACTGGTGTCCAGATTTACAATGTAAAGAATGTTATCACTACTAGTCCAGATTCACAATTTAAAGAATATTTTCACTTTTGGTGTTCAGATTCAGAATGTAAAGATTATTATCACTACTATTGTCCAGATTCAGAATCTAAGGAATATTATCACTACTGGTGTCCAGATTTACATTGTAAATAATATTATCACTACTAGTGTCCAGATTCACAATGTAAAGAATATTATCACTACTGGGTCATGATTCACACTGTATCAGTGATTAATCTACAATTTCATCCCAATGAGTCACAGGACTCGCATATATTCAAATAATGAGTCCCGCTCAAATGTAATGAGTACAATGATTCTGCAAACACATTGAGATACGTTAATTTTATTTGTTTATAATACAGAATTATTACAACTAGATCATTATTAACTACAAGATCAACTACTTCTTTACTTTAGTTCATAAATTTGCCTGTCTTTCTTAGATCTCCAGGCCTGTAATACTGACTTGTAATCAAATGGCACAGTACACAGTTTTACAGTCATCAGTTTGTGCTGAGTCTCATTATTCAGCCTGTTTCTAGCTTTAACCAGGATTCTGTTCTGGGCAGAAAATCCATGCTCGCATCCAGCAGTATGTACTGCTGACGTTAGTGCAAGTGCTGCTAACTTGAGCAAGTTTGGAAAATCCTCTCTGTGGTAGTGGTCAATTAAATACCACAGTTTACACATCACACCTTGAGAGTACTTCTCAGCCAAAACTACGTTCTTAAGGAAAGCCCACTCTATTTTGCATTAACAGAGTCAATAACAGGTTCTGATGTTTTTCTCTCAATACTTCTGTTGATTTCCCATTGTACAGTTTTTGCTTCTCCATAATATGTACACAGTCTGTCAATCTCTTCATCTCCGTAGGTATCCACTTCTGTTTTTGACATCATGCTGATCGGTCGCATAGCAAGAATACCAAAGCTTGTAAGTAGGTCATCTGCTGGAAATCTACACTGAATGTTCTCAACTAACGAGTCAATGAAGAGTTTAGCAATTTTCTCCAAGCTGAAGTTGTTCTTTGTGATCTGATGATGCTCCTTAAATGTATTGCCCTTCAGGTCTTCTTTTAACTTTTGCATGTATGGAGTGTCAAAGTTATATACCTTCTGCAGATTAGCAATACACTCGTCAGTTTTCACCTTCACAAGGGCCACGTCCACATTTTCTTTCTGGAAGAACTGGCTGAGAATGGTTACAGGAGCCATGGCATCCATCATCATGTATGTTGTCGCTATAGAACTTTCAGTCGCTGTCTTTTTCTTCATCACTCCAGCTTTGTGGTCCTTGTGACTGGCTTCAGCCAGGTAGGTAAGCAAGCTATCTAGAGTTCTCCATACAGCAGTCAGGGCACTAAAGTAAGACAACTACCTCAATGAATGGAGCTCCTTATTTATGATGCATGGATCGTCTAAAATCTCCTGTATGGCATGTAGTCGAGCCTCGCGTTGACTACTTCCCTTAAAATAGTACAAAAGATCAGTCAATACTTGCTGATGCTTTTTAATGATTCTATTTTCTCTGCTGCCTGGGAGGTACACAGTGCCAACCTGTGGGCAATACAGTGAACATTATGCATATGAGGATTTTCCCTTCTCAATATTGAAGCTGCTCCTTTTTCCTTGCCCATCATAGCAGATGCTCCATCTGATCTGAAACTCATTATTTTTGCTATTGGAACACCCCTTTCTGACATTTCTTTCATAATGGATTCAGCAATTTCTTTCCCAGTGGCATCTAAGCATTCAACATTGCACACATAATGACACTCTGGAATAAAGTCTTCACTCAATGTCTGAGCATACATGACCAGCCTTTTCCTGTTGGAAATGTCAGTGCTCTCATCTACAAGTAAGGTTACCACAGGAGATTTCTTAATTGTAACAGTTACAGCATTGTTAGCAAACTCTGCTAATGAATCAAGCAGCTCACTGGCAGTTAATGAAGATTCATAATTGATATTACTCTTTCTGAGAACGTCAAGATCTTGAACTCCCAATTCATGTAAACGATTCACAAAAGACTTAAATTTGTTCAATGGGATGTCTTCATCTGCCATCCATTTAACAACCTTCAGTAAGGCAGTTATGGCTTTGTCTTGATCTGAAGTGAGCTTTGCACTACATTTTTCAAAGTTAGTTCGTAACTCTGGGGCTATTAGACATAATTTGTGGTCAGCAAGATCGGCATGTTAATGTTGAATTTTGAAAATTTCTGTTCATAGCAATCTTGTTCATACCATTTACATTTTTATTGTCTGTGCATATCTGACAAAACATAAAGTCCTCATTTTAATTTGCACAGCCATTGTCATATTGTATCCACGAGTGCGTTTTTACCCACTTCAGCTGAAACTGTCAAATTTTTGGTAATTTATGTATTATGCTGGAGGCTGAGCACACGTTTGCATCCTGAACATCAGATGAAGAAACCATATGCTGCTGATCAGTGGAATTTGAATCATTGAACAAAATATCCAATGTCCTTTGCTTAGGGTCAATTTTCAAAATCTTATTTGGCGGCATTTTATACTGTTAAGGAGTGAGTACCGCATGACCGGTGCAGAGATAATATTTGCCTTGTGAAAAGACAGTCCTGTTTAACAAAAATCACTGTAAGCACGTTGTTGTTGTTGTTGTTGTAGAGTTTAACGCCATTTTTAAGCTCATGATAGGCTATACATGGCGGCCGGTATTATTGGTGGAGGAAGAACCCGGGAAAACCCCCGGAAAGAACCACCCACCCACGAGAAGCTACTGGCAAGCTTTCTCACATAACTACATTAGCCGAATCTTAGATATGAACCCACGCAGACAGAGGTGAGATGGCAGTGATCCGTAACGGAAAGCGCTTTAGACCACTCGGCCACTTGGGGCCCCCCGTAAGCACGTTGATGTTCCTTTAAAATTTCAGAATGCACATAGAAACAACTAATGAGTCCCAGCCATTTTTTGTGCGTGCTGGACGCGGGACGCACGGATAGATTAATCACTGCTGTATGACATTCATGTTACAAGCTGCCAGGAATGCATGCCAAAGCTATATACATTTGAATGTAACAATGGATATATTCCCACCCAACCCCCAAAATATTTATTTGTATCATTAAATATAATTATCCCACTGTGTCTTAGGTTTTAGTGATTCACTGATTTACATACCACCATTTTCTCACAATGCAATACAATTTATCAATTTTATTCATGGGTGTCATATGTGACGTGTGAGCGAGCTGGGGGTGGGGTGGGGTATTGTTTAGTGTAATGGTGACTGACAACATAGCTGCCATTAATCTAACTTCATTAGTGTCCCAGAGAGAGAGAGAGTGAGATAGAGAGAGAGAGATATGGGGGAGTTGTTCATTGACATGATAGGTGACATAATTGCTCCCTATATTTATCCTGATTGAGAGAGAGAGAGAGAGATATATACAGAGAGATAGAGAATTAGAGAGAGAGAAAGTTTTGTGTGACGATATGTATCATCATATGTCCTAATAATCGACCTTCAGTATTGTCATAGAGGGAGTTCGGGCAGGTTTTGAGAGATGTGTTTTAAGTGAGATCATAACTGACAACATAGCTCCTTGATTGTGTGTGGGTGTGGTGTGTGTTACATATTCTGATGATAACTAACATGTCAACTGATGCCCCAGTAGTTACCTATATGGGTGTCATGGGGGTTAGTGTGATGAAAAAAAAACATAAGCTTCTAATAGTCAACCTATGTTGGTGTCAGAGAAAGAGTGGGAGAGAATTTTAGTATGATTATTATAGACTGCTTGGCTCTGTATGTTTTTACATAGAATGAGAGAGACAGACAGACAGAGAATTAAAAAAAAACCTAAAGAATATAAAAAGTAATAAAGAAAATGATTGTAAAAAATGAATTAAACTAATAAATTTTTGTCGACAGGTGATACCTCGGACCCTGTTGGAAGCTTTCAACCAGGCAGAAGATGTTCAAATACCCACAGAGGAATTGGATTTATTTCTTAAATTTCAGAATGACATCGGCACAATCCTTTACTTTAGGTAAGATTGGGAAAGCTTCCCATTGCATTTATGTACTTGCCCTGATTTATAAGCATGTCTTTAAGTGACAGTGGAGATGATAATTGCAGATAATTACTTTTTTATTGAGACTGTAATGTAAGCATATGATTCTATAAGTGACAGTGGAGATGATAATTGCAGATAATTACTTTTATGAATACTAATGTAAGCATATCATTCTTTAAATGACAGGAGATGACAAATGCAGATAATTACTTTTATAGAGACTGTAATGTAAGCATGATATTTTTTAGTTGACAGTGAAGATTATGATTGCAGCTAATTACTTTTATCTATAACATAATAAAAGCATATTATTATTTAAATGACAATGGAGATGACAATTTAAGATAATTACTTTTATGGAGACTGTATTATAAGCATGATTTTTTAAGTGACAATGGTGATGACAATATCAGATAATTACTTTTATCTATAACATAAAGAAAGCATATCATGTAAATGACAATGGAGATGATAATTACAGATAAGTACTTTTATCTATAACACAATGAAAGCATATCATTTAAATGGCAATGGAGATGATAATTGCAGATAATTAAATTTATCTATAACATAATGAAATCATATCATTCTTTAAATGACTGGAGATGAGATATGCAGATAGTTACTTTTATGGAGACTCTTGTAAACTATTTCAATTTTTTATACATTATTGGAATTGGCAATAATACTCTCTAATAATCTCAATAATAATAAACATTATTGGAATTGGCAATAATAATCTCAGTAAAATTTAAACATGTAATAATAATATCACACTTGCCAACCCTAATAATTTAACCTTATATTTCACTGACTTGCCCATGTTTGATCAGAAGATGTGTTTCATTTTAGATGTAATGGGGTTGGTCAAGGAACCAATATATCTTATTTTTTATTTGTGCTACAATTACAGTGTTACACACATACAATACACATCTTGTACAATAGTGCCTCATTAGATTTAGTAGAATTGGTCAGGGAACCAATCTATCTGTTACAATAGTACCTCATTAGATTTAGTAGAGTTGGTCAAGGAACCAATCTACCTTTTACAATAGTGGGAAAGAAACTATCTTTTACAATAGTACCGCTTACATGTATTAGATCTAGTGAAGTTGGTTATGGAACCAGACTAGCTTTAACAATAGTACCTCATATTAAATTTATTGGAGATGGTCAGGAAACTAATCAAGTTTTCATAATAGTAGATGTACTTCAGATACTTTAATCTGCCCATATTTTTTATGCAAAATGCCTGTATGATCAAAGTGGTAATTCTATCATTTTCTAACAATGGCATCCAGCAAACAAAAACACTTTGAAGACAAAAGGACAATATGATTTGTAACATGTTTAAACTGTCAGCACTAAGTCTAAAAAAGAATATATATGGATTTTTGGGGTATGAATAGCAAGAATTATGTTTCATGGACATGATGCAATTGCGATCTAAGTGTACTTTACAATCATTTATAGTTAAACATAATTTTAATTTCTCAGTTGAACATCATTCTTTGACTTCATTTTATTAGTCTCAAATCACACTTTTAAACCTTTAGATCAGTGTTTTTCAACCTTTATATTGGAACAATACACTTTGGAGCATTTAGATTGCTTCCGAACCACTTGCAGTGACACAGGAAAACAATTACTTATGCAGGTGTATCATTTGTATGTGTGTAACACTGTAATTGTAGCCCAAATAAAAAATAAACCAATGTGTCCAGAATAGCTTATATTACTAGTTACTAAGTTACTTTATTGTTACCCGTTAGCATCAGTTTGCAGTAGCGAACATTTCTGTGCGAAACCTGTGCTTGGTGATTTATACAAAGCAGTTGAATTCGTGGCCGAATGTTCTAGAGAGACACCTGAAGTTCATCTTCAACAGACTAAAGTCTATCTCGTTTCTTGTGTATGATGGTGGTCATAGCAGAAAATCTGAACTTGCACATGTAAAAAGTTGAAAACTGCAACAGAAGTCGCAAAACTTTCTCAGCGATAGCCGGGTACTTGTTTTTAATTAGTAACCAAAGTTATCAAAGTTCAACTCTGCATGTTTTAGCTTCAGCGTTTTGTCACTCGCAACGCTAATGAGCTCCTCCTCTTCCATCAAAGTAAACTGTCCTTGGAACGCTTCAAATTCCACAAACAGGTTTCTAACCCAGTCGTACTGGTCAGCATACATTGAAGGAAAATATTTACTGAGACTATTCAACAGATCATCCAAATGGGTCACAATCAATGGAAGAATTTATTGGCAGTTCTTTTAAACAACACTGGGAAATATTTAAAAATTTCCAGCAGATGCATGCTTCTTCCAAATACCAATTTCTTCAGAAATGTGTTTATGGTATCAGTTAAGATGTTTTCACATCTGCCTTGCATTCCACTGTTCTAATGTTCAATTCATGAAATATATTGGCCAGATAAGCAAGTTTGGAACACCAACACTCGCTGCTCAGTACTTCTTCAAATACCTTCAAGTTTTCACGAGAACAGAACATTAGCATCTCCTCTCTCAGCTCATAGAAATGAGATAAAACGTTTCCGTGAGACAGCCATCGTATGTCCGTGTGTTGGATGAGTGTGACATGGTTCGCTTCCTTGAGCTTTGTCACTTATCTTGTACTTTTTCTCAAATGTAGTTGTTTGTTTTTATTCAAGCTTAGTGCCCTCTCGAAGTATGCCTCATTCATGTGTTAAGTGTTGCTTCAATTTAGCTGGTGCCATGGCACTATTGGCAAGCTTTTCCCCGCAGTCAACACAGAGCGGTATGGGGCAGTCTGGGTCTTCTGCCCAAATGAATCCCATAGCTAAGTAATTGTCACTGTACTGAAGAAGTTAAAGATTCTTATCGACAACGTCAATATTTGTTTACGTTCGGCTCTCATGACGCGGTACTAGCTGTAGCTTCATTCGACTGCTCCTGAGTTTTAGTTTGGGCATCAGCTGTGGCATCGTCTAATTTTCTCTTCTTAATCGGTCCATGATCGCGCAAAAAACAACAGTGTTATGAAAATTAATTCAAACGCTAAACGCTCATTAGGACAGCAACGGAAACAGTAATTAAGTGGATAAACAACAACAAATTACCGCACAGTTCCGGTACTGTCAGACTTCGTCCCTTGTGATTTCGGCCGTTATTTTTATATTTTTACTGGCCACTGGTGGAACCCCTGGGACTCGCTCACTGAACCCTTAGGTTTCGCGGAATCCTGGTTGAGAAACACTGCCTTAGATGATAGTAGACAACAGTAGTATATATTTTTCATTGCATCTTATGAAGCCAAATACTCTATCACTATTGCAAGAAATGTACAGATATTTAACAACCTTACTTTCAAAACCTTTTTAAAATAATTTGATCAATTTGAGAGAAAAATCATCTTTTCTACTGATTTGATGTCCAGTATGGACACCAATACTGCTATAAAAATAGAAATTCATTCAAGCAAATGATACCCATTTACTACATATAAAAAATATTGAAAGAATTTGTGGAAAGGGTCTGAAAAATCTTTGACTAAATATGCATAACCATTTAAATTTTGAAACATTATTTGTTTCTACCTTCAAATATAGCCATATCAATATTTCTTTTAAACAAACAAAATATGTTTTGATTACTTATTTTTAAATAAGTACTCGCTAGAATTCTGTCAAACTGTACAGAAGACTTTGTGGCAAAAAGTCCTTTTCAATTTTTACAATTGATATTAATGATGTAACCAATATGGCCACTTAAAACAACTTCTCACAAGTGAATGAGCAAGATTCACAAAGGTCTTCCAAATTGATACAATTATACCAATTCAATAATTAATATTGCTGCCATTACATCACAAAGATCTTTCAAACTGATAGAGTGATACCGATTGACAAAGAAATATTGCTGCCATTACAAAGATAGATAAATCTTGAAATGATTTGTGAAAATGGTATGACCAAGTTTGCATAGGCATTCAAATTTTTAAACATCATTCTGATCTCCAATCAAATAAAGCCACATTGAATATTTTCACAGAAACTAATGTCTTTAGATTGCTAATTGAAAAAATAACCTACTCACCAGAATTCTATCAAACTGTACAGAAGTTTGTGGCAAGAATGTTTTAAATGATATTAAACAGGCAACCATTATAACCACTGTTGAAATCCAATAAATGCTTTTAATTATTTAAGTAAAGCTCAAGAGAATTAAAACATTTTTTTAAAAAAACATATGAGGGCTTTTAATTGCGTTGTTTTCACAAATGATGCTGATATCTTGTCCTATATGGTCATATATTGTCTGATATGGTTATCTATTGTCTGATATGGTTATCTATTGTATTGATACAGTTATATATTGTCTGATATGGTTATATATTGTCTGATATGGTTATCTATTGTCGGATATGGTTATCTATTGTCTGATATGGTTGCTTATTGTTTGATATGGTTATCTATTGTCTGATATTGGTCCCCAGGTGGCTGAATGGTCTATGTTGGTCACTATTACAGATCACAGACATATCCACACTGCTCTCTGTCAGTATGATTGCAGATTAGTATTAAACCTTCACATCTGTAGTATGGACTACAGTTATCAGTATGATTGCAGATCAATATCAGACATTCACATCTGAAATCTGGGCTACAGTTGTCAATAGGATTGCAGATTAATATTAGACATTCACATCTACAGTGTTTGCTACGATGGCAGGATAACATCATACATTCATATAGATAGTTTGGGCTATAGTTGTCCCTATGATAGATATCATTGATTATTTTCTGATACACTTGTTCACCATTGCGTTTAAGTTAGTTGTAGAAATATTTCCAGTAAAGAATCACAGAACAATGATGTTAAATTATGGAGTAAAAAATAAATTCAATTTCTGAAAATAATACAAATTACATTATGGCAAGTTAACTGTTGTAATATGTCACTGAGAGATTTTGCAAAGGTATGGTATGTTTAGTTGAAATGAAATTACATAAAAATAATCTAAACACTTACTCAAATCAAACACGACCACATGTCTTTTTTTAATCAATGGATAAATCAATACTGAAATAGTCTTTTGTGACAGGGGACAGTTTCATGTATTGGCTCCTGAACAATTTCTGAACTTAAGGCTGTGGTGTGACATTTTGAGATGATATTGTGTAATGACTAAAGATATGGATTCTTTTCAAGAAGGCAGGCTTAGCACACATTATACACATTGCAACTATTTTTTCTTCAATGTGGTCACTTCCTAAAAGAGTAATACAATTATTATTTTTTGCATCAAATATAATTTCCATCATACCATTTTACTATATAATGTCTTATGTAGTCAGGGCACAGTATGTAGCAAGTGAAATACCAGTAGTATTAGAAAGTAGAGCTTGTCATTTATTGCAGTTGGCACGTTGGTTCAAGGGAGGATTATGTCTCAAAAACTGCCTGGATGGCAACTATTTTTTATAGCATCAAGCTATTAAGTACGCAATGTTTTTCTAAATTATCACTAAGGGAAAGTGGTTGTGTTTGCTCTGAGGGCATAGTATGTGTTCTCACAAATAGCTTTCAGACATGAAAATTGAATGGATAAGTTTGGGGGTGAGGTGCATGAACTTTAAATTCTATGTATTTTTACCGACTTGTCAGGTAAAGTGAACTTTTTTTTAATGTGTTGCTCTATTATATATATCCAAATATATGGACCTTTTTGACCTCGCTCATGTATTTTATTTTTTTAGGGAATTTTTATATTATGCAGGTGTATGCAACATTAAATTTGTACATAAAAAACTGTCCCTTGCATCGTAAGGAAAATGATACAAGGGACTATTAATTCCTTCATATGTGAAGAGCTTACCTATATGGCATAAATATCCAACACATATGGAAGATCACTCATTGCAGAAAAGAAAGTGAGAAACTATCTGTTACAAGATTGTTATGTAAGCAAAATGATGATTCAGACAGAAAGTTTGACACAAATTTTCATTTAAAAAAACAAACAGTATGTGCTCCATTAAGCACCTTTGTCTGTTTTCAATTTACTTTCAGCAGTCAGGTGGCTCAGGCCACTGAGTAACCATTTACTGTATTCAATAAGTATAAAAGAAACATGAAAGTTGAAACACTTGGTATTGTTACATGCACAGGGGTATCCACTTGACGCAGCGGTGTCAAAACCCTGGCGCGAGTCACGCTGGAAGTCATAAGTTTTCCCCACATTTCCAAATACTTCCATACAACTTGAGTTGTAAAATGGAAAGACAGACGTGTCTGCTATATTTAATAACCTTTGCTCTAATCAATTGGCGACCCAGATGAGACAACTTGCCCAAAAGTCCATTAACCGCACCTTTGCATGGTTTTTCTTCATTATCATCCGATTTCCGTACCGCCAGCCTGTCATGCCATAGAAATTACACTAGTTTTCCCTTACTAACTGGGAAATATTTAACCGCGCGACCCTATGCCAGTCAATCCATAGAATTTGCTTATATACATACGCCCATTTTCCACTATGGACACATAAATGGTACCTACCAAGTTCCAACTTATTGATTCCATTATATAATTTACTGATTTCCAACCATGAATACTGCCATTTCAACCACAACACTTTTATACACCGCTGAATTTTAATATGGACTACGTTACTGAAAGGGACAGTCATTCGGCTTGTACCTAAATTCACTACTAACGACCCCAGCATGGTTCAAATTCACTAACACTCGGGTCTGTGATGTTTGCTCCTACTAAATGGCTAACTATTTTGGGCTAGTAATATTTCCATGGCACCGAAGACCAAATACTCACACAAATAAATCTTAAGAATTGCTTAAAAACGGGATGCTGTCAAATATACATAATCAAAATGTATTACAGTATCATTTATACTTTTTGCTTTCATATACAGCATAGAAGTATTGAAAGACAAGATTGTCTTTGTACCACAATGGATGATTGATGCCATCAAGTCACTCATCACTGCTGAGATGTTTGTCCTGAAAAATGCCCTTGCTGTCTCTGAGAAGTGGGAGATGTTTAACAAGAGTGGAAAACTTTCTCCAGAATTGATCGGTTTGTATATTTCTTGTGTTCTATAAGAGTTTCAAAATGTGGTTTCCTCATTATATTTGATATTCATTTTGCTAAATACCAAATGGGTATTTTTTCTTATGCACATTTTGTTCTCATAATTTGAAAAGTAAGCATGCAATTGTAATTCTGCCTTACCATATTTGTGTTATTTTGCTACTTTAGTACATGTGATGTTGTTATCTACCACATATTTAGCTGCATTGACTAAAGGCAGTGCAACCCTTTGCCATGGCTAAAAGTCTGTTTTGGAGTACATCTGTCTATATTGCATCTGTTTTCCACCTATCAGCATTTCTTATTAATTTTTATGTCCAAGTACTGAGCCAATTAATTAAACTTGTTGTGAAGGTTTCCACATTTTGTACCAAAGTCATTGCTGATAGACCCTTTATTAATTGGTAATGGTTCCATACCAAGATGTGGATAACTTTTATCTTTTTCCTAAGGGTCATCATTAATTAGTGGTATTTCAGCCCAATGTTTTATACAGCTTGGCATATATCTCTAACGTTTTATAGAGCTTGTCATGAATCCCTAATGTTGTATAGAGCTTGGTACAAATCCCTATTGTTTTAAAGAGTTTGTCGTGAATCCCTAATGTTTTATCGAGAATGAATCCCTAATGTTTTATAGAGCTTTGCATGAATCCCTAATGTTTTTTAGAGCATGACTCATTAATGTTATATAGAGCTTGGCATGAATCTGTAATGTTTTATAGAGCTTTGCATGAATTCCTAATGTTTTATAGAACTGGATGCCTTATGTTTTACTTGTTATAGACATGGATGCCTTATGTTTTACTTGAGCTTAGCATGAATCCCTAATGTTTATCGAGCTTGTCTTGAATCCCTAATGTTTTATAGTGCTGTGCATGAATTGCTAATGTTTTATAGAGCTTTGCATGAATCCCTAATGTTATATAGAGCTTGACATGAATCCCAAATGTTTTATAGAGCTTGGCATTGATCTCTAATGTTTTATAGAGCTTGGCATGTAAAATAAATGTTTTATCGAGCATGAATCATTAATGATTTATACAGCTTGCATGAATCCCTAACGATTTTAGAGCTTGGCATGAATCATGAATCCCAAATGTTTTATAGAGCTTGACATCAATCCCTAATGTTTTATAGAGCATAAATCCCTAATGTTTTATAAAGCATTGGATGAATCTTTAATCTTGCAACCCAAGTGTATAGTTTACGCAATAACCCATAATTAGATTTACATCATAACCACATCTTAGAGATTCCACAGTACGCAAAGTGTAATGTTTCCACAGTAAACTAAGTGCAGTTTCCAGTGTAACACGACTGTAGAGTATCCATAGTAATCAACGAGTAAAGTGTTTACAGTAACACAAAGTGGATATTGATCATCAGAAAAACAACTGTAGGGTTTCCACAAGTAACCCACGTGTACGTTTTCCACTTTAATGAAAGTGATAATTATACAAAATAAATGGGACTAATTCATGTTTTTGAATACTCATTAATTAAAAAATTAATTTAAATAAAACAATTTGTACACAGTTTTATTTATGAATAAGACATATCTATACATCTGCACATTATATTCATAATAATCCATTGGTCAGTTAAACACATTTCATTTAACACTGGTTTCTGAATGAAATGTTGCATGTGGTGACATCAGATATTATATAAATCATATTTTAAATAACATAAAAGAAACAAAATGCATACAACTCCAGAAACAATATTCAGTACATCAAACCCATCAGAGATGTTGACAAAGGATAACTTTGCCTAATGGATTTATTTGATTGATAAGCTAGTTAGTTAGTGAACCACTCTGCATTTTCAAAGAAAGTGACACATGATGTTAAGTAAAATGCTTTATGGTGTGAGTTGTTGGTGTTATATGAAGGAAAATGTTAGACTAGTTGAAACATTTCAAATGTCCAAACATGCCAGAGCAGAAAAAGGGACAAATGTATACCACTTAAAAAATTTGAAGGAAGAAAATGAGAGTAATGTAATACCTCACACTGAGCAAATGACCATGATTATTGCAGTATTCCATTCATGATCATTCAGTGGAAGTTACACATGTAGACTACATGATGAGAGTGCTGAAGATAAATACATATTCTTCAGTATATTTTATCTTTGTATTCGGATTGTAATCTATATGGCTTTGGCCCTTTGTGACAAGAATTTTGACCATCTGCAGAACCAGGATACTAGTGAAAATGTATGTTTTTGATAATGCTGTAAAGCTGGCATGAAATGTATAGATTTAACTTTTTATACCCAAATTAAGATTTTTTGCTACTTATAAATAATAGAGGTTGGGGTTGGGCTGGCATGATCTTTTCATCAATCGACATTCTATCAGGAACAGGGTAATGTTTTATATGTGTTATTATTATGGTTGCATTTTAAGTATGTAAATCATAGTCAGAAATAGCCTTATCATCTGTTCATATGCCATTTTCATCCTTCACAGATATCAGAAAAACATGATTTCAAAAAGACTACCTCTCAGTTGTTCATGAATTTGATTGAACCTTTTGATCAGAGGCTGAACTCCTCTTGGCCATCATCTTTAGAATATCTTGCTGTATTTCATGTCTTTACGTAAATTTGGAAGGTAATTTGATCTGGTCTTTAAAGCAGTGGAGAGAGTGTAGTTTCCTCATATATGGAAAATCCTACGCAGAACAAAACTAATAATCAAATCCATCACAATACTGCAGATGCATAACAAACTGCTGCAGCTTCAGTCACTTGTTTCTGTCAGTGAGAAAGGTAATTGTTGACAACACAAACTTCCATTCTAGTAATTCAAAAGGTGAATAGAACTCATGCGATTTGAATCTACTGAATTGCCAAGACTGTGCTAATGTTTTGGGGTTTGTTTTTATTCCTGTCAGCAGTCATTCATCGATTACTTATATCAGCATGAAAGGTGAAATTCCAAAGTAACTCCCCATGTACAACCTAAGTACTGTGCAGATTATATGCCAGCTACTTTTGTGTGAAGCTTTTACTTTTTATCTATTTATGTTTAGTTCTGATGTGATGCTTCTTGTGCATCACTAAGTCATTATTCGTTCTGATTGGTGTATCACTCAGTCAATAAGCTATAATTATTTCTTATTGGTATATCACTCAGTCAATATGCTATAATTAGTTCTTATTGGTGTATCACTGTCAATAAGCTATAATTAACTCTATGTGGTGTATCACTCAGTTTATAAGCTATAATTAATTCCGATTGGTGTGTCACTCAGTCAGTAAGTTATTATTAGTTCGGATTGATGTATCAATCAGTCGATTAGCTATATTAGCTGTTTGGTTTATCACTCAGTCAATAAGCTATAATTAGTTCTGGTTGGTGTATTTCTCAGTCAGTAAGTTACAATTAATTGTGATTGGTGTATCACTCAGTCCATAAGCTACAATTAATTTTGATTGGTGTATCACTAAGTCAGTAACCTATAATTAGCTCTGTTTGGTGTATCACTCAGTGATAAAGCTTAGTTCTGATTGGTGCATCACTCAGTGAAATGCTACAATTAGTTTGAAAGGTGAATCACTCCGTGAAAAAGCTACAATTAGTTCTGATTGGTGCAGCACTCAGTGAAAAAGCTACCATTAATTCTGATTGGCGATTTTTTTTTTTACCTTGGATCTGCGAAAACAATAACCATGAACCATAACTGAATGCAACATATTTTACTGTATGACACACTTGATGTGTAGCATTCAAATTCAATACTAGCAAACAAGATCCAAAGCAACAAAGAAGCTTCACATAAATAGTTATTAAATAATCAGTCAAGTATTTAATCATAAATGAAGAACAAGTCTGGCATGTCTCTTTTACATTGTCGTCAGTGTCTCAAGATAATGATGAGTGAGATGAAAAAGTTAGAATGGCATTGACCACGGGATAGATATCCAATAATCTGAGTTAGTCACCATGCACTGATTTGTAGAGCGCAAGTGAATATTGTAATATTTGTATTTAATCTGACAGAAATATTGGAATATGCCTTTGACAGCTGTTTCAGATTAATTCTTGGCTTATAAACTTAACGGCAAATATCTAATAATGATTCACACTTGCGTAAGATTACAATATTGATTCTTCAACAACTTGTATAAAAAAACAGATATCATATAAAAAAAGCAATGACGCATCGATTTATCAATCAATCACTTCACTCATATGTAACACGTTCCTATCACTGTTGGAAATACTCCTCTTACCTTTTTCTGATGCCCTTCAGTAGTTAATGTCCTTCAAAAGAATGAAGATACACTATTGGACATACATTGAAGGCTGGTAGTCAGACTGGGCAAAACTTGCATGAACAAAGTTTTCTCAATATGGAAACTGTTCACAAAAAAATGAATTTTAGAGAATGATTTTTTTTCTTCAACATTTCTCAAACACATTCCTAAAATAAAATAAAATTAATTGGAAAGAATTAGTTTTTCTTCAATAATTGTCAAGGATTATATTTTCTCACAATTCTCTTAAAATGCAGTTATGTGAAAAATAAAGACTCAAATATCATAAGTATTCTCTTCTCACTTTAAGATGCTATTTGGACAAAGGAAAAAAACCCAGATCTCCATGACAACAAAGAACATATTTTGCTACTCATGGAACATCTTAACATCATTGCCAAGCCAAGATGTTTCAGTGAAGATGGGTCTGAAATCAAGGTTAGTTTACTCTAAAGTCTGGATTTTGTATTTTACCTCTCCTCTAATATGTCTTATCATCACAGAACATTGCATTGGAAACAATTATTCTGCCTTCTCCAATTATAACTTTAAATCATGGACATCCCCTGAGACAACTAAAAAAAACCTATCCCGCTAAATCTCCAAAACATTTCTCAGTGACAATCAATTCTAGGAACAAAGCTGCCCCAGGAGACAAACTCTTAGACTTGGAAATGGGTAACTTTGTTTCAGTTTATACTTATTTACAAGTACATGCAATGATCTTTGTTTTCAAGAAAAAATAGCAAGAAATGCATTGTTTGCTTAATAATAATTACACTTTAGCTGTGGCTAATGGAATGATGATGTCGGTCCATCCATTGATCTATCACGTACTACAGGAAGTGCTTACATTAGACTGTTCTTTTGGTGACAGTGTACATTAGGTAATTTCTCTAGTATTGTTGCTTGGGTGAAACAATACAGTGAAATGTACATGTTTTGATATTTGTGCCAAATAGGTGTGTCCAAGATAAGGTATTCTTACACAAAGGAATGACACAATTTTCTATATTTTTAAGATAATGCTGTCATGTATTAAAAATTTAAATGAATACCTAAAAATGTAGTAAGACATTTTTAAACCATTCATGCAACGTAAAACAATTTGCATGGTGACCAAATGATTCCAGCATGTATATAATCAAATGTAACTGTCTAGAATGGCAGAAAAAGTTGAATTATAACTTCTGATGATACATTTACAGTGATCTACCTATACAATTTTAGATCTCAATAGGGTGAGCTTGCACTAGCATCATAAAATGTTTTCAAAGATATACATTAACAGCACCAAAGTGAAGAAAATAAAATAAAATTAATATAAAATAAATAAAATACATCATATTCAATATTCATATAATATAATCTAATTCCAAAATAAATTAGTCTTTGACCTTGAATAAACTGATGGTATCCAAGTAATATTTATTCCACATGGTAAAACCAAAAAATTCCAAATGTAAATACTAATAAAGTAGTTTTAAGTTCAGAGGTGGCAGTTACATAGACTGTGGAAATAGATGACTGAAGTTCTTTAATTTAATCTGCAATTATGACCAATACAAAATTGACAACTTGATACAGTGTAGCTTTATTTCAAATTGATGATGTAATACATTCAAGTGGCAATATAGTTGTAAATTGGAAGATAAATACTTCAAATCTAAGCAAAATAAAAAATAATCATTGTGTTTTAAATCACATCTTTCAACAAAGACAACAAAAATAGTAGATAAATATTTCTCCTATTCTTACTTGGATAGAGACTGGTGAAACTCTTAAATATAGACAGTTGAGTGAAATTCTTAATATAGGTGAAACTCTTAAAGAGACAGACAAGCACAATTAACAAGATAGACATTTTAAATTTGAAAGATAGATGAACATTTGAAATTCTAAAGATAGACCAGTGAAATTCTTAAAATAGACAAGGAAAATTCTTATGATAGACAAGTGAAATTCTCTAGTTAGATAGACATGTAAAATTCTTAAGATAGGCAAATGCAGTTCTTAAGATAGACAAGTGAAATTCTTCAGATAGACAAGTGAAATTCTCTAGCTAGATAGACATTTGCAATTCTTAAGGTAGACAAGTGAAATTCTCTAGATAGACAAGTAAAGGTCTCAAGATATACAAGTGAAATTATTTAGATAGACATTTTAAATTCTTAAGATAGACAGATGAAGCAGATACAAAGGAAATTATTCAGCAGATAGAAAATGACAATTTAAGCGAAAATGATTTTTGCACTAAGAAAAATCCCACTGATCATGTAAGTTGTAATCTTGTTGACAGTGATGATAATGATGATGAAACTCTGAAAAAAGAAACAAACTTTCTTAAGTATTCAAATAAGAAACAGTTGAAACCTGTGTTCAAAACTTCTGAAGAAAATTGCAGAAAATACTGAGAAGTTAGAAAACATTAAAAATAGGATTGGTCACTATTCTGTGCGAAATGTAAATAAAAGAGATGAGACCTCAAAGAAACACTTGCAAGCATTGCATGGCTTGAAACGATTAATCAGCAGGCAAAAGAACCAAATAAAGATGATGACTGAAAAATTGAATTAAAGTGGACTCAAGCTTGAAACTGTGACTAATGAGAACCAAGCATCAGCTGACATAATTACTGTATCGATAGAGCAAGTAAGAATTATTTCTGAGAAAAGAAATAGTGAGAAATCAAAGATCTTGTCCCTTCCGAAAAGCAACGGTTATTTAAGAACTGAAATTAAGTATGTGGCAATTGCTTACCAAGACTCCTGGTATCCTGGTATTGTTGAAAAAGTGAAGGATAATCAAACAGCAAGTGTGAAGTTCATGTCACCTAGCAGAAAGGAAGGGTACTTTTAATGGCCTTGTAGGGCAGACACACAAATTGTTGACAAGAAGTTAATTCTGTCAAACAAGTTCATTCCCGATTGCATAAATTCAGGTCGACAATGGTACATCAAAGAGTTTAATGCAATTGAAAAGCAGTACATACTTTTAATTAAAGCATGGTCTCTGGCTGGAATATAAAATTCTTGTTATTATTGTCAATTCTTCATTTTTGTTTTCTTCTTCTATACAAGGAATTAGTGACATTGTTTAACATCACAGTATTTTTTTAATTAGGTCCTGCAACATTGTTTCAATCACAGTATTGAAAAAACATTTCATTTTTGTTGTTTTCGAAGTTATTTTACTTACATATGAACTTTTGCTATGTGATACATTTGTATTAAGTTAACTGCCATAAAAGATGTGATTTTTTAAATATGATTTTCAGTTATAAATGAAAATATTGAAGTCAGACAACATATTTAATGAGAGTAATGCATTCAGCAGGAAAAATGCAATCAGAATATCAAATTTCATATTAATATCTCAACAAATAAGAAAGATATTACATTTTTATAGAAATCAAATTTTACTTCGGTTCCGCGACTGGCACATAATCTGAATACATTTACATAAGACACAAATTCTATAAATTTTTTACTATTTTGGAACTTAAATGTTACATAACTTTTTGTCTAATATATATATTTTAAAACAATAAAATGTTTTGGAATGCTGTTAAAAGATCTATATGAAGAAAACAAGTGTTTGCAGTCAAACCCACAGTAGCCTACTGGAATGCTTTCTCATGTACCTCCATATATATATATATATATATATATATATATATATATATATATATATATATATATATATATATATATATATCACAATACATGGCACAGGTGCATCATTACTGGTAGGGTCACATAAATGTGTTTCAAACTGGTTAATAATATCTTCATACATTCATTCCCATGAGTACAATTCTGAATTTATAGCTTGAAATCTGGAAGACTAGTCCTGCTATTAGCAGATTTATTGCTGTCATTTGTGTAGTTGAACTCTTGTCGTTTTTATCTACACTCGTTTCAGTCATAACTTTACCAGTTCTAGCAATACATCATTTTATTATTTGTTAAACTGGTCTCATCTTTAATTAACAGATTCTTGATCGAAAATCACATCGGTTTGTCTAGATTGGTCTTATCCATAACTTACAAGTCTTGGCTGTTATAATGTCACTTTTAGCTCCCAGATTCGGCCAATGTGAGTATGTGAGAAAGTTTGCTAGTAGTTTTTCAAGGGTTGGTGGTACTTTCCTATGGTTTTCATGGGTTCTTCTTCCACCATTTATACCTGCCACCATGTATAGCATATCATGTGGTGAAAATGGCATTAAACCCTACAACAGCAACAACTTCTAATGAACAATTTCTAGCTATAAATCATGTCAGTTTTTTCTTCTCCATGGCTTAGACGTTTTGGCTGTACTCATGTTAGTTTTTCCTCTACTGGTCTGATCGATTGTTTTGACAATTTCAAACTATTTGTTAGGTTTTATCTGCATTTCACTGGTTGCAAAAGTTTGATTTCACTCATTCTCCTAAAGTACGTAAAGGATTTTCATGTCACTTGAGTACCCATACAGCCCAAGTCTGATTGGTCCTGCATGAACATTTCGGAAATTGAACATGGTGGCCATCATACAACTCATCTTGAATGGATGACAGTGTATACACAAGGTTTTCAGCAAAAGACCAGAATAAAAAGGGTATCAATATTGCATCTAATATAAAAACTATATTGGCCATGTTCCACGTTTTATCTTTGCTTTTGCAACTTAAAGGATCATTTTTTGGACTTAGGTAATCCAAGAATATCAGAGATGTTTCAAAACTAAGCAGTAAAAAGTAATAAGGGTGTTATGTTGGATTCCTTGAATTTTTATTTACCAGTAGAACATGAGCTATTTTGGGACAATCATTATTTATATTTTAGGGGGACTATTTCCTTGCCCCCTGTATGCTTAAAAAAACGACACCAAATGAGGTCATGTTTCCTAAGCCAGATCCAGAAATGAAGAGCAGCTCCTCAGTCCTTTGTTACAACTTCGTGGAAAAATTTCTGCCTTCTCCCATCTTCCATCGCCTGCTTGCCACCTGTGTGTCTCGGTGGCCCATTGCCCAAAGAAAGTCAGAAAATCAGATCTTCTGTGGCTGTTGTATCTTCAGCTTTGATCTTCATCACAGACTGACTGCGTTATTCAGGGAATACATCATATTTGTACAAGTTATCAGATTTGGAACCACTGAGATGACACCATCTTCTGAACTGTGTACTAAAGTTCAAGAGTTCATCACCAAGAATCTCACCAGTATTATTGGTTACCTGGGACATAGTCTGAAATTTGAGATGTCTGTACAGTGTCCAAAATCTGATGGATACAGAGTAGACTGCCTGATCCCTCTTGCAGATCTTCAAAGGAATGTAGATGTTCCATGCCATTTCCATGATGAGAGTCATGTGATTAGGTCCCAAGATGTACTAAAGTTTTGGTTTCAGGAAGAGGTAAGTCAGAACAAATAGGTTCCTTTGGAGTTACAGTATTAATAAAGTTTAATGCATGTGGATCATGCAAGTGTTACAGTAAAACTAAAGTTTAAATGCTTGTGGATAACACATCTGTTACAGTAAAACTAAAGTTTAAATGTTTTGGATAAAACGTGTTACAGTAAAATTAAAGTAGAAATGCTTGTGGATAACAGGTTTCATTAATAATAAAGTTAAAATACTTGTGGATAACACGTGTTACAGTAAAACTAAAGTTTAAATACATGTGGATAACACATGTGTTCAAGTAAATAAAGTTTGAGTGTCTGTGGATAACAAACGTGTTACAGTAAAACTGAGGTTTAAAAGTCTGTGGATAAAACGTGTTACAGTAAAACTAAACTGTTTAAATGAATGATAAACTTTGATATGTTATTTATTTTTCAGGAACCATCTGATGAAGGATGTAAGTATATCTTTAACTAATTACATGCTTTACCTATGCAATAATTTATGAGACTCCATTTCAGAATAATCTGTCATCTGTTCGGTGTCAAACATCGTTTTGTTTTGGAGCTCATATGGTCTTACAGTTAACTATACTCAAGGAAGGGTAAAGTATTGAACTTGCAATTATGGCTGAACTCGTGGAAGGAGCATGTATCAATGTTGCAGAAGGGTCCTATATGGAACTTGCATTTATGAACGAACTCATGGAAAGGTCAAGTATTGAACCTGCATTTATGACTGATTCCTTGGAAGTGTAATGTATTGGTCTTGCATTTATGACTGAACTCTTGGAGTTGTCATGTATTGAACTTGAATATATGACTGAACTCATGAAAGGGTCAAGTATTGAATTTGCATTTCTGACTGAACTCATGCAAGAATCATGTATCGAACTTGTATTTATGACTGAACTCATGGAAGTGTCGTGTATTAAACTTGCATTTATATCTGAAGTCATGGAAGGGTCAGGTATTTAACTTGCATTTATGACTCAACTCTTGGATGGGTCATGTTAAGAACTTGCATTTATCAACGAACTTGTGGAAGGGGCATGTATCGAATTTGCATTTATGAATGAACTCATAAAGGGTCATGTATTGAACTTGCAGTTATGAACGAACTCATGGAATGGTCAAGTATTGAACTTGCATTTATGACTGAGCTCATGGAACTGTCATGTATTGAACTTGCATTTATTACTGAACTCATGGAAGGGTCATATATTGAATTTGCATGTATGACTGAACTCTTGGAAGTGTCATGTACCAAACTTGCATTTATAACTAAACTCATGGAAGTGTCAGGTATTAAACTTGCATTTATGAATGAACGCATGGATGGGTCATGTATTGAGCCTGCATTTATGACTGAAGTGATTGAAGGGTCATGTATTGCACTTGCATTTTTTGACTAATTGAATGGTCATGTCTTGTACTTGCATATGTGTCAACTATCATCCCCCACCATTTGCTTTTCTCAACTTATAAATCATTGGAGGAATTGAAGCCAACATTGTGAGTAAGCATCTTGCCTTTAAGTATAAGTTATAAGGATTAAAAGGAAAACTGTTTTAATCTCTTATCGCTGAAAACTGTCACAAAGGTTTTGTCTAAATTTGACAGATTGTATCAGAGTTTACAAATGATTACCTTTAACCATCCAGTGTTGTGTACATTATTAAAAATATTTTTTTTTTAAAAACTTCTTAAAAAAATATCAACATAAGATAACCAAATTTAGGCGATTTGTCTGTGCATGAATATCTCTCAAGTTTTCTTCAATAACAAACACCTCATTTTATGGCTTTACTAAAAACAGGAAAATCTTTAAACAGCCTTTTTTTAAAAATCTATTTCTTGCCACAGTTTTACTGAATTTAACAGAAAGGTTCCTTGCATCAAGTCCATTAAAGATTATGCAATTATGCAGATCTGCCATCCAGTTTGACTGCTATTACAAAGGCATAGTAAACCCTTATAAACAAGTCTCAAAATTCTTGAAGCAGTTTTAACTTTTGTTTCTTCATGAGAGTATCCTAGCATAAAGTGCTGTAGCAGATTTGTACAATTTATTTTGATTCATTATCATCCATAACTATTGCTAATAGAGAATAAAAATCTTTCAAGAGTTTTAAACAAATATTCCTAAGCAGAATTTGAAGAAATCTGGCTGAAAACATGCTGGCATATATGTTCTTTCAGTTTATGTGCAAAATTCCCACAAACCTTCAGATCTGGTTGTCTTTATAAAAAAAAGTTAAAAATATTGGGAAATATTTTACAAAACTACTGAGAAGAATTTGACTGAATTGTTCCAGAATGCATCCTGGCATTTTAATTTTGTTTAAATAACACAAATGTAATACTTAATGTCTCCTGTCACTGAAGATTCAAATAATTTTTTAACGACTTCTTACATTAGCTGGTAAGTAGAATGGGACCAGGTTTTACAAAAGGCACCCTAGTGTTAAAGGTATTTAAATGTTTTACAGATCATACTGATATATTGTCAAATATATGTGAAGACTGACAGCCAGGTAATCAATCTCAGACCCACTAGGGCCCATTGATTTCTGATGAATGCTTCATATTCTGCTGTTTCGATTTCTTTTGGAAAATAGTCACATTTAAGTGGATTACATATATACAAGATTTACAACATCTTGTTATACCAGATTGGTAATGGGTTGTATCTATACAAGAGAGATCCAACATTGTTTTATACCAGACTGATTATGGATTGTATTTATACAAGAGAGATCCTACATCTTGTTATACCAGACTTGTAATGGATTTTATCTATACAAGAGATTCTACATCTTGCAATACCAGACTTGTAATGGATTTTATATATTCAAGAGATTCAACATCTTGTTTTACCAGACTTGTAATGGATTGTATCTATACATGAAATTCAACATTTTGTTATACCAGACTTGTAATGGATTGTATCTATACAAGAGAGATACAACATCTTGCTATACCAGACTGGTAATGGATTGTATCTATACAAGAGAAATACAACATTGTGTTATACCAGACTTGTAATGGATTTTATCTATTCAACAGATTCAGCATCTAGTTATACAAGATATGAATAATACTTTAACAACTAGTCCCAACATTAAATGATCTATAAATATATTTCATATTTCCTTCTTATTTACATACTGTCATAAAAGCCATAATATACAAGGCAGATTTACGTAACCAGTTAATTGATTAATCCAGTGTGCCACATTTATGTCGCATGAAGATTCCCCCTCCCCAAATTTCCAAACTCGGTACCATCAGCATCATTTACAATACATCAAAGTGGGTGGTATTCTAAACAATTAGACAAACGTAGCTCTACATCGATACAAATAATGTTGACTCTCTACTTGCATAACAAATCACAGCCAGACAAACATAATGTTTGAGACCTGACTTTTGTATGGCCAAAAATTACTGTCATTTCAATCCAGAGTTTGTATATAGATATTACACTTATTGCCTGATGCCAAAAAGAAAACTATTCTGAACTACATTCACGCATGTAAAGGTCAGCTAAGTTTCAGATTTGGAGTGAAAAGTGGCACGGACACAAATATTTTGAATCCAATATGTTAAAACAATAGAAAAAAGTAGTTCCACTTTTACCTATCTGCTCAAGTGTGAACCAAAAAGCTAAACCAAAACTGTGAATGCCTTTACAAACCTAGGCATTTAGATAAATGAAAATCTTTTGGAAACATATATAATTTGGATGTGAAATAATATCTAGGGGTTAATGAGTTCACTGGTTGAGGTTTACAAAGAAAATGTACTCTCCAGCAAATGTTGAAATGGATGTGTAATTTTTTAATTATGCAGCTCTTTCATTTGTAATGGATAGGCAGCAGTTATTCCTGAGATAAATATAGTACAGTCGAAAAGTATACTTGGAAAATTCCTGAATTACCTCAAACTTTATATGTATTACACTGTGCTTAAGAATGTTTTCTAGGAAGAGGTCAGTAGCATTTGTTAAAGACCATTATATGAAAGCTGGGAACAAGTATGCCCTCTTTTGATTACAGAAAGAAGAGGCAGCAGTTTTCTAACAAAATGGAAAATACGTTTCTCGGAAGGAATAAGCAATTACCAATCATTTAGAGATATAATGAACACATTTCCAATTCAGAGGATAGGTTCTTCAGTTTCAAGAAACCCTACTGTGACAATAGAGCATTGGGCCATGTGACAGTCTTCATTTCAAAGCTTTTGGAACTGTTTCTCTCATTGATTTGTAACATCACTGGGTTTATTGGGTATACACGAATCACTGTGTTCTGACTAGAAGCCATCAGTCATGAAACTACTTGTCAAAGGTTACATACTGGCCATAACAACCGTCACCAGGTAAACACTGTTAAATGAGCATGAACACCAGTCACAGGTTACCAAGCACTATACCAGTTACCACCATACACTGGTTACCAGTAACTAGTCACAACTCACTCTGCATGAGGTATCAATGACATTGGCTTTTCATCCTCCATGCAGAAACCAATGAATGAGCATCATTGTGCATACACCAGCTAACAAGCAAAGTTTGCAACATCTTGGAATGGAGTTGAAGATTGATTTGAACCACCCATCATTCTTCATTCTGTCACATTATTAAATTACAGGGACAGTCTGCATGTATGCACTCCACTGGGCAAGGGATCTCGCTGATGTCTTCTCTATCACCAGTTACCAACTGTAAACTCTTGTAAATAACAAAACATAATCAGACCCTTTACACTGAGAATCTTTCTCACCTTAAAGGGTATGACATTACACTTAGTATCTGTCTTACATTACAAGGGATGACATTACACTGAGAATCTTTCTCACCTTAAAGGGTATGACATTACACTTAGTATCTTTCTTACATTACAAGGGATGACATTACACTGAGAATCTTTCTCACCTTACCGGTATGACATTATGCTGATAATCTTTCTCACTTTACAATGTATTACATTTACCGACGACTTACAAAAATGGTACTAACAGTTATCTAGCTATGCGCTCAGCATTAAGAGGTTAGTGTTAGAACTAGTCAGCCTAGTGTCAGGATAATGGGACTGGGTCGGACATCATGCTACATGTCTGTGGCTTGATGTCCCAGTGCTAGACATCATTATAAACTGTATCACTGCAAAATGACTGAACAATTGTTAAAGATGTGTTAAAAATTGTAATCAAACAAACGAAGAAAACAAATTATGACATTACACTGAAATTTTTTCTCACTGTACAAGGGACGACATTACAATGTGAATATTTCTCACCTTACAATGTGTGAAATTAGACTGAGAATCTTTCTCACCTTACACATCACCTTACAAGGTATGACATTGCACAGAGAATCTTTCTTAACTTACAAGGTAAGACATTACACTGAAAATCTTTCTCATCTTACAAGGTAAGACATTACACTGAAAATCTTTCTCTCCTTACAAGGTATGACATTATACTGTGAATCTTTATCACCTTACAAGGTATGATATTACCCTGAAAATTGTTATTACCTAACAAGGTATGAGATTATGCTCAAAATCTTTCTCACCTTACAAGGTATGACATTACACTGAGACTCTTTCTCACACTACATGGTATGACATTACACTATCTTTCTCTCCATACAAGGATGACAATATTAAACTGAAAATCTTTCTCACCTTACAAGGTATGACATTACTCGGAGAATCTTTCTCACCTTACAAGATATGACATTACACTGAAAATCTTTCTCACCTTACAAGGGATGACATTACAATGAGAATATTTCACATCTTACAAGGTATGAGATTTCACTGATAATCTTTCTCACCTTACATCTCACCTTACAAGGTATGACATTACTCTGAGAATCTTTCTCACCTTACAAGGGACGACATTACACTGAGAATCCTTCTCACCTTACAAGGGATGACATTAAAATGAGAATATTTCACATCTTGCAAGGGACGACATTACACTGAGAATCCTTCTCACCTTACAAGGGATGACATTAAAATGAGAATATTTCACATCTTACAATGTATGACATTACATTGAGAATCTTTCTCACTTTACAAGGTATGACATTACACTGAGAATATGTCTCACCTTAGATGGTATGACATTACACTGAGAATCTTTCTCACCTTACAAGGGATGACATTACAATGAGAATATTTCTCTCCTTACAAGGTATGACATTACACTGAGAATATTTCTCACCTTACAAGGGATGACATTACAATGAGAATATTTCTCACCTTGCAATTTATGACATTACACTGAGAATATTTCTCACCTTACAAGGGATGACATTACACTGAGAATCTTTCTGACTTTACAAGGTATGACATTACTCTGAGAATCTTTCTTGCATGACAAGGTATGACATTACACTGAGAATCTTTCTCACTTTACAAAGTATGACATTACACCGAGAATTTTTCTCACTTTACAAGGTATGACATTACACTGAAAATATTTGAGAAAGTGTGACCGTCCCTTTACTGTCTGTTAATTTTGATATTAAAACACACTGTTAATAATACAAAATGCAAATTATTATTATTATTATTATTATTATTATTATTAATCTTATTATGCCATGATAATACAGAACCTATTATGCAATATTGTTATAGATCTGTCTATTCATTCATCCATCTGCTGACAGTGTTATTCCTTCATAATAACTTACTTCTTAACAATCCACAACTGTTACTTAACTTTGCTGGTTAGCACATCTTTAAGTAAATTGTATTGATTTCTTGGCAAAAAGGTCAAAGGTCACAATAGCAGAAAAAATTTTTCCTCATAATAACTTGAGTTCTTCACTATCTACAGTTGTACTTGGCTTAGTAAGATTTTTGTTGATTTAAAATTAAAGGCTCTAAAGGTCAGGTCAGTCTGACTCAAGGTTGAAAAATGGCTTCACTCAAACCCTTCAGTTTTTCGTAGTGTACACTGCATTGCTGCTACCAGACCTTGTGGATGACATACTCTTGTAAGGAGAAAGTTTTTGATTTGGGATCTAAAGGTGCAAATCTAAGGGTAGCATGACTCAGTAAATACCAGTCCAAATTTAATATTCCCTTGTCCAATTAGTAAGTGCCTTGCGAAAAAGGTATTCTGCACGTTGCAGATCAAAGAGTGGCTTCGGTAACTTTATTCCTATTCTTAACACCTGTTAGAAAGAAATAACATTGTGCAGGGTTCAGATCAATTGTTTTTTCTTTTCTTTCTGGCTGATAATTATGTTGCAATGTGGGAATAAATATGGGCATAAAAAGCCCCATAGGACACTTGCCTCATGAATTTATCTTGTACTGTGTGTACACGTATTGATGGTAATTGTCTGCAGAATTGTAACATGATGTCCCACCCAGCTACATTATCCTGGCACTATGTTGACCAGGCTTAATCATAACATCTTAATGCTGGGCGCCAAGCGAGGCTGCTGTGAGTATCATTTTAAAAAGTCTTTGATAGGACTCGCCAGTTGATTGAACCCACAACCTCCCACATCCGATATTGATAATCTTACCACTACATCACCAAAGCGGTCGACACTCTAGAATGCAAGGTGATTAGATTAATATGGCATATTATGACAGAAAATGTCTAGAATGCAATAGAATTTTATTAATATGGTATATAATGATAGACAAGGTCCTGAAAGCAAAGAATGCAATATAATTAGATTAATATGGTATATAGAGTGATAAACAATCCATAGAATGCAACTGGATTACATTAACATGGTATATGGTGACATACAGTGTCAAGAATTCAAGATTAGATCAATAATTTCTATAGTGACACAATCTTGATGTTCAGCATTAAGAGGTTAGCGTTAGGATTGGTCGGCCTGGTGTCAGGATAACGTGACTGTGTGGGACATAGTGCTACATGTCTGGGATATGATTTCCCAGTGCTAGACATCACTATAAACTGCCCAACTGCATACATCATAGCGATATGACCAAAACATTGTTAATTCTACGTTAAATATCCAAATCACACACACACACACACACACACACACACACATTATGGTGTATATTGACAGATTATCTGTAGAATGCAAGAAGGTCAGATTGAATAAGTTTATATTAACAGGCATATTATTTCCAAGGTCACTATATCACCGACTTACATGTTTATTTCAAATTAGATTGACAAAGTATATACAGTGTACTGACAGGCATGTTATTTCCAAAGTCCCTTTGTCAAAGATTTACATGTTTATTTCAAAATATATTGATAAAGTATATACTGACAGACATATTATTTCCAAAATTGCTATGTCATTAGGTTTAATTTTGAAACAATATAATTATATACAATTCAAAACGTTGTATGTCTGTACTGAGTTAATTTGAATAAATGCAACATTAATCAACACATATTTTATCATATGTAGTTCATTATGAAGCTTTTGGAAGCTACATCATAAAATTATAATCAGTTTAGTTGATATGGAAAAAGTAATAATAAAATTATAATCAGTTTAGTTGATATGGAAAAGGTATCAATACAATTATAATCAGTTTAGATGATATGTAAAAAGTAATAATACAGTTATAATTGATATGGAAAGATGTATAATACAATTATAGTCAGGTCTTTTAATTGATATGGAAAGATGTATAATACAATTATAGTCAGGTCTTTTAATTGATATGGAAAAATGTATAATAAAATTATAGTCAGGTCTTTTAATTGATATGGAAAGATGTATAATACAATTATAGTCAGGTCTTTTAATTGATATGGAAAGATGTATAATACAATTATAGTCAGGTCTTTTAATTGATATGGAAAAATGTATAATAAAATTATAGTCAGGTCTTTTAATTGATATGGAAAGATGTATAATACAATTATAGTCAGGTCTTTTAATTGATATGGAAAAATGTATTATACCATTATAGTCAGGTCTTTTAATTGATATGGAAAGATGTATAATGCAATTATAGTCAGGTCTTTTAATTGATATGGAAAGATGAATAATGCAATTATAGTCAGGTCTTTTAATTGATATGGAGAGATGTCTAATACAATTATAGTCAGATCTTTTAATTAATATGGAAAGCTGTGTAATACAATTATAGTCAGGTCTTTTAATTGATATGGAAAGATGTATAATACAATTATAGTCAGGTCTTTTAATTGATATGGAAAGATGTATAATACAATTATAGTCAGGTCTTTAATTGATATGGAAAGATGTATAATACAATTATAGTCAGGTCTTTTAATTGATATGGAAAGATGTATAATACAATTATAGTCAGGTCTTTTAATTGATATGGAAAGATGTATAATACAATTATAGTCAGGTCTTTTAATTGATATGGAAAGATGTGTAATGCAATTATATTCATGGCTTTTAATTGATATGGAAAGATGTATAATACAATTATAGTCAGGTCTTTTAATTGATATGGAAAGATGTAAATACAATTATAGCCAAGTCTTTTAATTGATATGGAAAGATGTATCATGTGCTGTTATTCCATATATTAATTAGGTGATTTTGTATCTGAGTAACTGAGCTATCTTCCACTCTGGAAGTCATTGTTTTGGTTGGATTTTAAGCAAACTTGGATTATTTATGTGTGTGTTGATTTTCAACCCACACTTCCAACCCTTTCCAGCCCCATTAAATTGGAAATACATTAATCCTTTGTGTCATTAAGATCTACGCTAATCATAAGTAGCTAATGAAACAGATCCATAAATAAAAGTGATTTTATGTAAAATACATAGTGTCAGTAAATTCAATACAATTCCAAGTTGTGTGATAGCATTTATTAATAATATGTTTAATTTCAAAACATGTTTCTAAGTAATGAATTTTTTCTACAATTATTCGTCTTTCAGCATCTGCTGTTGCCATGCCATCACCTCTAACCAGTGATACTAATAGATTCATGTGCATCGCATATCTTCTAGTTGATATCGGATCCAGGGTACTTAGACAACTTTTAATTCATCGCACAGTCACCTCCACTTGCACTCTGGCCCAATATCTGGCCAAAAACATGAATACATTCAAACGACTTAAAAAGATATTTAACCAATCCCTGATGGACGTCATGTTTCCACCAAATGGTGACAATACAAACCTAGATGACTATGACATCACCCTGCTCTCTGCCCTCTTTCAGAACATTGTACCAACTCTGAGTCAGCAAGAAAAGGACATGATTTACAAACTACGAGAAGAGAGAAACAAACTGTATGCTCATGCTAAGTTATGCCAGATTAGTGCCAATGACTTCCAGACGTACTGGAATGACATCAGCTCAACATTGATAACTCTCAGTCAACAGTGTAGGAACACTGCTTTTGAGGCTAAGATATTGCAGGAAATTCAGCGTACTAAAGTTTCAGAAATTCCTACTGGATCCTACCTAGATATTCTTAAAACATGGTTTGGAAGGATAGAAATTGTCGAGGGTAAAACAGAAACTGTCGAGGGCAAAATAGAAACTGTCGAGGGTAAAATAGAAACTGTCGAGGGTGCATTACTGAATGTGACAACAAGATTACAAGTACTGGAGTCGAGGGAAAAGTCATCAGCAAGTGAGTAATTAATATGAATGCCACTCAGTAGAAGGTGCTGTCTGAATACAAAGAGTCATAAACATGACTGTCCCTTAATACAAGGAGGGACACTGCTTTTGAGGCTAAGATATTGCAGGAAAGTCGGTGCATTCAGATAGCAGGAATCCCTACAGAATCCTCTGTAGGTATACTCAAAACATGGTTTGACGTGATAGAATCAGTTATGGATGAGTTACAGAATGTGACAACAAGACTACAAGCACTGGAGTCAAATACAAAATCATCAGCAAGTGAGTTTTAAACATGGATATCCCTCAGTACAAGGAGCGGTCTTAAGGAATAAAGGATGAGTCATAATGTAATCACACTTAAAGGAAGAGTCTCAGACAATACGAGGCATTGACTTGTGTTGAATTATTATCCCATCACAGGAAATGCATTTACAAACTGCATTTGACTAAAACATATATGTAAGCACAATTAAATCATTATCATGTATGTCATTAAACTGAGAAGAATCTCACGTATGCGAGTCACAAATATATCTACCTTTTAAAAGAAGAAACAGTTTCAGTAAAGAAAATCAAAATGTACATGTGCTTGAAAGGAAAATCATAACACCTGAGATTATGTGTTTGATACTTGACTTTGGAATGAACTGTGTGTATAAGATCCCTAACATTATGTGTCTGATAATTGAGTTTGGAATTAACTGTGTGTATATATTAGCTAACATTATGTGGTTGATAATTGAGTTTGGAATGAACTGTGTATAAGATTCCTAACATTATTTGTTTGATTATTGACTTTGGAATGAACTGTGTGTATAAGATCCCAAACATTGTGTGTTTGATAATTAAGTTTGAAATTAGCTGTGTGTATATAATCCCTATCATAATGTGTTTGATTATTGAGTTTGGAATGAACTGTGCATATATATTAGCTAACATTATGTGTTTGATAATTGAGTTTGGAATGAACTGTGTATAAGATCCCTAACATTTGTTGTTTGATAATTGAGTTTGTAATCAACTGTGTGTATATAATCCCTATCATTATGTGTTTTATTATTGACTTTGGAATGAACTGTGTGTATAAGATCCCAAACATTGTGTGTTTGATACTTGACTTTGGAATGAACTGTGTATAAGATCCCTAACATTATGTGTTTGATAATTGAGTTTGAAATGAACTGTGTATATATAATCCTTATCATAATGTGTTTGATTATTGAGTTTGGAATTAACTGACACTATCAGTACTATTTTGGTATAGTTTCTGTGTTATATACAGTGTATATAAATATGCTAGACATACTCTGGCAGTTCAGTGTCATGTTGAGTGTATAGGTGTATAGAAATATGCTAGACATAGTGGCAGTTATATATATATGACAGTTCAGGATTATAGTTAATTATAGTGTATATAAATATGTTAGACAATGGCAGTTCAGGGTTATAGTTATATAGAGTGTATGGAAATATGCTAGACAATAATGGCAGTTCAGGGTTATAGTTATACAGAGTGTATAGAAATATGCTAGACAATAATGGCAGTTCAGGGTTATAGTTATATAGAGTGTATAGAAATATGCTAGACAATAATGGCAGTTCAGGGTTATAGTTACATAGTGTACATAAATATGCTTGACAGTTCAATATTATTGTTATATAGAGATATATAAATATGCTAGACATAATGGCCGTTCAATATTATTGCTATAAATTGTATAGAAATATGCTAGATATATTGTGGCAGTTCTATTATGGTTATATACAGCATACAGACTAGACATACTGTACTATTGTAGTTCAGTGTTATAGTTATATAATGTTTATAGCAATATGCTAGACATAGTGGCAGTTCAGTGTTATAGTTATATAGGGTGTTCAGAAATATGCTAGACGTATTGTGGCAATTAAAGTTATAGTTATATAGAGTATACAGAAATATGATAGACATATTGGCATTTCAATGTTCAAGTTCCTGTGCAGACCAGTAACTCGTGTTCAAGGAGTTGGAGTTGATTTTTTTAATAGCACTGAATACCATGCCACTGTGGAAGTTTCAAAGTCTACCCATTGTTATTATGCATAACTTTTATCATTTAAATTTATCTGGAGACATCGAGATCTCTACCTTATTTATAATGATATGTATAATTTCTAACCATGTAAAGGTCAAGACATTGATGCAGCTAACATTGGTATTTAGAGTCCATCTCTGCCCTCCAGGGACTGGCCCCTGGGTCATCACTTAGAAACTGTTCATACCTGACCCTAAATTATATATAATCTATAACACTTGGAATTGCAGTAGGAATTAATTTAGTCAGTCCACATAAGATATACTTACCCAGCAACGATGACTATGGAAACATTTTTGAGTTTTGCATTATGACCATGAACATTTCAATTGTTTCGTCTGGGATAGAATCATTCAACATGAGTCAGTGTATGTGAAATTGACAGTCATCTATGCCCTACTAGTGGCAATATAGAATACATTCAACATGGGTCTGGTGTATGTGAAATTGACAGGCATCAATGGCCTGCTTATGTCTCTATATAAGACATTCAACATGGGTCTGGTGTATGTAATTGTATATACCCAAATTCATGATGCTTGCATATACCCAGATTCATGATCTTTGTATATGCCCATATTAAAGATAACTAAAAATACCCACATTCATGATAATTTCATGTTATCAGATTCATAATATTTGCATCAACCCATATTCATATCAATGTGGAATTTCAATTTGAATTCACTTGCTAGTAAGATAACTGTACAGTAAAGGAAAATATTATTATTTTTGTATATATTCATTCATTGTATAAAATATTTTACCTCTTTACTTTACAGATAAGTTGCAATTAGTGCTGAAGAATAAAATGACATGGCTTACAAACTGTACTTTTGTTATTTTGCATAGTTCCTGTGAAACCCTAAAACCCAGCCTTGGCAAGAAATATATAAACAAATATCTGAAAGCAAATCAAATCGTTTATACACATTAGCTTCAGAGGGGCGAACAACCTCTAATTGGCTGACACACCTTTTCGAAAAAAAAGCCTTCCTCGAAAATCGTAAAACATCGCGATTGACTCAGTACCTAGTATGATACAACTCTTTCAATGAACTTAATAGACTCTAATTGACTTACCCAGCCTATCGCCTATTGCTGAAAAAATAAGTGATTGTGTCAGTGCAATGTTTGAGGCTAGACCAATTCGATAACGTGCTCGAGGATCATGTACATTTATTGTTATAAATCCATGCGGAGAAAACTGAGCCTGACTAAATAAATTTCTAAACTTCGTTATATCCATGTCACCGTTGCACCTAGTCCAACCCCGTTAAACACAAAAAGAATATTACAAAATCGCTGATTATTGTTGGTATTTGTGTATACCGCTGATAAACACAAATCAAAACTGTTTTTATGTCTGCCTCGGGAAAATATTCTAGCAGGATATAATTGTTTGTCTAACATCACATCATCGTATGCAACTAAATTGTTAAAGAATCCGTCAAGGTCATCTACAGATAGCGCTTCATCTATATCAGTAATAAATTCAACAACATTATCGCCATTGTCGTCTAACAACTTTGCGTTTTCATTAAAATCCTTTAGCACTTCATAGCACTGCTGATCATCGACGGTGCAACTAAATACAGTTTATCCCATTTCAACTATCAGATTAGGTAACAGTAGCGTTTTACCATATCCGGATGGACCTATAATAATCATTCGGACAGAATTTCGTACCTCAGCAATATGCATGACCGGTACATCCATATCATTATAAAATGGATTTATATTGTGTGAAATGCAGAACTGGTAACCCCACAAGAACACTAACAACTATTACAACAAAATTAACAGATATCACTTAAAGGTAAGTGTGAACGATGTGATACAAAGAAATTTAAATGTATTCCCGCACAAGTGACAAGTCGGTGCCAGACAATATTTAAAAAACGAAGAGGTGCAGCAAAATTAAGAAAGTTACCCGGGACTCCGTGGACTAAATACCCCCGAGGACCCCCCCCCCCCAATCGAGCTAGTCATACACATGATGTTGCTTATAAAAGTAAAGATCTGCAGCATAGACATATCGCTGATATAAATTAATTTATGCTCTAAATCCCATAAGAAATAAATCTTTCAATTCATCATTAGCTAATTGGTTAGTAAGATCCGTGATGCAAGGTGAACTAGTGATAGGCGATGGTAACTAATCAACCGATAATTATTATACTGGAATCGATTTATTATTCTCCAAGAGGATATTGGAAAGGCAGAGCATCGATTAGTAAACTCGCCGAAGCAGCAGATTTTAAACGTTCTACTGCTGAAAAATAGTTATAACAATAGGCAATATGGCGAATTTATCAACCACCGCCTAGATGAATTGAGTATATACATTTTGATGTTAGCGTGCCAGATGAAGTTCATCAGGCTGATATATTATTTTCACCACCCGATATAATAAAAATAAGAGGACATCGAGCAGCATAAAAATACGAGTAAACTTTCGTTTATGTTGTAAGTAGATACAAGGAAGCAAAGCCGTAATCAGCAAAGATATCTGCTGAATTTGCTTCTTCCTTTGAACGAATTTGTCAATGTGGTGGTCTACAGCTGCTACAGATTGATCCTGGTACATAATTTCGGGGTGTGGTAATATCGTTGATGAAGCAAGATAATGTCAAAATGCGACGAGGACATACTGCAATTCATTGTGATCAAGCAATTGTTCAGCGATTTAATCGAACTGAGCGGTTATTTGATATCAATATGCGAATGAATTCGTTCAAGACTGGAGATATATTTAATGGGTTGCAAGATTTCCAAGTGTGAAAGCTGCGATAAACAATGAAATAATTTGAACAACTGCGTTAAAAACCCGTTCGTATACCTGAAGGTGGTAATAAAGAGCAACTGATCCTTTCTGGAGTATCACAATGCATAAGATTCCCATAGTTGTAAGATCTACTGGTACTCCTGGAATATACAAATTGGATGCAACTGCTCCTCAACGTGGATTTACACGTGAACAATTAAAGTAATTCCCGAGGATTCCCAATTACCACCCTCTTCACTTAACTAGCATCTCGACGCCAATTACATTCAAGACAGGTGAATATCTTATTATCATGTGTATGACCAAGACTATTATCTTTTCTATCTACTGTAAATTGTCTTGGATCATTATTTAAATTGAAGTGTGTCTCTGACTATCTTTCAACTTGCCACTATCAAATCAGTTGTTCTCCACCGTTCCCAAAAGTCGTTCGAGGAAGTTTATGGAATTATTTTACACTTTATTTCACATTGAATTGTATCAGGTTGTAGTCTGCTTAATTTCTTAAATTCCTTTAGTTTTTCATCAAGAGATCTATGATCATCAGGCATCTCCGAATAATAATCTACAAAATTCTTTAGCCACCCGTGCGGTCATGGCCCAATAAACGGTGGTGGTTGACCATGATCACGACATATTATTACAATGCATTTTGTTACAGTATCCAATCGAGAAACTATTTTTATATGTCCCAAATGATGGTTCTAGGAATATATTTCTCGTCCATTCGGTCAGGAGTCCATATGCCACCGCTGTATCGTAAAAAGCTATGATAAGTAAATTATTGCACTCCTCATTGTTTCATTTCTCTCTGGAGTCTGTGTGTCGGTGTTAGCACGATCATGTTATCTGAACTCTGTCGAAATCAATAGATCACTCAATTTATCTGACCAGAACCTCCCGACCCGTAAAGATAAACCGTATTGTCTGGAAACTGGATCATACACATATGCCGCTGACGATAATTCTGATATCTGATTATTTTTATAATAAATATCTTTAACCGCAACATCTGCGGATGGATCATAATTATATAACATTTCTTGTTTTATTCTCCATGACCCGCATGATGCATTTGTGGTTGTAAATTGAGTCAAAAACGTTGGATATTTTTTATTGACGTAAAACGAATCTGTTGCAACTCTGACTGCAGTGTAGTGAAATCTATTTATCATCGATAACACATTTTTAGAAACATTAGCAAGCATTGAAGATCTCCATCAATCTAACAACCAGTTTTTTCCCAACCATATTTCTTCAGACAGGTAAGCGTGTTCTCGACTTACAAGTATTTTTCTCTCTGTTGCATCATAAGTTATAAAATCATATTCAGCATCATTTAGAATTAATCGTGCATAATGCCGTTTATGATCATATTGGGTGAATTTACCGATTATTATTATTCTACCGAAATCCTTTACAATGCTTTCTTTGATGGTATGTTTCACGAACATGTCTAATCACGCATCATAGTCATCAAAGGCAGTTGCAGGAAGTAATTCATGTCTGGGTAACCAAACTTTGGTCTGCTTCCGATATGATCTATTTGTCTCACTGACCGTCAACGATATTAATATTATACAATAATGCATATATTGTAATAAAACTAATCATGACCACATTTTGTTCTGAAAAGTGTCTACCAAATAAAAAATAACAGATCGGATGGAGACCCAGTGCAAACTCGAATGATACAATACGAGCAAATCCAGTTAGATTAAAATCAGGTAGTGGTCCATTCATATATACTCTAGTCATCTCGTGTGTGGGGTGTCCAAAGCGCTTAAAATACCCATGACATTCCCGCATCACAAGCAAACATTCAGGATAACACCCGGCCATATCAACCGAAAAAACATCGCTGTGGTCATACTTGGTATTCCACAATCCACCATATCCGTAGTCGTAGCAACTTAGTTGCACGTGAGAAAGAAATTCAAATTAGTCTGGCTTCCATGAATCTCTCTCTCTCTCTCTCTCTCTCTCTCTCTCTCTCTCTCTCTCTCTCTCTCTCTCTCTCTCTCTCTCTCTCTCTCTCTCTCTATCTGGAAGCGTGGGCAGCAACTGACGGAACTGTAATACAATTTTTTAATAATTGCTCAGTATCTTTGGAATTTTTAATAATTGCTCAGTATCTTTGGAATATGTTTGCGCGATTTTTCTCATTATTTCGTTGAGAGATTCTTGACGGTATATTTCGCCGTTGAGTCAAACAAATTGGTCATACTTTTCATGATGTCAACTTGAAAATAACCATACAGATACGTGATCGTTATTACTTATTTAGTTAATAAAATCAAACATATTCCAGAGTTCTCTGGGGGGTAAAATCTCGCAACATAATCTCGCGGAAATATTGTTAATAAGCCAGTCCACGCGTGCGAATTATGATAAAAAATTTAAATTGATGTCCTCCTTCCTTTGTTCTTTGCTTCATAGAATATCTCTCATGTTAACATTTTCCTTACTATCATTGGAAATTTTAATTTACTTGATAACTCTGTAACATCATTTATTGTAGCTCTAATATCCTTGACCGATTCAGCCAATTTATTCATCTTTTCACGTCGCTGATTAGTTAAACCATTTCCACGCATCGCATTTTAAAATGTTCGATTACTTGATCGGCTATACAATTCAGTCTTGACTGTCAAGGATGAAAATCTCATTGGTGCAAGATCATCGATGTTGAGTTTTTCATTTAGCTGATAATTTCCATAAATAACCCCGGTCACAGGAACGCTAGAGCGTAATATCGTCTCTCAATACCAGTCGGCTTATCTGCGTTGGATGATGATGATAATTGAATTATAGTGAAACCAGCCATAAAGGTCATTTGTTCACTAGTTTGACCACCAATTTATATGATGGATAGGTTTCCGAGGGGAAGGAATGGTGCCAAATCCACACGGGCATTTAACGCACAAAGTGCGCTTGTTAATTTTGGTCGTCATGTCATACCACTAAGAAGTGGCTAATAACATGAATGTAAGACCCTCTGTGAGTTGGAATAGACCCAACACACACTCAACCCTATCAACCAATCAGGTAGCTTGTTACAGGGGTGCAATGGCACCAAATAATAGCGAGAGAAAATAGTTTTCTCATATCGCTATGTTGATGGGCTCTGGACGAGGAAAAGGAGGAAAAAGTCCCGGAGGTCGGCCATCGGATGTCGTAGATGGATGTCGTTTACGCCCTGGAACACACACTTGTGTGTTCTGTGTGGTGGTAAAAGATATAGATAACTAAAGTAACATTACGATTTTAAAAAAGAACGGCAGCGACAAAGTTATAAGAACCCCTGAAGATTACAAAGTAAGGTTCTGTGCAGACAAATTAAAATTTAGACAAATATTATTATATATAAATGGAGCGAAAATGATTTACACACATCCTGTCATTGAGAATTTTAAAGCATCTCGTGATGGTGTATCATACACTGTCAGCGGAAAACCAGTTAGTACTGTTAAAAATGTTCGTTATCTAATGTACACCGCCAAAGGGAAGACAACATTTTACTGCCACAGGTTTGTCAACGAGAAGTTTCATGGGGTGATCAAAGATGGTCTTGTGATTGATCATATTAACGGACAAAATCTTAAGAATAATTTATATAACCTTTCAGCTATTACACAACGCAAACAATGTGCATTCGGAAATGCTGGAAAGTATAAAGAAAAGTTCCTAGAGTCGTTAAAACTTTAAATAAAGAAACCGGCCAAGAAATCATATTTCAGTCGATGTTTGCTGTTGGTAAGTATTTTGACATCTGCATGCCTTCGGTACCAAACTTCACAAATAAAATAACCAAATCAGCGTTTTCATACTTGTATGCAAACTGGATTTCAGTTTCTTATGTTGATGTGTAAAAGTTGATAGAGTTCCCTCCCTTTCAGAAGATTGCACAATAACGTTGAAATACACATTATTTCCTACTATATATTATCCAAACAATAAATACATTTTCAAATCTGACTTATTAAATAAAATTAAATTCAAATTGTATCTTGTTTTGCATTCCAAACGTAACTGTATACTAATTTGTATTATTTACTTGCAAGACATTTTGTCCCGCATGTGCTCAAGCTTTTTGATTGTAATTATTTCACTTGACCGGGAGTCAGAGTGACATTAACCTGACTATATGATATTTATATAATCAATGCGGCTGGTCTAATTGAGTACATATTTTCCACTGGGGCAATAACAACTCCCATTCGTCCACCAACACCTTCAAGTAACGTTGCTTTATTACTGAGTATGACCGCGATTGTTCTACCACCACCGGGAATAACCAGTGGACCAGCTACGTTTGCTGGTACTCGAGCTAAGCGAGCACGGAAGGATGTTTCAACGACAGATTTTCTGAATAAATCCAAGTGTTCCAACAAAAACTAATAGATTGGATACAACGTTGCAAAATCGAGTTGAAATATATGCATCGCCGTGTCTTTGTTTTCATAACGCCCCAAAGAAAACCTAAATCGCTAATATGCACTTGCAACATCACTGTGTTCAAAATCCAGCGGTATATATATTCAGCAGGTTATTGATGTCCATTTATCCTCAAAGAGACCTCAGAGGCCCCAAATGAGTAAAATACCATTGAATATTACCAGTCTATCTACTCTGGAATTTGACTGAAACGCAACGAATATATGTCGTGGTGCTGACAGTCCTTGTTGTGATTCTTTTTGCCACGTGAAGAACCCAGCGGTATTAGCACGGGTGCTAACTCTAGTCATTGTATGCCATGACAGCAACGATTTACCGCCTGTTTTTATGATAGAAAGCAATCGTTGTTCCTCAGCAATCAATGGAGTCATTGTTGGCATCCACAAGGATTGTTTTGTTAGTACTACTTTACCAGGACCAACTGATGCATCTCGACATATTGCATCATTATCAGTGGATTTTCTAACAAGTACTATTGTGTGCTTATCGCCAAATATAACCTTTCGGTTATCTCTGCAAAATCCAAAAATATGAGACAATGGAATCGCACATGAAAAATCTCGACGTGCAACAAAACCTAAGTGAAACTTTGCATTCATTGATATCACTACAGGTGTTTCGCCGGTCCTAGTCGCTTTTCTCACATTACCTCTGGTCACGTTTAGGTGTTCTGGATGATCAAATGTGTCTTTTGCAATATCATCGCTGGACCAGCCGATCTTTCGTAGTCATCGGAATATATTGCAAGACCAAGTATCGTTGTGGCAACGTCGACGTTTTGTCAGGCACGATTCAATATCCTTTCCATCAATCGAGTATGTTGCTTTTTTTTAAAAAAAAAGCCATTACGCCGTTCTTAACAAAACCAACACGATCATCATTACCGTATGCGGTACCATCTGCTTTTACGAGTTTACCTGCGATTTCAATAAATGCTTCAGAGGGTAGGAATTATTTGCTTGTATCCTGAACTTTTCATTCAATTCTTCCCTGTGTGTTAGGTCATGTCAAACGCTGTGTCAGATGTTCGTTCGAACATTTTTTCATTATAATTGCTATGATCTTAATCATGCTCTAAAAAGGAGACCACTTCCTGCTATCAAACTTGAAGTTATATTTTGTATTTTTCTTCAGCGGCAGGTAAACCAGCAGGCGCTTATAATTTTCGATTTGCGGCCTGGTTTATTATTTTACTGACATTTGCGGACATAACCTCAGTGCTTGGTAATTTTAATGGTAAGCGTTTTTGAGGTTTATGTACTAATCGTGCTATTTTGTCTTTGATTGCCGAGAACGCCTTACCAGTAACGTCACTGATTACACAATGAGCCTTTTCACGAATAATATCAATAGCTTTCATTGATAATTGTTTTGCAATTGGCCCTGCTTTTGGGGATATCCTTGTACATAATCCTTGAACAACATTGCCGAATCCATCCCCATAATACACACCATAAAGGGGCAATCGTGTTTTCTACTCAATCTGGGGTCTGCGGTGAGAGTCATGTATGATCAACTTATTTGTTAGTTATTCGTTTAATCGTGGTGACAATTAGTCACTATGGTATCCGTCCACGATTTCATAAATTAATTCCCGGTAAACAATGGTATCCACGAAACCACACTGAAGTAATCGTGGACAGAAATTTCATTAAATATTTCAGGAGAAGTATTTCAAGCACGCGATCCTCCAATTAGAATTTCAAGTCGTTCTACGTCAGAAAGAACGTTGCTGGGACATGACCATTTCCTGTAGAAAATGTACTTCGGTTACACCAGGGTCTAATGGTTGTCTCTGTGATCACCATCGTTGTTTTTCTAACGTTCTAACACACTTTTTTTATTGCATTTACTGGTTCAACAAAGCCATCATATTCGCGCTTATATTTTTTTAATACTGATTTGTGAACGATACTTGCGATACGAAATACTTTAGCACTCGAATCGCGTTCTGGGGCGTTTTAAAATTCTGGTTTTAGAAGCTGATGCCGTAGTTTATATCCCGTCAAAGCAACCTTAACAGGATTGTATATAACATATTTTAGTCTACCTGAGCAAAATATCTAGTTTTTAATTCTGGTTTAGATAAATCTAAATCATCCACAATAATTTGAACATCTTCCTTTTCAGGACGTGTTGAATTGGCAGTCTCCTTAGCTTCGGTAATTTGTATTGGTAATGTTTCGATGACCTACTGTGATGTTGTTGTAGCCTTCGCGATCTCGTATGTTGGTTTGACAATTGGTTTAAATAATTGTTACGTAGCTCTTGCAAAATCAGCTTGATATTCCTGATGTTCCTGAAATTTTTGTATTACAGAAACTCGTATTGGAAGATATTTTATATTGCCTCTAATCGCTTTCGAGCTAATCTTGCGGTATATGCTTCTCCGATGTTTGCCATTATTGATATAGTAATGATTTAATTTAAAGCAGCATAGACGGCGCTGTCTCAAACCTTGTACCGACCCGATTGAGTATTTTTATTGCGATTTTTCGCGATCGGCGATAGGCTGGGTAAGTCAGTTAGAATATATTACGTTCGTTGAGAAGGTTGTCTCATACTAGGTACTGAGTTAATCGCGATTTTGTTTACGATTTTCGAGGATGGCTTATTTTACGAAACGGTGTGTGAACCAACTATAGGTTGTTCGCCCCCTCTGCTGCTACATTCATGCTCCTCATCCACACGTCTCTGTCTCCAAACACAAATATATAAGACTTCACTTGATTGGTTGATATAATTAGCGATTATGTTGATAACATACGTTATCAGAATATGACCAATAACTGGTTCCTGTCGTGTCAGATCTTCATGTATAAAAACAATCTTTTAATGTTTCTTCTGGCTGCTAAAATGATTATCTTTGAATATTTATAAGTAGGTTGCTTATTTATTGAACTTATATTTTCCTTTATATTGAAATTTAGACACATGATTTCAACATTAAAGATGCTTTAAATGAGCACGATACATTTGCTACTGAACATACAATCGTTCACTAATTGGCCTGTGTTACGAGTCTATACTCTTAAAAAAGTAACTTAAAAGAGGAAGACAATAAGCTTTGTACCAATCAACAAATAATTTTTTCCATAGAATACAAGGCAAAAAAATAGTAAAAAAATTTACGGTTTTACAAATTAAATCCCCAAAAAATACAAATGTTATTTACACAGATCCAGACGAAACTCATAATGGAAGGCTATTATGAATTACTTTCGCGTCAACAGTCTCTTCTTGAATCACAGAAAATATTTTTCCAGTTTCGAGTTAAGTATACATTCATGTAAATATCTTTAAACAAGAATTTTGTTAGAGCACTTTTGTATTTGCAGGGAATATAATCACATGAATTCAATAATTTAAGAAACCTAAACTTAAGCCCAACTGGTCACAACACCATACAACTTTAAACGTGTCAAATGTTAAAGCATGACTTTATATGTCAAATGATTTAAACCCGACTGGCAGTCCTTTATAATAACATCAGTTATCGCTATGAGTTTCTCCACTCGGAAATGACAAATCTTGAGTCGCAATATTCCGCGGACAACGACATTGTCAACGTTGAGTAACTACACAGTAAATGTTTTATCGTTCATTCAGTTGCTGTCCACGCTTCCAGGGTAAAAAATACATGGAAAAATACAAGATCGGAATTTCTAGTCCGTATCCAACACAGCTGTGTCACATACGGACACGGTGGAGTGTGAAACATCAAATACGATTACAACGACGTTATCTTAGTTGATATGGTTACATGTTATCCTGGATACTATAATCGATTTGGACATCGAACATACGAGATGACCAGCATTGCAATGAATGGATCCTAACCAGCTTTTGACTTGACTGGATTTGTGCGTATTGAATCATTTATCGCCCGTAGAAGCAATTATAACATATTATTCACATATACAAGTTTGCTTACCGCAGCGCCCTGACTATGAGGATGTGCAGAAAAGAGTTATTGACTTGGACAGGAATGGAATTATTAACATGGATATCAGGGATGAAACTATTCTCGACGAATTCATTGAGTGCAAAATTGAATATGAAAAAAAGACCTCAGCAAAACAATAATTGGTAAATTTACTCAGGATGGTTCATGTGAACATAAACACCATTGATGTCCACTATTCATCGTCGATGCAGAACTTGATTTAATAATTACTGACACAAAATAGAAAGGCAAATTTATAAAGGGAAATAATTATTACTTATCGGATGGAACTAAATGTGAATATATTGTAAGCTATATTGATGGTGAATCACGCATTTTAGATGTTCGCGTATGTTTCGATAAATTTATTATCGGTGATAAACATAGTTCCTGATACCACAGTTAGAATTAGAACAGATTAATTTTATATGAATACAAAATACCCAGAATTGTTAGAACCATTACTTAGTTTGAAGCTAAGGATATTTATTATAAAAATGATTAAATGTCACAATTATGATTAACACCTTCAGTATGTGATTGTGTAACTAGACATAAAACTGCTCAATGGGTGTGGTGATTCTGGTAAAACTTGGCTTGCGATTGAAATAATTCTGAAGTTTGGCATGGTTTTTATGACACCTACACATAGTCTCGCCAGACAGATGAGCGAGCGTGGAGCAAACTTTTATACTTATCATAGTGACTTTCGGTGGGTATACATGGACTCCTGAACGAATAGGTGAAAAATATACTCCTAAGATCATTATTTGGGATGAAATATATAAAGTGCCGTTAGAGATGTCAAAAATATTTCTTGATTGTTTATTGACCTTAAATACAGATGTTATTATGTCTGATGATCATAATCAACGGTCACCTTTTGTTAAATCATCCCCGCACGAATGGCTACAAAAGTTCGTAGATTATTATGATAAAATAAATGATGATTACCGAGCGCTCTTGATTCGTTAAAATAATCTAAATAATTAATCAGACTGCAGCAAATAAAATAAAGTAAAATAATGCGTTAAGTAATTCCAGAAACTCTTATAAATGAATTATTAGTAATCTCGGTCACACACGCGAAAATGTGACGCTGACCTGAGTTGAATATAATTTAGGGCGGGTCACTGGTTGCTTTCAAAAAAGTGAATGCGGTTGTAATTATGTATCATCAGGAAGGACTTGTAATTGTTCACATACAACTCCATGTTGAGGAGCAGTTGTATCTTGTCTATAAATTACAGGTATACACGTGGCTCTTACCGCAGTGAAATTTTTATGTTTGGTCACACTATAAATAAGATCAGTCGAACTATAAAATATATTTCAAGTTCACCAGATTCATATAAATATCTTACAGTCATTTCACAAAGTACTGGCTGTTTTGAGACTTTATTCATGTCGATGTATTCATGTACGTTTGTGATGTGATCGCGCTGATGGGTTTCAAAAAATCGCACCAGTAATTGCTTGTTCCACATTTTACACATTTGCTTGAAAGCCTTACGCTGTTTAATTGTTGTTTTTATTATTGTTGTTAATCCACTCGTGGGTATGGGTGCTCTGCATCGAACACAATATAATTTCATCTTATTTTTATAATTGTACAACATGAATGTCCCTGATTTTCAGTGACACGAAATCAAGAATTAGTCAAGCATCATCCAGTGCTACCTACTTCTATCAGAGCTAGTATTATAGGTCCATCTGATTCTGGTAAGACGCAATTGTTGCTTAATCTGATAATGAAATGGCTCAACTGGAATAAGTTATACTAAATGGCACCATATGTAGGTGATCGGCGATGCGATGACGTGCTGATAGGTTATAATCTCGAATCGAAGTCATCGAATGAAGACGATACTAATATTCTTGATTTTATCACCGATATTAATAAAGCCCATCTGTGGATGACCTAGACATCTATCAGACATAGTGTTTAGGGGTCATGGATATGATTAAATCCAGAAACTACCCCACACCGATTTATCACGATAAATTGACATGACACTTGGTCGCGATATTACATAGTTCTTGATGTAATGCTTTGTTAAGCAACACACACCGCAGTAGGGATGGTGACAGCCAAAAGACAGTGCGCAGGTAAGTAAAGGAACACGTAAACAAAAATCAAACACAAACGTCAAAGATAAAATAACAAAACGATGTAACCCAATAAGAGAAATCTCGGTCGGTTAGAGGTCTCGGTTTGGCGTTATTGACCTGTATTTTTTTTCTACGCAAGCTTATGATTTCGCAGATAGACGCTTCTAAAAGTGTTCTGTCCCTGCTTGAAGTGCAAATCATCCACAGTGTTTCTGTAAGGTACGTGGTCTAGAAGTAATACGTGTGAGAACGGACTAATCGGGATGAGAAAAGTTCAGCTTAATGGCACAGAGCCATCTTTTATAATCGCAAAGCTTTTCTGGTATTTTCTTTCAGCTCATGCTGGAACATTTACCTTGACTATCGGTTCGATTGTCTTTGGATCAACTCTAAACACAACGCATAACAAACAATTTCTCCATAAATAAGGTATACCTGTTATCTTGTGCTGCTGTAGTGTACACATACAAATCTATATTCTGCATTATTAATTAGTGTGCTATGGAAAGGAATCAATTATACTGCAGGTCTCAAAACGGTTTCTTAGATTTATTTGTTCCATGGAGCAAGGTGGAAGTTCCAACTTTATCCTTAATTATTTTTGCAATTAGTTTGACTTATTAAATCGCGCATTCACATTATTCTTATACTACCGTATATGCTATTTATAGGTAAATTTACAACATTAACGATTAATTTATATTTGTCGGCTGACAAGGAGTATCGCGTATTATTTAGGACTATGTTTCGGTTCTTTCCTGTTATCACTCTGAAACATTTACTTACCACTGTTGGAGACTAGCATCAACAAACAAAAAAGTATCATAAATTAGCTCAAATGCATCGGTTGTATTCCGTGTGACATCGTAACATGCTGACCAAGCTGGAGAAGACCTGATTTTGTAAGACATGTTTTAATCTTTGTGGCATTGTAAAACAACAAGGTGGAACAAATCTAAACAGGTCAAAGATGTTTCGTATGCTGTTTCTGGTTCTTAACAACACTCATTTGAGATTTAATTGTGAGATCGATAATGAGCACTTAGCATACTTTGCGTTTGTTCGAAGAAAACATAAATTGTGTTCATTCCTTTTCATTGAGATTCTCCTTTTTCGTTCGAGTCAATGAAGTTGGTCTCTTTTTCACCCATCATTCAACAAATGGAGTAAACATATTCACCAGGAACGAAACTAGAAAAAAACTGACCAAAAGATGGAAAGAAGAGATATAGCTTCCGGATCTGTCACGTAAAGACCCTGGAAAGAAAAACATTATCTCCTAAATGCAAGTCAGTACAACCCCGTATAGATTTTGGACTGTATTCTCTCTCTCTCTCTCTCTCTCTCTCTCTCTCTCTCTCTCTCTCTCTCTCTCTCTCTATATATATATATATATATATATATATATATATATATATATATATATATATATATATATATATATATATGAAATTGGTCCACATTTCGTTCTTTTTAAGATACTGTCGATACTGGATATGTACTGAAAATAAGAAGCTTCCAATTTTGAAATATCAAATATATTTTTATTCGTGTAATCGTGTTTTTAACATGCTGACATTCATATGTATTCCAAAATGAATTTATGTTAATTCTCGAGATGTGGAGTATTTGTGTGCTTGCAATGTAGTTATAAACAATTTGCTCGGTTTAGATATAAACGTATCTTTGAATTTAGATGTAAACTAATCTTTCGATTTCGTCCTCTTTAAAGCTAATTTAGTTCAGAGATAAGTATATCATTCTCTTTAACAAATGTTGATAATATAACTAAACTTTCGTTTATTCCAGTGATTGAATTCTGAACGTTGTCACAAGTAATCTAGAGTTTGGTCTGATCTCTCCATTATTAATGAAACTGTTGATTTATTTTCTTCTTACATTGGTAATAGATTCAGCTTAGGGCTCCTCGGAAAATCGAGGATAATTTTAGGTCTGGAGGGTCTAATAGATCTTCATTGCAGACCTTTATCGAAATCTTCCAATATTCAAGGGGTGCAGTCCGACTATATAATATATATATATATATATATATATATATATATATATATATATATATATATATATATATATATATATATATATATATATATATATATATATATATATATATATATATATATGATGTCCACCTACAGGTCGCGTCGCCAGGTGTTTCTTGGTCGTCCCCTTCTTCTCTTGCATTGAGGGTTCCACCTCAATGCCTGTCTGGTAATGTTGGTTGGCCGCTTACGTAGGATGTGTCCTATCCATCCCCATCTTCTCTTCTTGATCTCATCCTCTCCCTCAAGCTGGGAGGTTCCTGCCACAGGTTGTTGTTGTTGTTCATGGTGTCTGGCCAGTGGATCTGGATAATTCTTCTTAGGCAGCTGTTGATGAAGGTCTGGACTTTCTTTACTGTTGACTTGTTGGTTCTCCAGGTCTCTGCTACATACACTAGGACTGACTTCACGTTGGTGATGAAGAGTCTGATCTTGGTAGTCAAGGAAATTTGTTTGGAGCTCGAGATCTTCTTTAGCTGTACGAAAGCTTCTCTCGCCTTTCCGATCCTCGCCTTGACATCTGCGTCTGTGCCACCCTGCTGGTTGATAATGCTGCCTAGGTACGTGAAGGACTCCACCTCCTACAGGGGACTTCCCTGCAGTGTGACTGGGCTGATGCTGATATAATTGATCTTGAGGATCTTGGTCTTGTCTTTTTGGATGTTGAGGCCAGCCTGTGCATATGTGGCTGCCAGTTTGTCGGTCATGTCCTGCATTTGCTACTGAGTGGGGCAAGAGCGCTACGTCATCGGCAAAGTCCAGGTCCTCAAGCTGACTCCACAGCGTCCACTGGATCCCATTTCTCCGCCCATTGGGGGTCGTCGTCATAATCTAGTCGATGACGAGCAGAAAGAGAAATGGTGACAGCAAGCAGCATTGCCTTACGCCAGTCCGCACTATGAAGGTGTTTGTGTGCTGTCCTGTATGAATGATTCTGCAGGATATTCTGCTGTAAGTCTTCTTGATCAGGTTTCCAGAAGAAGAAGAAGTTTCCAGAGTGTCTCTCGGTCCTCGCTGTCAAATGCATTCTTATAATCGACAAAGTTGATGTAGACCGAATTGCTCAACTACGATGCGAAGAGTAGCTATTTGGTCCGTACATGATCTGTTTTGCCGAAAGCCACCTTGCTCATCTCGTGACGTGGTGTCCACGGCCTCATTCAACGTCTCCAAGAGGACACGGTTGCAGACTTTTCCTGGTACCGACAAGAGAGTGAATCCTCTATAGTTGGAGCAGTTGCTGAGGTCGCCTTTCTTTTGGATTTTGATGAGGTTCCCCTCTTTCCAGTGAGTTGGTATTTTTTCATCCTCCCATATATTCACAAAGAAAGGGTATACCATTTCCACTGAAGTCTCTAGGTCTGCTCTGAGGGCTTCCGATGGGATCTCATCAGGTCCAGCAGCCTAGCCGTTCTTTACTTGGGTAATGGCTTTCCTGATCTCGTCTCTGGTGGTATTGTCACAGCTTATGGGGAGATCTGTGTTGACTGGGTGGATTTCTGGGGTATTTGCTGGCTCTGGCCTGTTGAAAAGTTCTTCAAAATGTTCTGCCCATCTGTTAATTTGGTGTTCTGTACTTGGTATGGTCTTTCCCTGCTTGTCCTTTACGGGTCTCTCCGTTTTGCTGTACATTGCCGGACAGCTTCCTGGTGATGTCATACAGATCATTCATGTTTACACTTCCGACCACTTCTTCTGCTTCTGCTGCCAGCCCTTAAAGGTAGTTTCTTTGTCTATCTCGATGGTTCTTTTCACTTGTCCGTGGGCGCCAGTGTACTCTTTTTGTACCTTTAGTTTCTTAGTTCTTGTCTTACTGCTATTTACTGCTGTTTTTTGTTTACGCTCCTGGATTTTGCGCAATGGTTTGCCTGAAATCCATTCATTCTGCTGGTGCCTCATGGGGCCTAAAAATTCTTGGCATGTTGAATTTACTGCCTCCTTAACTTTCTGTCATTTGTCGTTCACGCTGTCTACCTCGTCTTCAAACAGCTCGTGTAGCACTTGGTACTTGTTGTTAATAATAAGTCTGTATTCTTATTTAGTATTTGCAGCTTTCAACAGGCAGATGTTATGTCTTGTTTTCTTCTCATTTGTGCCCATCCAATTCTTCTTCAGTTTAACTTTCAGCCTTGCAGCCACTAAGTGGTGATCAGATGATACATCTGCTCCCCTCTTCACCATCACATCTTGCATGAATCTTCTGATCTTGTCAGCTGTGCAAATGTGGTCAATCAGATTTTCTGTTACATGATCTGGCGATATCCATGCATTCTCGTTGATCTTCTTGTGGGGAAAGATGCTACCCCCGATGACCAGGTTGTTCAGTGCACAAAGGTCTGCGAATCTCACTCCATTTTAGTTCATCTCCCTTATGCCATCGATCCCCATGACTTGTTCATAACCTGTGTTGTCTGACCCAACTTTGACATTGAAGTCCCGCATGAGGATGTTGATGTCTTTGGGAAATTTTATACTATGTTCTGTATTCTGATGTAAAACTGGTCCTTATCCTTTTCTTCGCCATCATTTGTTGGTGCATAGCACTATATGACGTTCATCTTTATTTTCTTCTTCTTGGTCTTAAACGTTGCAGTATGGATTCTGGGCCCATGTGGTTCCCATCCCATCAGTGCAGAATATGCTTTGCTTCGACAGCATACGCCTAGTGTATGAGGCGCAATTTCTTCCCGATGTCCTGAATACAGTAGCATCTCTCCTGTCATTAGTCTTCTTTCTCCAGATTGAATCCATCTCGTCTATATGATGCCCAGTAGGGAAATGTTTTAGTTTCCCATTTCTGCTGCTACCTGTGCGATTTCTCCTGCCTCATACATTGTCCTCATATTCCATGTAGCGATGTTAATACTCATGTTTGATAGAAGGGTGGTCTGCTCTATGGCTTCCGCGGACTCTTTCACCACATAGCGTCATAAGTCTTCCAGGATAAGACCCTTCCTCACTCAGGATTTCAGTTTCTGGTTTCTCTTTTGTCGACGTTTTTTGTAGCAAGTTGGGTTTTACAGGGTCCGGTTGCTAGCCCTACGCCCAACCCTCTTCCTTTTACACCCTAGCTTGGTACCGGCGATGACGGAGTTATTTTAAGTCCCGAAGAGGTCCTACTATCTAATCACAGGCAGGAAATAAATTGTGTCGTTATAGGCTTTGGTCATTGTTTGCTAATTGGCCTGTCGATTTGCTGAAGTGTTTACACATGTTTGCAATATTATTATTTTCAAGAATGTTATATTTTAAGCATATCTAAAGAGGTTTTGAGTATAAAGGTGAAATAAAAGAAACCGGAACCAGATTGAGAGAGTATGTCTTTGCCGAAATCGTTCCGGAAGGTACACCAGATTCAGAGTATTTCTTTACCGAAATCGTTCCGGAACGTATCGGAACTAGATTCAGATAGTATTTCTTTGACGAAATCGTTCCGGAATAAAATACACCAGATTCAGACAATGTTTATTTGCCAAAATCGTTCCGGAAGAAGAGTACACCAAATTCGTCAGAAGAGACTCAGAGGATTGAGGAATACAATAAATCTTATTTCTAATTGTCCACATTAACAAAAAGCTATACATGAGGTGGATGACGTGAGTAATGAAGGTAGACGATTTGAAACAGTGATGCAAGATAAGGCGCTTTTTAAACTTGAATTTTACATAGAATATTGTAAAACTATCAAGCAGCATATATAGTACCAACGTTTTACTGGATACTAAACAACATAATTTGTTGGGGTTTGAGAGATGGCAACCAACTGTTAACGTTCGCCCAGGTGGTATATATGTGGGAGAAAATATATGTATCAGATGTATATTGAGTTAGTGTGAAAACTTAAAAAGTTACTAAAAAAAATCTTAATTGCATTTTATGATTTATCCAGCCTTAAATGTAACACTTGCATGAATCTATCCATTATTTAATTAGATCATGTATGTATTGTTAGGACCGTTTTCTAAGGTTCGTTGAGTCATAACCTATTCTGGGTTCGCCTGGTACTGGCTTGAGGTGAAATGAATGTAGCAAGTTTATTGTGGTGTTTGTATTGATGTTGTGTATAATTAAAGGCTAGAACGACAGAAGAGATGATAGAGGAGAATGAAAAAATATGTACTAACTATGACAAGTAAATACAGAATAAATAATGTTTTACTTTTTATTGTGTTCTCTCTCTTATTTCCTTTTTCGAATATTCACAAGATCACAAGTACATTGACAAAAACAATACACATTTAGTCAAACCTGACATTTAGGTAAATCAAAATATTCGCAAATCCGAATTTTTGACTAATCCGAAATGTATATACATCAAAATCAGGACAAATCCGAATTTTGGATAAATCCGAAATATGTATATACTATACACAAGCTATACAAATCCGATATTTAGTCATTAAAATAACATATCACTTTCATATCTGAATTTTACTTGTATAAAATTATTCATGACTGATGAAAATTTGGATATTGAATTTTTAAGTTATGGCCCGAAAGTAGACAGACGGTTCCGATTTCAATGCTGTCAGTCTCTAGTCTGCAGCGCCCGGAGTCTTATTTATACTCTACATACCCTTGGAGAGCCTCTAATGTTTACACAAACATAAACAACAGAGACATTCGAGATTCTCCGATTCGGATTAGAAACGGGAAACCTACCACCTTGCGATCAGCAACATTCTCTGAACAATGCCGGCATTACAAAGTAACGGAGCACGTTCTGGGAGACACTATTTGATTAAAATATACTGTGAACAAATAAGGTATCATACAATATCGTCATTTAGTAATATAAAAGTTTCTAACAGTTACTCGAAAACATAGTGTTGACATAATCACGAGAGTGGATGAAATGAGTGTCGGTCTATCCACACGAGTCTGACGTTTTATCAATAAAGTACGGCGAAATCTCTGACAACACGAATAACCCTGATTGGTAATGTAAATAAATTACCGATAAGGGTAATTCGTGTTGTCAGAGATTTCGCCGTTCTTTATTGATAAAACGTCAGACTCCTGTGGTCGATCTCATATAAGATGAAATTGTGAGACTGGTATAGCATAGACCACCGAAGTTGGTCTCTAAACCTTTTTTTTATTTTGACTTTGCGGCTCAAAATAAAAAAAAGGTTTAGAGACCAACTTCGGTGGTCTAGGTATAGCATTACCCCCAATCATTAGGAATTGGTCCCCAATTGGTGAGAAATGTATAGCATACGATTATGTAAATTTTAAAATAAACTATTTTAATTTTCTAGTGCAGCTGCAGTCTCGCAATTTTGTTGACATAATGAATATAATAAAATAATAATAATAAAAAGGACTTTCTATAGAGAAGGTAACTCGATTAGTTACAGAACTAATCTACCTTGAGGCCATATATATGTTATGTACAATATATACAATACATACAACATGATGTGAAGAGTCTGGCTCGACGCTAAATAATTAAGGAATTTTAAATTTCAGAGTATCAAGTCTGGAACACATGCACAGGCATCTGTAAAAACATAAACATATAAGAAACATAAAATTTCATTCTGCGTTGAAACATTCAGCTTTGAAAATGATGCAAAATTACAGACAAGCAGGCAGTATTTTTTTTTGGTACTAGCACTGTTCAATTTTCTAAAGATTTCATCCATTTAAGACATTGATTATGGAACGAAGAAATGCTAGGAGCCTGCCTTATGTTGCTGGGAATGTTGTTCCATACAATTAAACAAATTATAAAGAGCCCTTTGTAGTAATTGATACTTTTCCTATCATCTGTAATGGTTCTACAGTGCAGCCCCAGTGGGATTCGAACCCACCCAATTCTCCTCAGAAGAGAACTAACATCACATTTATTCACCATTAAATAATTCATACTGAGAATGATATCTAACAAATTAATTCAGAATTTCATTTGTATTTTTAACATTAACACTTGTAACACAAATATATATTGACATAGTAATCCAGCATAACATTAACTCATATGTTAAATTCATCTTATGTTTAAAAAAGTTAAATACATCATTTTTTAAGTTTTACATACATATAAACAATACAAATTATATTTCTAAATACATTTTGCTGCACATCATATTTCAATACATATATGTTGAACATTAAATTATATATATCATATATGTTGAATATTAAATTATATACATATATATATATATATATATATATATATATATATATATATATATATATATATATATATATATATATATATCATACCTATAACTTATTTCAGATAAAATATGTCTACAACCATTAAGATTATATGAAGACAAATCATGAAATAACCCAGTTTCTGCTGGTAATCAACAAGCTGTAATTTTCTTGTACATTAAATAGATAAGTATTCGTAATATAATTATCAATAAAATTTACTTTTAAATTAATGGTTGTACATCAAGATTGTGTATTTAGTTTTCTACATTTTCTGATGATTTCCTTTTATATATGCATATGCAGGATAGGCAGTAGACGTTTTTAGGTTCAACAGTCCGTGTGATATTTGGGTCCAGTGGTCCACATAAATTCATAATTGATTTTCAGTTTTCCAACACAAGTCCAACCCCCCAAAAAGTGACTCAAGATTGCTAGACAAAGTAATTCGACTGGTTTTCATTACATGTAATTCTGACATTATTGTTTTTAAACTTCTCCCCACTCAATTAAAAGATTTAGCCTTTTCCAGAGTAGTGAGGACAGACCTTTCAGATTGTAATATTCGGCCTCGTGTAAAATTTCAGTTAAATATCGCCTGTATCTTGGGATTAAGGCCTCTGGCATAGAGCCATTGTAACGTAGGTAATTTAATATAAATCTCATATGAGTTGGGTCCCTGTCAAAAAAAAACAACAATGTTCACTAGACACTATTGCCCTTGTAAGAAGTGACTCAAGATCTCTAGACAAAGTAATTCGAATGGTTTCCATTTTACAACCCCCAACATGTAGCATTATCTTACTATTTTGCAGTGATTATAGTTCCTTTAATCTACTTTGTATCGCCATACTTACACTTCTTATATCATTATTGCTTGCTTTCTTTCTATTCACTGTCTGTTTCAATACTGTATTATCTGTCTTCTTGCTTAGGTCCCTCTTTACTTTCAATCTCTCATCCCTAACTCCTTTTTTCAGCATTATTCACATTCTTACCTTTCAAAACACTCATGACATTTTCACATTCTCATTAATTATTACCTGGTCCTTTTCTTTTCTACTTCCCTTTATATCTTCTCCATGATTTCCATCCTCATTAGCATCAGACATTTCATTATTTCTTTTATTTTCCTTCTGTGCACTTGTCATCTCTTTCTCTAGTAAAAATTCCTTATCATCCTCCATTCCGAATAAACTCTCTGTATCAACTCCAACGAGGTCTTTGAGTATTTGTGGGGTTGGTGGAGTTATAACTCTTTCGTTACTCTCCTTTCACATTTTTCATATTTTTGTTAACACAGTAGTGATAAAGTCACTTAATTCTTTCTCTGCATCGAGGCCTATTTTTCAAGATACTTGGGCGAATCTCTCAAAATCTTCTTTCTTCGCTTTAGATGTGTGCGAGTTATCGTTTCTAATAAATAACTTTTTGCAGAATGTGCACTTTAAACTAATGCCCGAATGCTGCTAAATCAAATAATTGACACACTTGATTCTGGTAAAAAAATATGATGTCCTCACATATCCCACAAATCCAGTTACCACTCTGCAATTCATTAGAGTAAGACCAACGTAGTTAAATTATTTGATACCAATAAATAAATAAATACACATATATAATTCAATACAGTTATGCAGTCTTATAAGACATATATACCATTTCTTTTTTTTTCACGTATTGACACAAATCTTAAAACTATTAAATTTACATTCATTCAATTTCAAAACAATTCTTGTTAAATTTCATTCAGCAATCAAATCAATAATTTTCTGATACTAAGAGAAGCAGAATTAACTATTAAATCTGAAAATGTTTTACATTTGTAAGCACTTTATTGTCAATGATTAATAATATTCAAATAAGGAAAAATAACTTCTCCAATACATGATTTTAGTTTGTCATGATGTACAATTTTTGGCTTATGCCTTCGACTTTCTTCTATTCTGTATAGCACATCATTAAGTTTATAAATAATTTCAAATGGACCTTTCCGGGATCTTTGTAATTTTGAATTCAAGCCTCTTATTCTTTTGGGAACAAAATATGATACTTTATCATCTACAGTGTAGTTATGGTGATTGACTCTTAGATTACAATTCCTTTTCATATTTTCACCAGAAAGTTGTATTTTCATTCTGAAAAATTTGTGTATTTCATTCAGTCTCTGTTTTAATTCATTTACATACCGTAATCAGTGTTATATTTCTAACTTTCAGATGGCTGTTTCTCAGGATCACCAAAGATGAGGTATATGGGTAAAGTTATCTCCCTTCCAAATGTCATCAAAGCAGGGCTTGTTCAAGTACTTTCATAACTGATGACCTGTAGACCATTATTACCAAGGTACATATTCATCCCAGTCTCTTTGATGATCCGACAGATAAGCGGAAAGCATATTCATTATTGTATGATTTGCTCTTTCAACTATACAATCTGATTGGGGTCTTGCAGTAGTTGATAGGGTTTTCTTAATACCGAGAACCTGACACATTTCTTGAAATAAATTACGTTCAAAATTAGATCCCTAATCTGTGTATATGAATAATGGTACTCCAAATCGTGATATGAAATTTTCAATCAAGGCTTTTGCTACAGTCTGTGCTTCAATATTTGGTAATGGGATGGCTTCAGTCCATTTTGTAAAATAATCTGCCATTGTATACTTTTGATTTTGGTAAAGATCCCATAAAATCTCTTGCTATTCTTTCCATGGGTAATTCCACATGGTATTGTTTAAAGGGGAGCCTTTGCTTTCTTTATTGGCATATTTCTTGAACCACAAATTGTACAATTCTCTACATCTCTTCTTAAGGCATACCAGAAAAATCTTTGTCTTATTTTATGTAGAGTTTTTCCATCATGACTGTCCCATTTTCTATATAAAACATTTTTCTCAAGATACAGAGATTCCCACCTGTACCAAAAGTACTTGTACTCTAGGCCATATTTAGGGACATCAGCCCAATCAGGCTTATTCTTATTTTTCAACCAGTCATGTATAATTTTTAAAATTGGATCTTGTAATTGTAACTTTGAGATCCAAATTGTATAAGTCTAAGTTCTCTAGGTGAATTTCTGTGTTATTATTTCTTTTATAATTTCCGGCATCTTTTACTTGAGACTTTAAATACCCATTTATGTCACTATTTTCAGCTTAGGCATTTAAAAAATCAGGTGCACATTTATTCTGTATATTTCTGTTATTAGTCTGCTCTAATTCAGTACTAATCTCTTCAGACATATTACAGTATGTGTTTTCACCTTCACTCAATTCATCAGTGCTATATACTAACTTTTCTATACTATTCCATTTCAGAGGTACTCGATTAGTCATATTTTTAGAGTCATTCTTTTCACATTCATTTCATTTGCATTGGTGTTCTACTAAGATTGAGATGAGGAAGCAAAAGAGGGCAACGTTGCCATGGTATCTGTCACGACTTGGAAAATTAAAAACATACACAGTAATATACCATAGAGTAAGTTCTTTAATCTTTGTACACATTTCATTTATGACACTTTGACCAACCACATTAATACCAAAGTGAAATTCCTCCTTACAATTAACACTATCAACATTGTAAATTATTTTATTTCTGTCTACGTTACAAGATAGAAAAGGAATACTTTCAACTTTGCAGGTCTCATTGTCCACTAATTTAAAATTCAAAAGCCATCTCAAACTGCCATGATCTGTTCTCACTGTGAACCTACGACCATACAAATAATTGTGAAAGTGTTTAATAGCATTTACAATAGCCAATAACTCTCTGCGAGTTACACAGTATTGTCTCTCAGGTTTTGAATAGCATTTGCTAAAGTAACAAATAACCTTCTCCCTTCCATCTTGGATTTGTGATAGGACAGCACCTTGTCCTATATTCGAAGCATCACAATCAAGGATGAATGGGTCATTTTCAGTTAGGAATGCAAGATTCAGAACTTTTGTTAAAGCTTGTTTCAATGTATCAAATGATATTTGACATTCAGCAGTCCACTTGAACTTAACATTCTTTTCTGCCACTTGATGGAGAGGTTTAACAATATCTGCAAATCTGTGAACATATGATCTATAGTCTGAACATAGAGAAACAATGCTTTTGGTTTGTTTGGCATTTCTTGGCACAGGCCATTTAATGATGGTTTGTATCTTTTCAGGCAAGGTCACAACACCTGATTCAGTTATCAAGTGTTCTGAAAAAGAAAGTTGCTTCTGCAAAAGACAACACTTCTTGGGATTAAAGTTTTAGATTTGCTTGTCACAACCTCTCAAAGATAATGGTAAGATTTTCAAGTTGACCCTCAAATGTTTTCGAAATCAGATCGTCTAAATACAAGATCAAAGTTTTCTATATTAGACCAGAAAATACAACTTTAGTCAATTTGGTGAATGTGGCGAGTTCATTACAAGGAACAAATGCCATTCTTTTCCACATCCACTGTTCACCACCAGTTAATGAAAAAGCAGCTTTTGGTCTGACTTCTTCTTTAATTTCACAGTGCCAATTACCTGATTTCATGTCAAGGCAAGACCACCATTTTGAACCAGAAAGTGCATCAAGACTCAGTGCGAGGTAATGGTTGTGAATCCTTTACTGTCACATCATTCAATCATCTAAAATCTCAACAAAATCTAACAGATCCATCTGGCTTGTTTACCATTACTACAGGAGCATTCCAAGGCCTTTGAGGACTATTTTCAATTATGTCAGCTTCTGCCATTTTCTTAATTTCTTCTTCAGCAATCTTTCTCTTTGCTAGTGGAATTCTGTATGGATAAAGTCTAATTGGTTGAGCATCTTTTGTGTTAATTGCATGTTGGGTTAGTGTAGTGTGGCCTATGTCATTAGCATTTCTGGAAAAAACATCCTGATTTTTAGAAGTTTTCTTCATTTATTTGTTCTTTACCTAGATTCTTTGATGACGTTTCAAATTATATCTGTTAGGTGTTTGGGCATTATTTCATTCATTTTACAATCTGTTTCTGAGACAAATTTTGATTCTGACATAATACAATCATTAATTGAGGCAGGATAATATTCAGCTACTACTGTATTTTTAAATAGTTTGCACGGTTCTGTTCCAAAATTTGCTAATCTAATGGGTAATGTATTTCTGCTAGGATTAACTATGACCTGGACTACAAATAATCCTGTCTTTTCAGTAAATTTCACTTCAGGTTATATCAATCCATAGGAGCCTTCTCCCACAATTCTTAATGGTTTACCGTTTACTATAATTTCAGAATGTGCAGGAATTTCAACAGTTTCAGTAACTGCTACCCGGCAACAGACTGGTTTCTTTCCATTCTAAAATAAACAGGTAACTTGTTCTCCATTTACATTTAAACATCCCTTGCTATTTATCAAGTCACATTTGTTTGTCCTCATAAAGTTCATTCCCTGGATCCCATCTTGTTGAATTTCTGCAATAAGCATCTCAATTTTAAATACTTTATTCGCAAGTTTTATATCCACATTTGCTTTACCAAAAAATGGTACAGTCTCTCCAGTGACTGTCAGTAATCTAGTATTTACTGGATTGATTTTTGGTAGATTTAGCCATTGTTTTACAACCCCCTTTCTTAAAATGGACACACTTGCCACTGTGTCACAAAGCAATTACATTTCATTATGGTTTACTTCCCCTTTACAAAGTACCCTTCATCCTTTCCTAGGTGGCAGGGTCCAGTTTCGTAAATTGGCCCCTGGCAAATTTCTTAACTGAAGGGTATGGTGTGAGTTTTTGAGCTACTATTGTATAATAATTAAAGATATGGATAAATTTGTGAACTAGGTGTTTCAGGCTTGTGTTGTTCTTGAAATTTATGTCAGACATGTATACTTTCCATAGTTATTCTGCAGTATGTTGATAGTGAAATACCAATAGTCGGCTAGGAAGAAGAGCTAGACCCCAAAACAGTAGACACGTGGGTTCAAGGCAAGTAGAATATCTCAAAAATGGCTTGGATGACAACTATTATGAATTGCTTTAAGCTATTTAGTAGACAATGTTTTTCAAAATTTTCATCCAGGGAAAGGCCTTGCGTTTGCACTGTGAGCACCACATGCTGTCAAAAATGGCCTTTGGAGGTGAAAAATGCATGTATAAAATAGGGGTTGGGGTACATAAACATTTTATTCTAAGAACTTCAGTAGACTTGTCAGGTCAAGTGTGTGATATGATTATGTTGCGCTACATAATACCTATCCAGAAATATGGACCTTTTTTACCTCACTCACGTATTATATTTTTAATGAATTTTTATATTAGGCAGGTGCATGCGACATTAAATTTGTACATAAAAACTGGACCCTGTGCCCTTAACGGAAAAATGCTATAAAAAAAATTGTGCAATGAACCACATTTTGTCTTATTTTCTTGTTCTTTATTCATATGGTATCGCTCTACAGTTTCGTACTTTGCATAGGGTTAGAATTTTAAAGAAAAAAAATTTTCTGGGATTTCTTCACTAGTTATACTGGCAATATAATAAAGACTTTGTATATCTTAGGTGTTGGGAGAAGAACTTTCAATTCCCTTTATTTTGATGTATGTTTATTGGGTGTACTTTAGGTTCTAGAGTATACAGCTTGGGCTAATTTAAGATGTGCTCGAATAAAAAAACTGCTAGCTCTGCATGGTCATTTTCACTTCCTGGACTTCAGAGGTAAGTTGTAGAAAAATGATCCGATAACTTTTTTTACCTTTCAGATTTTTTGTAAATTGTTCATTGCACTTTCAGAAGCTGCTATTGCCTACTTCAGCAAAATTCGTTTTCCCTAGTTTAATAACTGCTAAAGTTAGTGTACTTTTGATTAATTCTGGCTAAGTTTTCAAGCACATGGGAGCATCCGTTTTGTTATACCATGTGCTTAGATCGTGTACAATTTCCACAAGTGCAGTATCCAAAGAAATATCAGCCACATTACCTCAAAGTAGCATTGAGATATGCCAACAATATCTCCAGTGTGCATGTTACAAATGCAAACAACTTCACCTCACATACGTCACTATCTGAAAAGTACATACTAACTGGTGAGCGCCCCCATAAAGAGCATTTGGGTGTATACCCATGGATTTGTTTTTATTGCTTTTTGTATTAATATTGGCTCATTTAGTTTAAATTCACTGCAGTTTAGAACTTAAATGTCTTTTTATTCCAAATTCTGCTTTAATTAAGCAGCTGCAGGTGGGCTTGAGAAGAGTTATGTCCCTTGCTATTGTACGCAATCCAACATAGACTAGTGGCAATTAGAAACCTCTTTGTGTCATTGTTATTAAAAATGTTTCATTAATTTCACATTTCTCAAGGAAGATGTTATCAGTTCTTCTTTGAACTGATAATAATTTGGATTTTTTTCCCTGTTTTTTCATTGTCAAATTAAACAATTAACAGAAAATTTATTTTCTTGGTGTTAAATAATTTTTGTATTGACAGATAAAAAAAATTCTATAGTATCATATGGTCATGGTTTATTAAGCTAAGTCAGAAATATTTCAAACTAAATTAACAGTTCAAGAATTAATGACATATAAAAGAGCTTCAACTCAACATACACAAGTCTGCAGCAAGTGTCACATTTGGACAGGCTCACATGAACAACATGGTTATGGAATAATTTATGTAACCTTTCGTGGGAAAAGAAAGATTGCTTTGGCTCACCGACTAAGGTTCTATGTCGAAACTATGGTAAACTCACTACCATATCAGTGCGAGGTATCACATAAATGACATACAGAAACATGATCATTTATCACTTGAACCAAAAAGAGTAAATATGGCTAGAAAATCATGTAAAGCCTATGGTGAATGCCAAGGAAATATGGGCTAGGGTGAGTGGTGTATACTGTGATAGTCAGGTACATTTAATAATTGTTACATGCATTCATTTAAAGGATTTAAAGTGTATGGATGTTCATTGGGTACAAATTATTTATTGAATGGCAATCGTTGAAGTTTGTACAAGTTTTCTGTTGCATTTTTTTTGCGTTTGATGTAGCATATGTACTTGTACTGAAGACTTGATTTCCTCTCCCTATCTTTTACTGTTCTCTGATCTCATTCTACTTTGAGCTGAAATACTGGATCAGATTGAGTAGAACAATTCCATGAGACTTGGTCAGTGGGAGTGTAAATTTTCATGTATCATACTCAGAGCTATGAGGGGATGAATGACATAATGAATAAAAATTTATGCTCCATACTGATATCTTAGGTGCATATGTAAAAATTATATTGTGCAAGCTCTCGCACTTATTTGTGTTTAGAAAGTGTGAAATTTTACTTAGCCTGACATCTAAGACAAATTTTCATATTAAATATTCAAGCTTTTTAATATAAGAAAGATTTAAATGTTTCCCATGTGGCAGAAATTTTGAGTAATAGGATGCTAAATGGGCAAGTCAGTCACTCCAACGTTGGCCTTGTTGCAAGAAAGTGCCAACATCTCATTTAAATTTCCTGTGCCTGGGCCTCACTTTCTATGTCCTTGGCACTTTTCTGGAAAGGCAGCTTGTTCAGCTTCCTGCAGATTGCAATTTGTACATTTAACTGTTAAAAAGGCACACAGTCTTTGAGTTTTGCTTTTATACATCGGTGGATTATATCGCTTGCAATTTCCAGCTCAGTCATGCATTATGCACAATGTTTCCAATATCCTAGTTACCGTAGTTTTGGTATGTTGATAATTAACAGTTCCATTGATGTTGACAACACGCTGCAACATGTGACCCAACAATTAAGTTTTCTTCATTTCTTTCTTTCTCCAATTCAGGGCATAGCTTGGGTGCACTTTATTTGGGCCACAGGAAGATAGTGATTCTTCATATACATCAATTCTTGGGCGCTTTATTTGTGGAGATGTAGAACCAGATTGCAACCTGAATAGGTTGGTCACTCTTGGATACTCGTAATCCATAGTCCTATGGTTGACTGTGTTGTATGAATTCTTGTGGACACCTAGCTATTTTCTTAGCTCTTCCTTTAGCCATGTTTTCTTAGATAGTGGCTAATGTGGGTTGATTTAGTATTAGTGACATCATGGTTACCAGTTGTTTTAGGTTGTGATGGATCTTAGACAGTATGTAACATTATGATCAGGCTGGGAGCATCCGTTTTGTTATACCATGTGCTTAGATCATGTACAATTTCCACAAGTGCAGTATCCAAAGAAATATCAGCCACATTACCTCAAAGTAGCATTGAGATATGCCAACATTATCTCCATTGTGCAACGTTATCTCCATTGTGCATGTTACAAATGCAAACAACTTCACCTCACATACTTCACTATCTGAAAAGTACATAATAACTGGTGAGCGCCCCCTATGCAATTAATTCTTATACATTAGCCTTATCATAGTACCTCAATTTGTCTGTTTATTTTGAATCTCTCAGCTCTATAGGAGATTCATGGTACAAGGGAGGTAACTTCTTTTTGCACCTATAAATTACACCTATTGGTATCAGGACAAGTTAGCATATTTTGAGCTTAACTAAGTTGCTTTGAGAGAAATGGGGGTTTAAAATGTGTTTACTTGATTTTCATGTAGGTATCAAGCTCTGTACTCCTATTTTAATGAAAGTTATTCATATTTCATTGCAGACACACAAAAACATTACATGACATGACGTCACACATTCTTCTAGGTAATTTCACTCCACAGGAGCAAATGCACTTTCAAGAAATCATAAGTAGACATACTGTTATAAATGGTGAATGTCATCAATGGAATGGTGTTGCAAATAGTGATGGATATGGCATATTGCAGACAATGTTTCGAGGAAAAAGAATTAACGTTTTAGTACACCGACTTGTTTTTCACCTTCATGGACCAACTTTAAAGTTGACACCAGCAGGTGGGCCCCTCCTTTTCTTAACTTTTGTGAACAGTTCCACCATATTGGATTTAAACTTACAGTTATTGCATTGCACACAAACAATAATGCACAAACCCTGTCTTTTGTTTACCGTAACAACTGGAAAAGCATTCTTACATTGATGTGGCAGAAATACCCTGATTAGTTTTGAAAGTTTATTGATGTTGACAACACAGTTTTCTTCTGGCATACTGGTAGCCACTTTTTTACTGAGTACAGAATGAGTAATAATGTCAGTTGTTTTCCTTTTTGCAGGTCTCAATTTGCATGGAATTATGTTAGGATCTGTTGTCTCAGTCATATTGGTAGAAGCACTAGTTTGAAGCATGTCCAGATATTCATTATGATCCAAACGCACTAAAGATTGATTATGAAAGATCGACTTGGCTTCATCATGACTTGTATTTTCTGGTAGGTCCTTATTTAAAGTAATAGAAGTTACAACATGTCCCTTTTTGTACTGAGTTTTCTTCTTGTTAATGTTTTTCTTGTAGCTTTTCTTTCTATTTCCTCTCATTCTCTATATCCTTGCAATTGCTAAAGTCAGCTGTGAGTGGATAGGATTCTGAGAATATTTGGGTTAACTGTATGGACTGTGTATTTATTTTGTATTTTGGGCTTGAGAATGGTTCATTTCAAAGGCCTGTTGTCACTGAATTTCTCCTTTGAATACGTTCCCCAATCACATTACTTTAGGGATATTAGCCTGCTACCTCGCGAATCCAGCCCTACCAAAAGACGAAAATTCGTCTTTCTTGTCTATGTCATATAGACAAAGGGCAATAACTCTTGCCCATTACCTCCCCTTGCCGCCCGTTAGGTGTCGCTTCTTTAGTTTTTTTAGCTTCGCTTACGCGAAAACACGTACATTTAGACCTCCAATGAATCCAAGCCATCTTAGTGTAAATTCTGACCATCCGAAGTTAAATTTGGAATTACTGTGTTGGATAATCATTCCTCTACAGGTCGTATACATTATTTTACAATATTTTCCAATTTGAGTGACTTTGTCACCTTTTCTAGACTTCGGACCAGGTTGCAACGTGGTCAAAGCATGTAATACATGTAGCACTCAATAATGTCGCTTATTCCGTATGTAACGTTTACGATATTAGCGACTAATAACGTGCTGCATTGATAATGTGTGCTGTATTTATCTTCTTTGACGTTTCAGTAGACTTCAAAAAAAGTCTTTGAACGACCAATTGCGACTATTTAATGGCGGACTTCGTGTTGTAGTCACGAATTCACGCGACACTTAAATCATTTCGCTTCCTCCGTTAGTTACGGTTATGGAATAGCGACTTAATAGCGTACTGAATTGTTAATTTGTGCTTTGTTTATCTTCTTTCTGTTTCAGTAGACTTCGTCTCTGAACGACCAGTTGCGACTATTTAATGGCGGAATTTCGTGTTGTAGTCACGAATTCACGCGACACTTAATCATTTCGCTTCCTCCGTTAGTTACGGTTATGGAATAGCGACTTAATAGCGTACGTAGATTGTTAATTTGTGCTTTGTTTATCTTCTTTCCGTTTCAGTAGACTTCGTCTCTGAACGACCAGTTGCGACTATTTAATGGCGGAATTTCGTGTTGTAGTCACGAATTCACGCGACACTTAATCATTTCGCTTCCTTCGTTAGTTACGGTTATGGAATAGCGACTTAATAGCGTACTGAATTGTTAATTTGTGCTTTGTTTATCATCTTTTTCGTTTCAGTAGACTTCGTCTTGAACGACCTATTGCAACATGCTCACGGTGATAACTAGTGTGGTCATTAAGAGTTAACATGGCACGGAATAATTTGACTACTCCGTTAATAACGGTTATAGTATTATCGAATTAATAATATGCTGAATTTTTTAATCTGTGCTTTGTTCTCTTCTTTTGTCGTTTCAGTAGCAAAGTCGACAACGAAGGCATGAATGGCAAAATGGGTGTTGGCAATGTGGAAATGGAGGAAATTATGTTGACATGGTTTAGGCTGCCCAGTGGATGTAAATTTCACCGCAGGTCCGTGCATGGCTTTCGGGCCTGTAAGTCCGGACGCATGGAGTCTAGGCTGGATCAATTGGATCCATTTTATTATGCACTTTCGCCGGCTGTCCAGCCGTCCGTCCAGCCGACACCGTCAGTTCAGCCGGCACTTCAGCAGGCACCAACCGGCACTAGCCATACATCCGGCACCGTCCGTTCAGCCCAAATGGCACCGGACGGCCAGCCGACCTTCCAGCTGGCATCAACAGGCACCGGCCGTTCAGCCCAAATGGCACCGGCCGGCAAGCCGACCTTCCAGCCTGCATCAACAGGCACCGGCCGTCCACCCGGCAACGACCGTTCAGCCCAAATGGCACCGGCCGGCAAGCCGACCTTCCAGCCTGCATCAACAGGCACCGGCCGTCCACCCGGCAACGACCGTTCAGCCCAAATGGCACCGGTCGTCCAGCCGACCTTCCAGCCGGCATCAACCGGCACCGGCCGTCCATCCGACAACGACCGTTCAGCCCAAATGGCACCGGTCGTCCAGCCGACCTTCCAGCCTGCATCAACAGGCACCGGCCGTCCACCCGGCAACGACCGTTCAGACCAAATGGTACCGGTCATCCAGCCGACCGTTCAGCCGGCATCAACCGGCACCGGCCGTCCATCCGGCAACGACCGTTCAGCCCAAATGGCACCGGTCGTCCAGCCGACCTTCCAGCCGGCATCAACCTATGCAGGCCGTCCATCCGGCAACGACCGTTCAGCCCAAATGGCACCGGTCGTCCAGCCGACCTTCCAGCCGGCATCAACCTGCACCGGCCGTCCATCCGGCAACGACCGTTCAGCCCAAATGGCACCGGTCGTGCAACCGACCTTCCAGCCGGCATCAACCTGCACCGGCCGTCCATCCGGCAACGACCGTTCAGCCCAAATGGCACCGGTCTTCCAGCCGACATCAACCTGCACCGGCTGTACATTTGATTTACGGAGATTATAGTGATGTACCCGTCAGTCAATCTGTACTACTGGTTACATATCACTACCATGAGAGAGATGTTATAGATGTATCTCCGTCCAATCAGACCATTCGAGAGGCAGGTGCCGGTCATAGCCGGACCTTCGCCGACATTCCGGCCGACCATATACCAGACAAATCAGTCGGTATCGCCGGTGTACACCTCCCGTCACGTCAAATACGTGTCGGTGTGATTTTAAAACAAGGGAGAATTAGTGACATTATCAGAGATGACGGAATTGAGTTATCTATGCCACTTGGTATGCGCTACCCAGATATGGCAGCTTTACCAGAACAGGACTTTCAGGCCGACCATTCGTCAGTTCAATCAGCCGTTAGTGCCGGCCGTCCATATGTTCACGGCTTCTCCACAAGGGAGATTTAGTGAAAGTGTCAATTATGACAGAATTGCGTCATCTAGGTCACCTGGTATGCTGTACAGATATGCAAGCTATACCAGAACCAACATTCTCTCTGAGCGAATGGTAGATGGGTGCACAGTGCTGGCCGCACTACATAAGCATTATGTAATTATTATTACCTTCTAGCCGGCACCAACCGGCACCGGGCGTCCATCCGGCAATGACCGTTCAGCCATATGGCACCGGTCATCCAGCCGGCACTAACCGGCACCGGGCGTCGATCCGGCAATGACCGTTCAACCCAAATGGCACCGGTTGTCCAGCCAAGCTTCCAGCCGACACTTGCCGGCACTGACAGTCCATCCGGCTCCGGCCGTCCAGCCCAACAGGCACCGGTCGTCCAACCGTATGGAGATTTTAGTCATATACCAGTCCGTCCGACTGTACCGCTGTACCAGCACGGGGACTTTTATCATACCGCAATCCGCACAAATCGGATTGACGAAGATTCTAGTGATGTTTCCGTCTGTCAATCCGTACTACCGGTTACATATCACTACCATGACTCGGATGTTGGCGATGAATCTCTCGATCCAACCCGACCATTCGAGCGGTCGGTGCCGGTCATAGCCGGCCCGTCGCAGGCGTTCAGGCCAAACATATACCAATCAATTCATTCGGCATTGCCGGCCGTCCATAGGCTATCAGCTCATCCACAAGGGAGAGTGAATGCCTTTATTAGAGATAACGGAATCGAGTCATCTATGCCACCTAGTTTGCATTACCCCGATATGGATGCTTTACCAGAGCAAGATTATGCACATAGTGAGTGCGATGAATCGCAGGCAAATCAGCTGTATGCAGATCCAACTATGGAACGGACTGAGTTCAGCTTCAAAGCCGTAGTGGAGGAAATTTTTAGGGTGTTAAGGCCCCTTCAGAATGCCCTCCACCTCCTGCTGCCATTACCGACTATAGGGTTAGTGCGTCGGTCGATCTGGATGAAGGGGAAGAGATTCTATCCTTCCGCCTCCTTCCCCAGTCGACAAAATTAAGGAAATTAATGACCGTCTGTCGACACGTATAGGGGATCCAGGAAATGCTAAGGCGTTCTTTTCTGAAAGCCAAGTACCAGCGTCGTTTTCAGGTCGATGGTACAAAACTCACTCCGATGCGTTCAATACTGAGGTCCTGGCTCGGGATAAAATAGGGCAGCAGTCCATATGTCTGCGGCATTGTCTTATAAAGTGGACAAAACTGTGTTCAATGCCACATCCAAGCTGGTTCGAATGTAGTCGCTACGTCTTCACTGTTAGACCTAGCCTTCCTAGCCATTTTCAGGATCGCTGAAAAATCTGGCAATGAACATGCTTGGGATTCGACGGCCCGGTTAGCTAGGGTTCTTAACAGGGCAGCTCACCATTCCATGGCCAATGCGCTGACTGCTTCTGCCAACCTAGACCTGATACGTCGTGACGCATGTCTGAAGGGCACGTCGCTTAAACCCCATCATAAGCTGGCTAGATATGACCGACGCACATTTCACGTCCCTATCCCACGAGTAGCGGACATTCTCCGTTGTGCTTGTCGGGACTAGGCTTATCAGTTCCATGTCATACCTTTTGGCCTAAATTTAAGCACTTGGGCTAGTACCAAGGTTATGGGTTACGTCGTCACCCTGTTCCGCTCGACTTCATCTATTGCGTCGGCAGTATATTTGGACGACATCCTCCAGAAACATCTGTCAAGTTCTACTCTGCTCAAAGGCAGAAACGATCTTATATCACTTTACGTCATATAGGCTTTCTCGTGAACTGGATAAAGTTTGATCTCTGTCCAATCCGGATTTTGGTCCATCTGGGTGTGGAGTTTCTCCCGATCTGAATCTGGTAAGGCTTCCTCGAGTTTGCGATTATCCAGATAATTGCACTCGTAGAGTCCGTTTCCGACAGGATGCGCATTTTAGCGAGAGAGTTGCAGATCCTCGGATTATTCAATGCGGCAGCAGGCTTGATCTCGATCAGCCGTCCTTTTATGCGCCCTTTACAAAGGACGTTGCTAGCGTAATTGCGCTCTTTTCAAGTCCCTTCGATCCCAGAAAACAGTCATGCTCACGCCAGAGATACGATCATTCTTGAGTCAATGGCACAACCCCTGTAGGCTGTCCACAGGGATTACTCTGGAGATACCCCAAGGGGATAACGGTATGTTCCGCCACTAGTACCTACGGTTGGGGTGCCCACCTGTTGCCGGACTTCGATACTGTCAGCGGCACGTGGGTGCCAGGGGCGAGCCCTTTCCACATCAACCTTTCAGAAATAACAGCTGTCATCAATGCCTTTCATTTCGGGCAGGATCAACTCTTATTACAAACTGCCCTCATTATGTCAGACAACATTGTGGTGGTGCTTTGCCTCAAAATAAGGGGACACCAATCACCAGACCTGTGCAATCTGAACTGGCAATTTCTACATTGGTTCGACAATCTCCACCTCAATGTACAATTCAGACACATTCTTGGCAGACTCAATGTCTTGGCTGACACTCTATCTAGTCATTCACACAGAATGGTCACTCCATCAATCGGACTTTCTTCCAATTGACACACTTTGGAGACGTCCGATGATTGATCTTTTGCAACAAGGTGGAATCGCAAGTTCTCCACCTTTCATCTCACAGGTTCCAGACCCAGAAGCTTGGGTCGTGGATGCTCGATCAATCACCTGGGAAGGGTTGTGGGCATTCTCCTACCCTCCCACGGTCTTGGTACTGGAATTAATCCAGAAGTTAAGGGGTCAGAATTGTCAGATGGTTCTGATTACCCCTCTCAGATGGAACAACTCCTGGGTCTCCGATCTACTCAATGTAGGCGATAGATCTACCCAGGAAGATTACAGTCAGCACAAGTATTCACAAGCAACCGTGGCCAGGGGTGTTCCACCCCTGTCCGGACCGTCTTTATGTTCAAGCTTGGCTCTTGTCCAGACAGCCTTGCAAGACAAACAATTTAAATCTTTGATTGCGGAGAGAATCTCGAGAGCAAGAAGGCCCTCTACTCTGAAGGTTTACGAGGGCAAGTGGCATGTTTTCAGAGACTGGTACCATATCATTCACATTGTTCCTCTGAGTGTCACAATCCCTCAACTGGCCAACTTTTCTCTGGCTTTTCGAGGAGAAACATCTGGCTCCAGTTATTCTCAAATGTTACCGCTCCATGATATCAGACACATTCCGCCATTCTGGTACATGTGCTATCAGCCATGACAAAGATTTGTCAGATCTTTAGACATTTAAAAAAAAAAAAAAAAAAAAAAATTTAATCGACTTATATCCCTCACCCTGTTTCCAAATGGAATCTGTCCTGGGTTTTAACATGACTCAATTCAGACAGTATTGAGTCTTTAACCCACGATTAGTTAAAGCTACTATCATACAAATTGGGTTTCTTGATAGCCTTAGCTTCAGCATGCAGGGTGAGCGAGTTACATGTCCTTTCTAGTGACCCGAACTCTCTTCCGTTTCGATCAGAGGGTTTGATGGTCCTCTTGACGCAGCCAGGCTTCGTAGTCCAAAATAGATTACCATACATTGGCGATCAACGAGTCGTCATTAGCTCGCTTTCTTTATAGATAAGTCAGGATCAACAGCCATGTAAGATCCTGTTTGGGCACTCTAGCACCATTTCAATGCATAGAGGTGAGTCAGGTCACATACTAGCACCTCTTTCTTCTGGTGATAGCTGGGATATGAGATATCACCATTCAAGCCCTTGCTTCATGGCTGTAGTGGGTTATACGCTCGGCGTACTCCGAGAATTCGCAAATCAGTCACCTTATAGAAGCTGTTGGCTGACATGCAGAGTCAACCTTCTACAGTTTTATCTTCAAGTTTGTACTCGCAGAGGCAAACATTGATTCTAGTAGGTCCGGTGTTGGGCAGCCCAGACGCCCACCAGACCCATGTGCAACAATCAGCACAGCCTATTAGCTTCGCTGGATTCGCCAGATAAATTTTCGTAGGTAAGAAGATTTCAATAACTATCTTCTTAACCGCATAAAAGGGTCACATATCACGTGACCCTGGGCTGTGTTGCTGATTGAAAATTAGGAGACCGGGTTATCATTCACATGGGGAATCCAACCATCATTCCCTAGAGGATACCCGGGGTGGAGGTCGGATGCTCCGCATTCCCTCCTCCTATTACTTATTCTCCTAAAGTAATGTGATTGGGGAACGTATTCAAAGGAGAAAGCAAATTTTTTAGTAAATTATGTTTCTCCGAGAATACTTACCCAATCACATTACTAAGAAACCCTCCCAACCACCCCGCCATGCGAGCATCCTCGTGTTTTATATATCGCTCAGCTTAAAAACTAAAGAAGCGACACCTAACGGGCGGCAAGGGGAGGTAATGGGCAAGAGTTATTGCCCTTTGTCTATATGACATAGACAGGAAAGACGAATTTTCGTCTTTTGGTAGGGCTGGATTCGCGAGGTAGCAGGCTAATATCCCTAAAGTAATGTGATTGGGTAAGTATTCTCGGAGAAACATAATTTACTAAAAAATTTGCTTTATCTGATATGTTGATGTAAGTTCAGCAAGGTTCCTCACATCAATGTCCCAACATAGAATAATATTTGTTTCTTTTACATCTGTCCCAATTAGCTAGACATTGATGTATCCCCCCAGTGCTGTTTATGTTAGCATCACTAGAACAATACCAGGTCAGGAATGTTGATGTGTGTGTCTCAAGCTATAATTATTATTAAAGTACATTATAAATGTAAATGTCTGGTAACATTTTTCTTTTAAGTGGCACTTTCTAAAAGAAAAATTTCAACAAATAATTGCTTGAACAATAGAGAAGTTCTATCGCTAATAACAAAGAGTGTATCTCATATTCAGTCAACATCATCATGTAATTCTGCTATCTTCCTGACTATACGATGGCAAAAGGACTGAAAACTTATATGATATGTAATATGTACAAAATTTTTGACAAATTATTTTTTACAAAATGCTGTAAGGTGGCAGGGTCCAGTTTCGTAAATTGGCCCCTGGCAAATTTCTTAACTTAAGGGTATGGTGTGAGTGTTTGAGCTACTATTGTGTAATAATTAAAGATACAGATAAATTTGTGAACTAGGTGTTTCAGGCTTGTTCTGTTCTTGAAATTGATGTCAGACATGTACCCTCTCCATAGTTACTTTGCAGTATGTTGATAGTGAAATACCAATAGTCGGCTAGGAAGAAGAGTTAGCCTCCCATAGCAGTAGACACGTGGGTTCAAGGCAAGTAGAATATCTCAAAAATGGCTTGGATGACAACTATTATGAATTGCATCAAGCTATTAAGTGACAATGTTTTTCAAAATTTTCATCCAGGGAAAGGCCTTGCGTTTGCACTGTGAGCACCACATGCTGTCAAAAATGGCCTTCGGATGTGAAAAATGCATGTATAAAATAATGGTTGGGGTACATAAACATTTTATTCTAAGAACTTCAGTAGACTTGTCAGGTCAAGTGTGTGATATGATTATGTTGCGCTACATAATACCTATCCAGAAATATGGACCTTTCTGATCTCACGTATTATATTTTTAATGAAGTTTTATCTTAGGCAGGTGCATGCGACATTAAATTTGTACATAAAAACTGGACCCTGCCCCCCTAGTCTGTTTAGCTTAATTTATGTGGACCTAGTATGAGAAGCTGACGAGTTTCGGTCCCTTCACTCGCCCCATTCCAGCTTTCCTGGTATTGCCTTTGATGTTGATTTCTGTTTTATCTCCAACCACCCTGAAATCTTCTGGCATTCGCATAATTTGATCTATAATTCAAATTATGTTTGGAGTTATCTCCCCATTTATGTTTTATGTTATTTTGCTGATGGTTACATCTACCAAATCTTTCTCTTGACTGATTTGCATACATTCTACCATTAATCTGACATTTTTGGCCATGTAAATTTTGTGATTTATTGCTTTGTTGGTTCAATTTTACTTGTTGAACAAATTCATCTATTTTTGTAGTCAACGTTTCAAAACTTTTTTTGATTTCATCACTTCCACAGTTCTGTTTGCAATCTTCAAACCCTTTAATACCATTTTCTTGAGCAGAACAAACCATTCTATTTCTTTGTCTATTAGCTATTCTATATGCTTCTAGTTTTACAGCCAATGCTTCTACTTCAGATACGGTCTTTGTGCCTTGTTCCCCAAGTCGCATTATTATATCAAAGTCATTGATAGCTTTGATAAACTATAATATTTCTAAAATTTCTACTACTTCAGTGCTTGCTGAAGGATAGGCTAATCTTGTAAGTTTTCTTATATTCTGAGCAAGTTCACAAAGGGTCTTCCCTTTGTCTTGGTATCTAGATTTCAATTTTGAGCGAAAGATCTCTGTTCTATATATAGAACCACATCTATTGATGAAAGCTGTTACTAGAGTATCATACTTTGTTCTCTGTTCATTTTCCAATTCACTGAGCAATGAACGAGCTACCCCTGACAAACTACTAGCTAGGTACAATGCTTTTTCGTGATTATTCCTAGTGTTGTTCCGATTATCAATTATAATCGATCATCAGTTGGTTGAGCAAATCAATAAGATAATCAATTGTGAAACTCCATAATCGATTGTGTGCAAAGGGAGACTACTTTTATGTGTATGCAAAGCACAAAGGTTAGTAAAACTCCCAGCCACTAAAGTTGATCTGAAATTTATTATTCCTTTCACAACTACAAATAAAAAGACTTATGATTGATAATTAGGATGATAATTAGGAATATATAGTTATTATTACATGGTCAAGTTGTTAAATTGTTGAGTTAATACATTTAAACATATTTTGTTGATTGTTTCAGTTAAATTGCAAAATCTTTTGTAGTATTTATAAACAATGACAAACAAGAAAATCATGCCTTCTATACTTTAAATTATAGACGCATCATATATGAATGAAAGAATTTGGGGGGATTGTAGCAGTATTTCAGTTACATATGACTGATCAGCCATAAAAAGTTGCATTATAGAACAAAAGTAACACACAATGTAATATGATTGTCAAGTTAATGAATACATGTCATTAAAAGAGATTACTCCTGTACATTTATAAACATATTGAACTCTTGATCAAAGATATAACTAACAAAAATTTTAATTTGCTCTTAGTAATCGATTATAATCGATGATTAGTTGGTTAAGGGGAACCGATTATTGATTATGAATTTCTGACCGATTCCCATCACTAATTCCAGCCATTGATTTCTGCCACAATGTTAAAATTTTAATTGAGTGAGATATTCGTCAATGTCTATATTTCCATCAAATAACTGAGGCTTAATTTTAGGAGTTGTGTTTGATCCAAAATTCTGTGGCAATTTATGCAATGATTGCACGTTATGGTTTACATTTTTTTCTTATGATTACTTTGCAATTCGACTTTCTGTTGAGTTTTCATTAATAGACAAGTTATCTTTTAGTTTCTGAAGCCTTTCTTTCATTTCATGAAATTTGTGAGAAACATTTTCAGATGGCATACTCATTGTCTTACTCAGAGATGAAATTGTATTTTTCACTTTGTGTACAAACTGACTCAAATTTCTATCCAACTTTTCCTCAAAGGAAGTATTCACTTCTCAATTTTCATCCATATTTCTGTTTTCATTTGCATTATCAATTATTCAAGACTGATGAAAATTTGGATATAGAATTTTAAGTTATGGTCCGAAAGAAGGGGGTGGGGTATTGATCCTAGTTAACTCTCCCCAGCATATATAGCTGCTTTAAGTTGTTGAGGAACACCTTCATTTTCCTAATAATGCATTAAAGAGTGCTTTGTTTACCTTGTCCTCCCATGTATGCTATAAAATAGTGTTTGTTTTTGTGTTTTCCCTTTTAAAATTTAAGTTGAGTTTGGAGAAGGCTGATCTTTGTTTCGTTCATCAAATAAGCGTTAGTTAAATTAAACTATAAAGAAATTGATCTGATTGTACTCCCTACCCCAAGTCAGAGCTTACTTGAGGTATTGTATTCTCTGTTAATGCTACAGAGAACACTGGTTTCCTTCTCAGTTCAATTCCTTAACAAAGATCGTACTCTTCTCCCATAGAATTATAAAAATTTCAGGGCTAATTTCCTCTTGTTGACAATTTATTCAGCTCTCCTGTTCAACCCCAAAATAATCAGCGCATTTTGTCAAATTGCAAGGCATTAAAAGTTGTTCAACCCCCCCCCCACCCCTTGAAAAACAAACCCATTTTGTATAATTGCAAGGCATGAAAAGCTTTTCACCCCAAAATTAATAATCAACTCATTTTGTCTAATTGTGGGGCATATAAATCTGTTCACCCCAAACTGAATAATCAATTCATTTTGTATAATAGCAAGGTATAGAAATCTGTTCAACCCCACCTGAATAATCAGTTCAATTTGTATAATTGCAAAGTATATAAATCTGTTCAATCTCACCTGAATACTTAACTCATTCTGTCTAATTGCAACGTATAGGCATTTGTTCACCCCAGACTGAATAATCGACTCATTGTGTCTCATTGCAAGGCATATAAATATGTTCAACCCAAAGTGAATAAAATTGCAGGCTATAGAAATGAGTTCACCTAAAAGTGAATGATCATCATATTTTGTCTAATTGCTAGACATAATAATAATAGTAATAAGAAACATAATAATAATAATAATAATAATAATGCTTTATTTAATGAGGCCCTCTTATGAAGAGTATAACAATGCACATTATATGAAGCTACAATAATCACTGTTTATTTTAACATGTTTAGTAATAAAAATTAATTCCATTATCAATTAGAAACACAAACACATAGAAAGCAGTTCACCCGAAACTCATTTTATTTAATTGCCAGGCATATAATGCTGTTCAACCTCACCAGAATGATCAACTCATTTTGTCTAATTGCAAGACATACGTCACTATCTGAAAAGTACATACTAATTGGTGAGCGCCCCCTATGCAATTAATTCTTATACATTAGCCTCATCATAGTACCTCAATTTGTCTGTTTATTTCGAATCTCTCAGCTCTATAGGAGATTCATGGTGCAAGGGAGGTAACTTATTTTTGCACCTATTAATTACCCCTATTGGTATCAGGACAAGTTAGCATATTTTGAGCTTAACTAAGTTGCTTTGAGAGAAAATGGGGTTTAAAATGTGTTTACTTGATTTTCATGTAGGTATCAAGCTCTGTACTCCTATTTTAATGAAATTTATTCATATTTCATTGCAGACACACAAAAACATTACATGACATGACATCACACATTCTTCTAAGTAATTTCACTCCACAGGAGCAAATGTACTTTCAAGAAATCATAAGTAGACATACTGTTATAAATGGTGAATGTCATCAATGGAATGGTGTTGCAAATAGTGATGGATATGGCATATTGCAGACAATGTTTCGAGGAAAAAGAATTAAAGTTTTAGTACACCGACTTGTTTTTTACCTTCATGCACCAACTGTTAAGTTGACACCAGCAGGTGGGCCCCTCCTTTTCTTAAATTTTGTGAACAGTTCCACCATATTGGATTTAAACTTACAGTTATTGCATTGCACACAAACAGTAATGCACAAACCCTGTCTTTTGTGTACTGTAACAACTGGAAAAGCATTTTTATATTGATGTGGCAGAAATACCCTGATTAGTTCTGAAAGTTTATTGATGTTGACAACACAGTTTTCTTCTGCCATACTGGAAGCCACTTTTTTACTGAGTACAGAATGAGTAATAATGTTGTCAGGCTTTTTCTCCTTTTTGCAGATATCAATTTGCATGGAATGATGTTAGGATCTGTTGTCTCAGTCATATTGGTAGAAGCACTAGTTTGAAGCATGTCCAGATATTCATTATGATCCAAACGCACTAAAGACTGATTATGAAAGACCGACTTGGCTTCATCATGACTTGTACTTTCTGGTAGGTCCTTATTTAAAGTAATAGAAGTTACAACATGTCCCTTTTTGTACCGAGTTTTCTTCTTGTTAATATTTTTCTTGTAGCTTTTCTTTCTATTTCCTCTCATTCTCTATATCTTTGCAATTGCTAAAGTCAGCTGTGAGTGGATAGGATAATGAGAATATTTGGGTTAACTGTATGGACTGTATATTTATTTTGTATTTTGGGCTTGAGAATGGTTCATTTCAAAGGCCTGTTGTCACTGAATTTATCTTATATGTTGATGTAAGTTCAGCAAGGTTCTTCACATCAATGTCTCAACATAGAATAATATTTGTTTCTTTTACATCTGTCCCAATTAGCTAGACATTGGTGTATCCCCCCCCCCCCAGTGCTGTTTATGTTAGCATCTCTAGAACAATACCAGGTCAGGAATGTTGATGTGTTTGTCTCAAGCTATAATTATTATTAAAGTACATTATAAATGTAAATGTCTGGTAACATTTTTCTCTAAGTGGCACTTTCTAAAAGAAAAATTTCAACAAATAATTGCTTGAACAATAGAGAAGTTCTATCGCTAATAACAAAGATTGTATCTCATATTCAGTCACTATTTGCAACTGTAAAATCCATTCTTAGCATTCAGTCAACATCATCATGTAATTCTGGTATCTTCCTGACTATACGATGGCAAAAAGGACAGAAAACTTATATGATATGTGATATGTACAAAATTTTTGACAGAAATTATTTTTCGCAAAATGCTGTAAGGTGGCAGGGTCCAGTTTCGTAAATTGGCCCCTGGCAAATTTCTTAACTTAAGGGTATGGTGTGAGTTTTTGAGCCACTATAATTGTGTAATAATTAAAGATATGGATAAATTTGTGAACTAGGTGTTTCAGGCTTGTGTTCTTGAAATTGATGTCACACATGTACACTTTCCATAGTTACTCTGCAGTATGTTGATAGTGAAATACCAATAGTCGGCTAGGAAGAAGAGCTAGCCTCCCATAGCAGTAGACACATGGGTTCAAGGCAAGTAGAATATCTCAAAAATGGCTTGGATGACAACTATTATGATTGCATCAAGCTATTTAGTAGACAATGTTTTTCAAAATTTTCATCCAGGGAAAGGCCTTGCGTTTGCACTGTGAGCACCACATGCTGTCAAAAATGGCCTTCGGATGTGAAAAATGCATGTATAAAATAGGGGTTGGGGTACATAAACATTTTATTCTAAGAACTTCAGTAGACTTGTCAGGTCAAGTGTGTGATATGATTATGTTGCGCTACATAACACCTATCCAGAAATATGGACCTTTTTGACCTCACTCACGTATTATATTTTTAATGAAGTTTTATATTAGGCAGGTGCATGCGACATTAAATTTGTACATAAAAACTGGACCCTGCCCCCCTAGACTGTTTAGATTATTGTGGACCTAGTATGAGAAGCTGAGTTTCGGTCCCTTCACTCGCTCCATTCCAGTTTTCCTGGTATTGCCTTTGATGTTGATTTCTGTTTTATCTCCAACCACCCTGAAATCTTCTGGCATTCGCATAATTTGATCTATAATTCAAATTATGTTTGGAGTTATCTCCCCATTTATGTTTCATGTTATTTTGCTGATGGTTACATCCACCAAATCTTTCTCTTGACTGATTTGCATACGTTCTACCATTAATCTGCAAGGCATAAAAAGTCGTTCAACCCCCCACCGCTTGAAAAACAAACCCATTTTGTATAATTGCAAGGCATGAAAAGCTTTTCACCCCAAAATTAATAATCAACTCATTTTGTCTAATTGTGGGGCATATAAATCTGTTCACCCCAAACTGAATAATCAATTCATTTTGTATAGTTGCAAGGTATAGAAATCTGTTCAACCCCACCTGAATAATCAATTCAATTTGTATAATTGCAAAGTATATAAATCTGTTCAATCTCACCTGAATACTTAACTCATTCTGTCTAGCATTTGCAACTTATAGACATTTGTTCACTCAAACCTGAATAATCGACTCATTTTGTCTAATTGCAAGGCATATAAATATGTTCAACCCAAAGTGAATAAAATTGCAAGGTATAGAAATGTGTTCACCTAAAAATGAATGATCAACTCATTTTGTCTAACTGCTAGACATAATAATAATAATAATAATAATAATAAAAAACATAATAATAATAATAATAATAATAATAATAGTAATAATAATAACAATGCTTTATTTAATGAGGCCCTCTTATGAAGAGTATAACAATGCACATTATATGAAGATAGCAATAATCACTGTTTATTTTTGCAACGTATAGACATTTGTTCACCCCAAAACACAAACACATAGAAAGCAGTTCACCCGAAACTCATTTTATTTAATTGCAAGGCATATAATGCTGTTCAGCCTCACCAGAATGATCAACTCATTTTGTCTAATTGCAAGACATATAATGCGGTTCACACCCAAACTGAATGATCAACTCATTTTCTCTAATTGCAAGGCATATAAAGCGGTACAGTAGAATTTGAATAATCAACTCATTTTGTCTAATTGCAAGGGATATAAAGCGGTACAGTAGAATTTGAATAATCAACTCATTTTCTCTAATTGCAAGGCATAGAAAGCGGTACACTACAAACAGAATAATCAACTCATTTTGTCTAATTGCAAGGCATAGAAAGATGTTTACCGGAAACTGAATAATGAGCTCATATTTTCTACTATGCATAGAAAGCTGTTCAACCTCATCTGAATAATCAACTCATTTACTATGTGTGTGTGTGTGTATGCGCATGTGTGTGTGTGATATGTATGTTTAAAAGTATGGGCCTGTGGTTGGTGACTTATTACTCTTGAGTTGAGTTCCTGTTTGACTACATCAACAAAACTGTGGTGATATTTCTAAGCATTGTCAAGATGGCCCAGTCTTTATCTTCAGGGCTTTCACATCTACATACGGAGGTTATGGGCACATGAGGTAAACATTTTTCTTGCCCCATTATTCACCACCACTTGAGTCGTTGTTGTTGTTGTATGGTTTAACGCCATTTTTCAGCACAAGATAGGCTATACATAGCGGCCAGTATATTTGTTGAGTGAAGAACCTGGGAAAACCCTGGAAAGAACTACTAACCCATGAGAACCTACTGGCATGCTATCTCACATAACCACATTGATTGAACCCAAGATTCACACCGATGCAGACACAGGTGAGATGGCAGCAATTCGTGACTGTGAGCGGGTCAACTACCACTATTAGAGTCAAATGATACTTACTAATAGCCATGATAGATAAATATGCATCATAGTCAGCATGTGCATAGCAACATTCCTGCCAGATCTGAGGGCATATTATTTGACTCATAGCAGTTGTGTTTCTTTCTTGTTGGCTTTCCCCTAGTAGTTGTGTGTTTTTTTGGTTGGTTTTCCCCTAGCATTTGTGTTTTATTCTGTTTGGCTTTCCCCTAGGATTTGTGCTTTTTTCCGGGTGGCTTTCCTTTAACAGTGATGTTGTTTGTTTGTTTTTTTCTGGTTGGTTTTCCCCTAGCATTTGTGTTTTCTTCTGGTTGGCTTTCTCCTAGCAGTTGTGTTTTTTATCGTACTGGATTTCCACTAGCATTTGGGTGGTGTTTTTTTCAGGCTATTAGCCTGAAAATCTTTCAAAAGTTTTTGTCTAGTTGATTGGAATATTATTTAGGGATCTAATTGTTTGGAACATTGTTTAGTGATCTAATTGAATGGAATAGTGTTTAATGATCTAGTAATTGGTTGGAATATTGTTTAATTCATATTCAGTCAAAATTATGTTCAGGGTGACTAACCAGTCACTAACCTATATTGAGCTTCTCCAGAATTGCTGGGCAATATTTGATCATTTTGAATATTTCTTGTACTCAATCAGATTTTGCAAGCTGGTTAACATAGCGGTGTTTTGGCTTTCATACAACACCTATTTGAAGCAGTTTTGTTCACATGTACTACCGTATTTGTTTCCATTGGGGTTTTCCAGCAGTGATGTAGCATTCAAAGCAACTAGGTATAAAACATTTTTTAATATCACCACAATATATTAGACAATTTTTGTTTTTATTTATCAGACTTTCGAATTTTTCATAGATCACGTTTTACTAGAATTAGTTTGAGATAATGGCAGCAGTTGTATTTGGGGTCACTCCCTCAGCTGTGGTATATTTTCCATAGCAACCAGGTCGAAAATCTACAGATGATATTCATGTCTCATTAGTTAATAATGTGTAAAAAGAATAACTTTATGCAGCTGTTTCTTTCTGGAACAGGAATGACCTTTGTTGATGACTTGCAATTTTGTAAGAAAAGAGATATGCTAAATTTGGGGTCAACAGGTCAAAGTCATTGGACCAAACTTTGTGTATGTCTTACACTTGGAATAGAAAAAAGATATGCTAAATTTGGGGTCAACAGGTCAAAGTCTTTGGATCAAACTTTGTGGATGTCTTACACTTGGAATATAAAAAAGATGCTAAACTTTGGGTCAACAGGTCAAAGTCATTGGACCAAACTTTGCGGATGTCTTACACTTGGAATAGAAACAAGATGCTAAATTTGGGGTCAACAGGTCAGAGTCATTGGACCAAACTTTGTGGATTTCTTACACTTGGAATATAAAAAAGATGCTAAATTTGGGGTCAACAGGTCAGTCATTGGACCAAACTTTGTGGATGTCTTACACTTGGAATAGAAACAAGATGCTAAATTTGGGGTCAACAGGTCAGAGTCATTGGACCAAACTTTGTGGATTTCTTACACTTGGAATATAAAAAAGATGCTAAATTTGGGGTCAACAGGTCAGTCATTGGACCAAACTTTGTGGATGTCTTACACTTGGAATAGAAAAAGATATGCTAAATTTGGGGTCAACAGGTCAAAGTCATTGGATCAAACTTTGTGTATGGCTTAGGAGAAGAAGAAGCCAATTGATTTGATGGTTGAAATGGGAAAGGTTACTGATGAAAGGAAGAAAATAGTTTTTTTAACAACAATTATCAACCAGATAACTGCATCAAAGAGTTTGGGTATATAACATGTTGGGTAACATGAAACACATTGATCTAATTGGGGTTAAAGTCAGAGCCACTGTGACTACAAGTAAAACTGTTTTGCATAATAACATTAGTTGTACACCACATATCTTTACTAACGTTTGTGGAGGGCTGACACTTAAGTATGAAAGAACCCGATTGTGTAACAGAATTGTTACCGAGAGGATGGTGGATTAAATGAACAACACAAACACAATATGTGAAAGAAAATATAAATTTATGAAACAAATTATTAATGAAAAATAATGATGTATCAACAGAATAACTCATGCGTTCAACCCACAATTACACTCACAACCATTCACAATACATGAATAAATTAAATATTAATACAAAATAAAATACAGATACAAAGGAATCTCTTGGACTATACACAGATCCAAAGAACCTTTACAAAAGTTATATTAACGCAAGTATAAATTACGATAATAAACAAAAGCATCAAACTATACTATCGCACGTATGGATTGCGACAACTAGCACGAACATATACATGTATTCAATCAAGATGCTAGCTTTTATTGAGATTCATGCAATCCTTTGAAATACTATTGTGATTTGAAGTAACCATGTAAATACAACAATGTATTCAATTGTACTACAATTGCAACACACACATGTGTCTCGACCCTGTATAACCGTACGATTCACCCACAGTTGAATCGCCTCCCAGTTTCCCCGAAGACCTAGGGTTCACTCAATACTTTTATCGGTCACTTGTCCTTCACGGATCCACCACAGTTATACGTACAGACAGAATACAACATCTACTAGAACTAACGTTCCTCAATACCCTAGATGTCGCCCCGGATGTTTACAACTCTAGACAGCTCCGACACTCGGACTTCTAGCTTTCCGGATATTTACACGTCATGACAGATGTAGACGGACAGACAATCTGACAGACAGACAGTCAGATACTTCAATTCGATTGCACAATAAATCAGCAACAATTTCAGCTACGATATCAGAGATGTTATCAGCCGACGTTATCAGAGATGTTTTCAGATGCGTTATCAGATGCGTTATCAGATGCGTTATCAGACATGCTATCAGCTACAATAAAGAAACCAGACTAATAATAGTTGTCTCAAAAAATAATCTAAACCTTAGATCGCTATTGCATTTAAAGTCTAATAGTGACTAGTAATTCCAAATATTCACGTTTAAAATCTGCATTGCAATAAAGGCATCATTATATGAAAATGATAAACTGAATAAAATTCACAATAAAACGAAATATAAATTTAACACCCACCCCTTTGGCTGGAGATTGAAAGACGAGCTTATCTATCCTGTGATTAGATACTTTAGGTCCCGTAATATTGATCAAAAATATTCTGCCTTATATACCCTCAAATAGGTGAGCAGAAATCACGGCAAGATTACCGTGCACTACGTGAAACAAATGTTCCGGATTTCATGTAATTCAAAATCAGGCACATGCAAATCGTTACACGCCGCTTACCTTGGGAAAAACCACTTATTCACCCCAGGCAATGCATGTACGACGAAACAAAGAAAATGGTGAGATTAGTTTGTAAATCAAGAAGAAAAATAAATTAAATTTTCGCCTAATTCTGTGACAGATTGATTGGGGTGCAGTCACAAGGTTAGATTTATCGTGGCTCAAAGCATAATTTGTTTTGCTGAGTAACTTCTGTCTAGTGTTAGTTACGTAACCAAACTTTGTAGATAGCTTGCACTTATTATAGATCCTAGGGTATAATGGTAAGATGTCATGGCCATAGGAAGTCTATTAAGAATGGGGTCAGTACTGTACTCATTTTTTTATGGATGAGTACAAGCTTTTGTTATGGACAATACTGGTTTGTTGTTAAGTCACTAGACATAACAACTACAAGGCTTTGTTATGGATAGTACTGGTTTGTTGTTACGTCACTAGACATAACAACTACAAGCATTTGTCATGGGCAGAACTGGTTTGTAGTTAGGTCACTTGATATGACAACTATAAGCATTTGTCATGGGCAGTACTGGTTTGTAGTTAGGTCACTAGATATGACAACTATAAGCATTTGTCATGGGCAGTACTGGTTTGTAGTTAAGTCACTAGATATGACAAGTACAAGCTTTTGTTATGGATAGTACTGGTTTGTTGTTACATCACTAGATATGACAACTACAAGCTTTTGTTATGGATAGTACTGGTTTGTGGTTAAGTCACTAGATATGACAAGTACAAGCTTTTGTCATGGGCAATACTAGCATGCAGTTAAGTCACTAAGCACACTTTTCATTTGCAGTGATGTGAAACAGTTTGTTATGGTCATCATTAAGTGATTTTTGTGCTATTGAAAAATATTCAAGCGATTATTGCTCTTATTTCAAAATAGAAAACAGCAGAAATCAATCTTTACTGTCAATTTTAAATTATATTGAAACATAAAACCCTGAATTTAAACGAATTTTGTTTGAGTACTTTAGATAATGTAGTTGTCTAATAATGTTTGTTTTGTTTGCTTTTTATGGTTTAAAGCCATTTTTCAGCACAATATAGGCTATACATGGCAGCCAGTATTAATGGTGGAGGAAGAACCCGGACAACCACCGGAAAGAACCACTGACCCACGAGAAGCTACTGGCAAGCTTTCTCACATAACTACAATTGCCGAATCTTAGACTTGAACACACACAGACAGAGGTGAGATGGCAGTGGTCCGTAACGGACAACACTTTAGACCATTCGGGGCCCCTGTCTAGTAATGAGATTATGAGAAACAAACTTAAAAGTAATGAGATCACGGGAAACAAAATTATAAGTAATGAGATCATGACACACAAAATTATGAGTAAAGAGATCATGAAAAACAATTATCAGTAATGAGATCATGAGACACACAATTATAAGCAATGAGATCATGAGACACAAAATTATAAGTAATGAGATCATGACAAATAAAATTATTAAAGTTTATCCTCATAGTTATTATAACCTACAACGATCTGCTATTGCAGATACAATACTACCAAATAATTGTGACTTTTATTTTTGGACAAAGTTGCAAAATTTGATGTCTGCATTGTTATTATTCTACCACTATATAATATAAAGTCATCACATGTATGATTACGGATAAATAATAGGCCTGATTTGCCTTCGATGTTATAGAAGAGATGAGACTAATGGAATGTGACTTTGTTTTAGTGGTTAGTTTACAGGACTTGTGACCAATAGGGTAAGGGTTTGAAACCTACAGTTGGATCATCACAAGACAGCAAAGTTACTTTGTTTCTGTGTCCTAAAATTGCCATATACAACCAAATCAATGAAAATTAGATAACGGAACTATCAGATTTGTGTTTAACCTGTATTTAATGCACATTCATGGCTTAGACAAAGGACATTATAAAAGGTAGCATGTGAATACAGAGCCTGTACAGCAGACAGTATGAAAGGTAGCATGTGAATAAGAGCCTGTACAGCGGACATTATGAAAGGTAGCAGTTGAAAACAGATCCTGTACAGGGGACATTATGAAAGGTAACATGTGAATACAGATCTTGTACAGGGGACATTATGAAAGGTAGCATGTGAATACAGATCTTGTACAGAGGACATTATGAAAGGTAGCATGTGAATACAGATCTTGTACAGTGGACATTATGAAAGGTAGCATGTGAATACAGATCTTGTACAGTGGATATTATGAAAGGTAGCATGTGAATACAGATCTTGTACAGTGGACATTATGAAAGGCAGTTTGTGAATACAGAGCCTGTACAGTGGACATTATGAAAGGTAGCATGTGAATACAGATCTTGTACAGTGGACAGTATGAAAGGTAGCATGTGAATACAGACCTTGTACAGTGGACATTATGAAAGGCAGTTTGTGAATACAGAGCCTGTACAGAGGACAGGATGAAAAAGGCGTTTTGTGCATGTGGGCATGGATTGTTGACAGTATGAAAAGTGTTTTGTGACTATGGAACTTGATCTGTGGGCAGTTATGACAAGCTGTTTTGCAAATATGGAACTTGGACAGTGGGCAGTATTAAAACATGTTTTGTGACTACAGGGATTAGACTGTGGAGAGTATGAAAAGGTGTTTTGTGAGCACAATGCCTTTACTGTGGACAGTATGAAAAGTGTTTCAGTTCTGTTTTCATACACTACGTAACAGAAAGAAGCAATACCGGCTAGTAATTATCTACATATCTTCAAATCAATATAGTTAAGCCATCTGTTAATTCATTTTGCCTTGACCTAATACTTTAACTTACTACATAGCGTGACGTTGAATTATACACTGTGGCTGAATTATCTCTGACATCAAAATCTGGTGAATTCACATGTATTCTTGTAAATCATTAATTAAAGTAAGACATTAAATTCTTAGAATGCAACCATTATTCAAACAATATGATGAATTCAAGAATTAACGTAACACTTCCTATCCATAACTCAACATAGTGTTTTTACGACATCAATTAACACTACGTCATTCTTAACTAAGAATTAAGGTAAGAATTCCAATTCATAATTCAAAAGCACATTACTAAATAATGGCATCAAATGAATTCATGCACCTAATTCTGATTCATAATATAAAACACATTATTATACATAAGTATCTAATTAAATCGATTATACAAATGTATCAACGAAATCATACAGACCTGTAAACGAAGCAAACATTATATCAATTACATCGCAATAAACATGGAATTGAGACAATACCTTGTTTCTGGTGGTTTTTTTTTCCCTGGTCGGTTCTTAATGTACGAATGTATTCCTCTCAAATAACATTCGGAGCCTTTACCAAAAAAGTAATAAGTCTACACTGTCTCTCTTGCAGAGCCCCTTTTTTTTGAAGACAGAATTCTAATTCAGGTAGTCCGATATTATGTTCGAAAGATTTCCCTTGTAAAACACACCCCTTAATTAAGTGTGACCAATCAGAATCAAATGTATTTTTTCCTGCTTCTCTCTAAAAGTCGCTTGCGTCATGGGCAATATGACACGCTTTGGTTTTAGATAAAAGAATCTCTTCTTTCTCTCAATCCTGTCATTTTTGTGATAAAACGAAACATTACAAGGTCACGTCGGTCAGTCTGGCTCTGAACAAGTATGGTTAATTAGCACAATGGTGTTGGAATTGAGGGTCTGGATTGTGGATATTATGACAAACATTTTATTGGGCCAATGTATTTTGCATAAATGCTTTACAAACTAACCATTCATAAAACTTAGCAACTTGTTTCTTACTGTTATAATGAATGTAATTAGAATTGATGAATATAAAAACAGTTTATCATTGACGGTATTGACTAACAGTAAAGGAAAAGAATGTCTCATAAAAAGAAACACCTTTTTATAGTCAACACTTGTGTAGTACAGCACTATATAATTCATTGGAGTGAGCTACAAATGTCCCTCTGTTAGGGAATAAATACCATTAATGCCATACATGAAATGCACTGTTGTATAATTATTCATTAAATAATAGTATGTAATTCAGTATTAAATTGTTTTTTTCATTATTGATAGGCCTTGCTGTTAGACATGACTCTGCTACAGACAATGTTGATATTGCTCTAAATAATCATGTCAGAACTAAGCGCTACATGCCACCAGAAGTTTTGGACGAATCCAGAAATATGAACCACTTTGAGACATTTAAAAGAGCTGATGTATACTCGCTAGGCCTTGTATTTTGGGAGATGACACGCAGGTGCTCACATGGAGGTAAGTGAGAATTATATGTGTTGTAAAAGTGATTAAAAGTTATTTAGGATAAATATCTGCATTGCTTACAAGGTATGTACTTGTTGCCTATGAAACATGAAATAATCAATATAAATTTATGGGAATGTGTCTTAGAAATAATATAAAAATGTATATATTCCAGACAAATTGATGCCTGTGATGTCTTAACTATTCTGTTTACAAATTAGATTGAACATTTCTGAGATTTAATTCATTTTCATCACATGATTGCGAAACATTCAATGTAAGGAAACATTGAAAATTTAGTTGACGGGATGTACATGGATTTGATGTTGAGAATCATTTGTTATAAAAAAAGATTATTATAAATCTAGTTGACAGGATGTACATGAATCTGATATTGCAAATCATTTGACGTAAGAAAAGATTTTTTAAAATTTAGTTGACTGGATGTACATGGATCTGATATTGCAAATCATTTGACGTAAGAAAAGATTATTGAAAATGTAGTTGACTGGATGTACATGGATATGTAAGTGAGAGTCATATAATGTAGAAGAGATTATTGAAAATGTTGTTTTTTTAGGGTTTAACGCCATTTTTCAGCACACGATAGGTTATACATGGCAGCCAGTATTATTGGTGGAGGAAGAACCAGGGAAACCATCTGAAAGAACCACCGACCCATGACAAGCTACAGGCTAGCTTTCTCACATACACACATTGGCAAAATCTGAGACTCAATCCCACTCAGATAGAGGTAAGATGGCAGTGATCCGTGACAGAAAGCGCTTTAGACCAAGCGGCCAATTAGGGCCCCCATTATTTAAATTGTAGTTGAATGGATGTACATGGATCTGATATTGAGAATTATTTGACGTAAGAAAATATTATTAAAAATCTAGTTGATGGGATGTACATTAATCGGATATTGTAAATCATTTGACATAAGAAATGATTATTGAAAATCTAGTTGATTGGATGTACATGAATATGATATTTTGAATCATTTGACGTAAGAAAAAATTATTTAAGTTGACCGGATGTACATGGAACTGATATTGAGAATCATTTGATGTAAGAAAAGATTATTGGAAATCAAAATTGACTGGATGTACATGGATATGTTATTGAAAATCAATTGATGTAAGAAAAGATTATTGGAAATCTAGTTGACTTGATGTACATGGATATAACATTGAAAATCATTTGATGAGCCCAAGTGCACGAATCTAACACCCACCGGTTATTCCATCTTCATTCCTCCGCCCCTCTCGCTGAGGTGGAATTGTCATCATCGCAAAGAATTCCATGATAAAATGTCTCGAAACAACACTCACACTGGAACAAAGGTCAGTTCGTGTATTCTGCCTCTACCACCCTCCTTCTTGTACTATAAAAAACAAGCTTATTGAATCTCTCTTTTTGGAGCAGTTTCCAGATCTCCTAGAGTAAAGAAATTTGATAGGTGGCAACCTGATTATTCTTGGAGATTTCATCTTTCATTTTGACTGTCCTTGTAACCTATACACATCAAAACTTCTAGATTCCATTCATGTTTTCAACCTTAAACAGTCAGTTAACCAATTCATCTATAAAAATGGTCACATTTTAGACTGGATTATTCATAGACCTGATGATATACTTATACATTCAACCCTTGTGTCCCAAGAATTTGCATCAGATCACCTCTGCATTATATGCCATCTGGAAATATCAGTTCTTAACCCTCCACCTTTTGTTTTACTAGTAAGAGAAGCCTCCGTATAATAAAAAGAACCAAAACATGACATCCAAGCAAACCTAACAACTTGCTTGCCTTACTGCTCTGGTGGCCTAGTGTTTAGAGTGACCCATGTGAAGTGGGAGGTCGTGAGTTCGATCCCTGGCTGAGTCATACTAAAGACAACACAAATGGCACTAACAGCTGCCTCGCTTGATGTTCAGCATTATGAGGTTAGTATTAGGACTGATTGGCCTGGTGTCAGAATAATGTGACTTGGTGGAACATCATGCTACATGTCTGCAGGATAATGCCTCAGTGATAGGCATCACTATAAACTGTCACACTGCGACATTGTAGCGATATAACTGAAACATTGTTAAAGATACGTTAAAAATTCTAATCAAACAAACTTCACATTTGAGTGTAAAGGTTTTCCTTAATTCTGTGTTCCAACATGATTCAGTTAGGCAAACTGTATAAATTTGTTTAATACAAATTTCATAATCAAGCAAAACGATATTGTAAAATAATTAGTATATTTTTCATTTTGTTTATTTGTTACCAGGTATCTATGAGGATTACCAGCAGCCATACTATAACATGGTGCCTCCTGACCCTAACCAGGAGGAGATGAGGAAAGTGGTATGTGTCGACAAGAGGAGACCTGATGTACCCAACAGATGGCAGTCTATTGAGGTAACCCAGTCATAAAATGAAATTTCCTCAAGAATGACAATTAGATATAGAATTTATAAAGCAAGTTAATGAAGTCTGACACAATTTTCTAGATCAAAAGTTCTTGATATACGATTTGTTCCTGCCATTTAGTTATGAAAATGAGTTGTGGAAAAGAGTTACATCTGTTTGTGATTATTAGATGGTGTTAAAAAGTGAATCAGCTTGTTAAATAAAATGAGTTGTGTCAAAAATAAAAATAAAAATGATTAATTTTTTTTAAAGAAAGATATTATTTTTAGATTTGATGTCAATAAACCATCAGTTAATAGCATAATTGCTAAAATAGAAAGACATTTACAGAACATTATATTATTTTTTTTTAAAGTGCTTAATAGATCTTCATAGCTGCCGACTGTCCCATTTTTTCCGTATTTGTCGCATATTTTGGACCTGAATACGGGTGTACAGCAAACAATATGTTTTTAAATTTAAAAAATAATAAAATTTCTTTGGAATTGTCAGTTTAGAAAGGGCACTCTGGTCTATTTTGATAGAATGTATCACATGTATATATGAATAGTTCTACAATACAATTGGTTCATTCGAACTTGGGCTACAATGTCTGTCGTTATCCGCCATATTGGATTTTGCAATAGTTACCGCTGTTGCTGTATCTCGTCTTCGTAATATTCAGCTTCTAATCATGTTAAATAGTAAAGTGGAATATTCAAAATTTTCTCCAGGTAAATAGAAGGAAAAAACTAGAAGGACATTTGTGTTGTCTTGTATAAGTTATTTAAGCCATAACGTAAAGAAGAAAACGATGTTTTGCAAATTGTGTAACATGATTTCGCTATCGAGCATGGACTCTGGAGGCACCCATGAAATGCAAGAGTACGAAAAAGCTAATAAACATCAGCTTCCTGCTTCATCACACTCAGCTCAGCCTGAAATTATGACGTAGATAAATGCCAGAGAGAACCTTAATGTACATCAATGGAAATTTGATTTAATAAATTTTTTTTTATAAATAAACCTTCCTTTTTCAGTTACTAGTGTTGCTCCCGATTTATTTTGCAGATGTTTTCCAGACATTATAATCGCAAAGGATAACTCTTGTGCTTGAATGAAAACATTTCAAAAAGAAAATCTCAGAATTGAGATAATCAATGAAAGTTGGTACATTGGAATCGATGATTGAAATAGGAAACAAGGTGTGGAAAGGGCTCCTATAAACAGCTTGTGTTTGAGTGTGTTGCACTCTTGCACCTTCTGAATGGGCATCCGAATGGAACATGGTGCAAGTCCAGAAGGTACAAGTGTGCAACACGTGCATCTTTTGACATTAAATAATTAAGTAAGGCACTGTCCTACTTTATTGATGGTTGTATATGTTGTAAATAGATACATACACATTGAAATTTTAAAAATCAGTATTTGTTCCTCAAAATCAGTATTTTTGTCACATGTAATCAGTATTTTTGTACTCAGGGGTTGGCAGCTATGCATCTTGCCAATGTTACCAGGAAATCTGGAAAAAGGTGCAAGAAATGATACTTTTTGTCCTGACTCTGAAAACTCCATGAATTTTGCAAAACAAGTTGGGATAAACATGTGAAATTTATGCCACCACTTCATTAAAAAAACAATAACATAACAGAGGCATGACTGACCTGATTGTGAGTTAAACAGATTGAATTATATCCATAATATTTGAAAATTACAGTATGGATCATTTTAGTCCATTCAGATGCTCATTGGATTAAATTCATCAAATAGACTGGTTATTTCACAGAATTAGATTCATCAAGTAGACTGATCATTTCACAGGGTTAGATACATCAAGTAGACTTGTTATTTCACAGGATTAGATTCCTCTAGCAGACTCGTTTTTTCACAGGATTAGATTCCTCTAGCAGACTCATTATTTCAAAGGATTAGATTAATCTAGTAGACTGGTTATTTCATAGACAGTTCAATATTGCTATATTTTCGTACATTGAAGGTGTGTAAACTAGTCTAACATCACAAAATGACAATATGGTGATGGTAAAAGGTATCTATATTGCAGATGACTTAGCAAACTTTTGTACTGAGTAATTATTTTCTCAGAAATTGCAAGTATCATTATGTCTTTAATCTGATGAACGATGAGACGAATCTTCAACATTGATGAAATTGACCTGGTACTCACCCTTTGCATTGCTAGTTCACATGACTACACAAATCTCGACCCCTACACGCATATCATAGGTCTAGTAGTCATGTGATATCAGTAATAACCCGTTTCAAATGTTGTAGTGAAAAAAGATATATAAAGAATAATATATTATAATTTACTTTTCCTGCAACCTGTGGCATTCCTGCCTATGGGTCGTATTATGTATGAGAACATCGAATCCTGTTTGTAATAAACTTAAAAATGAAAGAACACAAAATTCTACATAATTTATTTAGGTACATCTAGTCAAGTATGGTTGTATCACATGACAACCATATTGACACTTGCTCTCAGCTTAATGAATTTGTCCAGATTGCCATGACAGTGACTGGTTTCTTGCCTTTGTTCTTGAAATAAAAATGTTGACAATTATGTTCTTTCTGATTAATTACATACTGTATCTGACTTTCATTTAATATATTGTAATTTTGGTAGAATAACATTAGAAAGGAGTTTGTTGTTGATATCACGTGAGTATTGGATTGATATTTGCAAATGGCAAGTACTGTGTCAGGCTTCATTTGTGGTGTAGTTTCGTTGTGTCTATCAGCAGATAAAAACATGATGATTTCTGAGAAAATAAATCATTTTCTTATTGATTTCATTTAGGTATAACTGATTGTAACACCATTTAAATTTACTGGGCCTGCTAGTAAAGCTATTAGCATATGCTGCTTCCGCAAGGTGGTAACAAATTCCAATATTTCAGTTAGCATATGCTCTGACCCCACACCCCATCCTAAATGTCCAGATGTTAAAAATGGGGTGAGAATATTGAGAGGAAACCAAGACTGACATTTGTTTTAAAAGTAAATTTTGTAGTCTGAAACATCAAATCTCTGAGTTGAATAATATAGTGTAATTTACATTAATTGCAATCTGTGGCATTCCTGCCTATGGGACTTGTTATGTATGATACCAAGTGGTGTTTGGTTATGACCTTTTGATATCTTCACTTAAGCACATCATGTTTTTCTTAAAATGCACTTCATGCGTTCTCTTTCTCATCAGACAAGTATTTTGGGTGTTATTAGAGGTCAGATTTTAATTGGATGAAATACACAAATTTCCTTGCTATTTTTACAGGCCATATTACTCTGTTTTTGTTTTTTAGCCTCTGCGAACAATGGCTCGAATCATGAAGGAATGTTGGTTCCAAAATGCTGCGGCACGGGTCACTGCTCTTAGGATCAAGAAGACATTGAGTTACTTACATTCACAGGATGATATTAAAATATCGACCAAAAGACCAGACAATGTGGAATGCTAAAATAAACTGCGTTACAGGAGTGAATAGTGGTTTCCCATTTAAGAAAGTTTTCACACAGTATACACTACTACATCCCCAGAACTTAAATGAATTCTTCTGTTGACATGGATTAGTCTATTATACAAATGGAGGTTTGACAGGTTGCAGTGTGTATATCACACATCAGTTTAAAAGATGAAGAGTAGTCTCCCCATGATGGTTGAGCCACAGGCCAGAAATACTTGATTTATTAAAAATTTATTGGTGAAGTGTTCAAATGATGGCTATGGATAATTTTTCATTTTGAAAAAGGTTCTTGCTTGTTGATTATAGATCTTCGCATGTGCATTGCTGTGATTAAAGACACGATAATTTGGAGTGGTGTCTGTTAAATAGCTGTTTTTAAAATTACAAAATTCAACAACATTTGAATAAATTTTTAGTGTTTTTGATTAAGATGAGCATGTGACTTTGCATGAGATTTTGCTTTATTATAGCGCAATATGGAGGAGTAAATACCGATCGAAAGATGTCTTTTAAACATGTTACATTTGAACTTAGTCAATTTCTGTTTTAAATTATTTCACGAGTTTTACAATATATATATATATATACCGGTAGTGCTTTTAAGGTAAAAGTCTTGTTGTATTGAAGTAGCCTGAATCCAATGTGATAACGAGAGAATTTTTATTTATGCCTACAACTGCTGATAATCTGGATAATAGTATTTCACTATCAGTTGTAATTCTCAATTTTACCAATTTGCTCCTGAAAATTACGTTTGGACTCTGTGTGCATTTTTTCTGCATTTAAGCAATCATGAACCCAAATTGTGGATGTGTGGTAATATGTTTTCCTTTTATCCGTGTGGTAAATAGTTTGTCCTTTATCTGAGTGGTAAACTGTTTAAGTCTGCAGCTGAACTCTTTTTCAGAAACGTAATTAAATGTACAATTCAACAGTTGTAAAGCGTAATATGAGAATAAGATTTATTGTACTTTGTAATATTTCTTGAATAAATCTGTATTCATTTAATAGGGCCTCACTTGTTGCATATCATCAGGGAACATAAAATAAATCTCGAAATTTAGAAAGTGGATAAAGCATCATCCCTCATTTTTTGTTATGATAATGTTTTCATGTGGCATCTTGTCAGAAATAGCATAATTCAATACAAATAATGCTAACTTATTCAATACTGTTTTGGTGTTTACGGAAGATTGTTAAAATGCACAGTTTCTATCAGATCAGTAATACAAGCTTGAGTTCATTTAAAATGGAACCCGTTTGTCCTTGCTATAATCAATTATTATTGATAATTGAAGGGATATCAGTCCCTCTATCATGTGGCATAGAATCCACTGTCTTTGATACTTGAAGGGATATCAGTTCCTCCATCCTTTGGCATAGAATCCATTGTTCTTGACGCTTGAAAGGATATCAGTCCCTCCAACCTTTGGCATATAATCCGTGGTCTTTGCTGCTTGAAGGGATATCGGTCCCTCTATCATATGGCATAGAATCCATTGTCCTTGATGCTTGAAGGGATATCACTCATTCTATCCTTTGATATAGAATCCATTGTCCTTGATACATGAAGTGATATCAGTCTCTCCCTTCTGTGGCATAGAATCCATTGTCCTTTACTATGTATAGTTCGTATTACTAATAATATTGACAAACTTCATTGCTGTAAAAAACAAAGTATATAGCCATTGATCTTTCAGAAAGCTTTACACATTAAAGGAGGGAATGCAGATACAGGTATATAATTCAACCTGATACCAATAAAAGGGACATTGAATAGCAACATCTCAGCAACTATGTTTTCCCTGTAATATTAAATACATTGGTATCTTCAAACTTCACAGCCACAGTAGTCTCAATGCTTTCATGTTGTAAATTGTTTCGGATAGTGGATACAAATCTGAAATTTTCTTAAGTTCATTATTTTTTTATGTAAACGTCATTGACATCATATATTGAATTGTTATATACATGTATATTTTCCTTGCACCATTATGTTTTTGAATATTTCACTTTGATATATTTATCTGCCACAGGAACATTAAAGCAACTTCCTATGCTTGTGATTGTCCGCAAATAGTATCACAGATTATTTTGATTCCTTTGTGCAGTGTTTTGTGATGTTAAGTTATGTACCAGAACAGTGCTTAGGAATTTGTTGCAACTAGAAATTGTTTGGTATATCCCATGCTTCTGAATTTCAGCATGAAAATGAATGATGTCTGCTTTCTGTAAAATCATTGTTTTACTGTACAGATTACAGCTTTTTTGAACATTGTATTATTGCATTATGATTGTGATGCTAACATTGTTATTACATTATGATTGTAATGTTAAACATTACATTTTTACATTATGCTTGTGATGTTAACATGACATTTTTACATTAAAATTGTGATGTTAGCATAACATTTTTAAATTATGAATGTAGTGTTAACATTACATTTTTACATTATGATTGTGATATTACATTATGAATGGGATGTTAACATTATGCTATTACATTATGATTGTGATGTTAATGTGGCAGTTTTACATCGTGATTGTAGTGTTTACATTATGATTGTGATGTTTTACATTAGTGTTTACATTATGATTGTGATGTTAACATTACATTATTACATTGTGATTGTGATGTTAACATTACATTATTACATTGTGATTGTGATGTTAACATTACATTATTACATTATGATTGTGATGTTTACATTATGAATGGGATGTTAGCATTATGCTATTACATTATGATTATGGTGTTAATGTGTCAGTTTTACATTGTGATTGTAGTGTTTACATTATGATTGTGATGTTAACATTACATTATTACATTGTGATTGTGATGTTAACATTACATTTTTACATTGTGATTGTGATGTTTACATTATGAATGGGATGTTAACATTATGCTATTACATTATGATTATGGTGTTATTGTGGCAGTTTTACATCGTAATTGTGCTGTTAACATGGCATTTTTTTTCATTATGATTGTGATATTAACATTACATTATTACATTGTGATTGTGATTTGTTGTTTGCATGATTGCTGCTTTTAAAGAACAAAAATGCCTATAAAAATTTAAATCCTTGCAAGAGCAGTGCTTAGAATAAAAGTGATAGAACATCATTAGAAACTGTCACAGTGAACAATAAATTAAACCATAAGAAATCCTTCGCAATTCAGAACCTGTTGTACATTAGCTCTACAGGCTGTCTGAATTTTGATGAGAGTTCAATAACTGTATCATAGAGAAAAAAATAATTCACATAACCAGCAATGCTGATGATGAAGCCTGTGCAAAATTGAATTATTTTACATTACCATTTCAGATTTTATTTCATGTACAGTTGTCTTTTTCCTGTACTTTTTTTGTTTTTATCCTTACATTACATTGCACTGGAATTCTTACATTGCACTGTAATTCTTACATTGCACTCTAATTCTTGTCTTCATCATTTTGGACAAGTTATGGCTCTCGTTGACCTGATTAACTGTTTCCTGTACTCTTTTCTGTTTTGATCCTTACATTGAGAGAGATAAGTCAAATAGAGCACTTGAAAATGTGCTTCAGACTTTTTGTCTTCAGGTTTGGATTGCTTGGACTCTTTAATTGTTTAAACATGTACATTTTTCAAAAAAGCTAGATACTCTAGCTTTCTTCTAGCAGTCAGTCACGATTTTCACTGTATTGTCCATATTTAGAGATTTTACAATGGGGTCTTTTTTCAAAAATCTAGAATGCACTCATCTTGATTGTCACTGTATTGTCCATATTTAGAGATTTTACAATGGGCTCTTTTCAGGAAAGCTAGAATGCAGTCATCCTTGATTGTCACTGTATTGTCCATATTGACAGGATTTTACAATGGGCTCACTTTTCACATGACAACTTTGGTGGTGCTATTAGAAATTTTAAAGTTTTCAGAAGATTATGCTTGAACAATTTAAAATTGATATACAGGTACAGGTACAGAACATAATTCATTTTGTATGCAGTTAGGCTTAATGAGTTTGGATAAAAAGACAGTTATTGATGTCTTACACAGTTTGTGTTTTCTTGATATTGCTGTGTTATAAATGTGTCTAGTTTATGCAGTATTTAGGTTGATAAAATAATGTGGTTTACATAACCATGATAACTCCATACTTTTTAAGGTTTGTATATTAAGAGGAAATGTGTACATGTAATGTAAATAAATTATACAAATCCTTATTTTTGCGAGGTTATGCTGGGATGTATGTGTGTTTTTCGCACTTGTAATGGGAGAGAAGGATGGAGATTGCTCATTATTGTAATGTTAAACATAGATTTTTTACATGATGCTGTTCCAATGATTTTTCACATTTTCTTTCGATAAAATAGCGATAATTGGATAACATCTGGAGCATGCATTTTACTGGTTGCATTTAACAATTGAATTGGTAATGGTGTATCTCTATGCTTTCTACTACCTTCTTAGTACCTCCTTAACATCATATTGTAATATCCTGAACTCATAATAATTTGAATTACTTTTAAATATGTTAGTTCCATTTGAGCACCTTAATCAACCCTGAACACCACCACAACTTCCTAATTTTATATGAACATCTTAATAGCATATTATTTCAGGAACAGCTTAATTACTTCTGAACATGTTTTTTTCTGAAACACTTCATTTAATGACAATTTTTTTATAATTATAATGTGGATGGTTACAACATTGATGCACACAAGTGTATGGAAACTTTGTCTTTATTTTCTTCTTCTGAACTTAGAAACAGGGATTTTAATTTTGGTTTGGTTGTTCATTCATCCATCTTGCATTTATTTACATACAAATTATTCACTTTTTATGGACACTATTGTATTTATGTGATGTATGATGTCATTTTGTTAAAGGGGCATAACTCTGAGAAAATGGCCGACTACTATACATGTTTAGCTTCTACATCCAGACTAAATAATTTTTCATTGCAGTCTATTTGGTGTTGGACATGCCTTGTACTGTTTACATCTTTGCTATTTTCCAAACTAATGGGTGCCAACATTTGCTAATTTTATTTATATCGCTTTTATGGCTAGAGAATGTAATGAAGTAGTTTGTATATTTTGACTCAGCTTTTGTATAACTTATATAACCCTGTCCATGTTAATGAGAACTTGTCTGAGTTTGTAATACCAGTGCCATCGACCTATAAAACAACCAATATCCAATGTTATGTTGACCTTTATACCAACCAATATCCAGTTTTCTGTTGACCTTTATACCAACCAATATCCAGTTTTATTTTGACCTTTATACCAACCAATATCCAGTTTTCTGTTGACCTTTATACCAACCAATATCCAGTTTTCTTTAGACCTTTGTAACAACCAATATCCAGTTTTCTTTAGACCTTTGTAATAACCAATACCCAATGTTGTATTAACCTATAAAACATCCAATACCCAATGTTATGTTAACCTTTAAAACACCCCAATACCCAATGTTGTATTAACCTATAAAACATCCAATACCCAATGTTATGTTAACCTTTAAAACAACCAATCTCCAATGTTATTTTGACGTTTATAACAACCAATATCCAGTTTTATGTTGAACTTTATAACAACCAATCTTTTAAACTATTTAGCAGCAAATATTCTGTTGATCTGTATAGCAACTGTTATCCAGCTATCTTATCTTATTTAACAGCAGATATTCTGTTGATCTGTATAGCAACTGTTATCCAGCTATCTTATTTAGCAGCAAATATTCTGTTCATCTGTATAGCAACTGTTATCCAGCATTTTTATATAGCAGTAAATATCTGGTGTTTTCTTTAAAAGATTATCATATTTACCTGCATAGTGATGATGTAGAATCATTATTTCCTTGACAGAACTGAATTACCTAGGATAATTACTATTCGAGTATGTATTTTTATTTCCTTGACAGAACTGAATTACATAGCATAATTACTATTCGAATATGTATTTTTATTTCCTTGACCCAACTGAATTACCTAGCATAATTACTATTCGAGTATGTGTGAATTAATAATGTCTTTCACTCAGTTTTATGGTCAAGACATTAAGATGTTGTATTGGTTGTTTCCATCCACTGTTTAAACAATAAACCAAAACAGAACTGTATCATCACAGTGAATCATGCATCATATCACATTATGATGTAATGAGTTATCATTACAAGGCATTGTGGGTAATTTTCTGCAAGGCATTATGGGTAACACTGGTACAGTGTAATACTTCATCTAGTTTATATTCATATCAATGAAAAGTGGTGCATGAGAGAAATGTAATACCAGTAATACATATACAATGACTTGCAAAACATTGCTAATTTTGTGTATTTACTATCACCTGCTCTAAATAATTATCATTTACCTGCTTATGTGGTCGTGGTTTCTAGTTATCATTTTAGTTGCATTGTTTAAGAAAAGCCATTAGATCATGCTGATATGTGTTTACAATGCTTGCATTTGAGCATGTATGAGAAAAGGTTTTTAAAGTATAGATATGTGTTTACAATGCTTGCATTTAGGCATGTATGAGAAAAGGTGGTGAAGTATAGATATGTGTTTACAATGCTTGCATTTAGGCATGTATGAGAAAAGGTGGTGAAGTATAGATATGTGTTTACAATGCTTGCATTTAGGCATATATGAGAAACAGTGGTAAATATTTATATTCTGTGATTGGCTTAATGATCTTTTGTAAGATTTGCACATGAGGAGAACTCAGTGTCACCACAATTATAAACCCAAAGTAATGACAGTTTAAGTGTAGGCAACTTAAACTTAGTGACTGTTTAGCAATTTCAATGAAATGCAAGTTAATATCCCTAGCTGTGTGTTTGTCAGTTTTAATTTTGTTGTGAGTGCATTCATAACCAAACATACAAATACAAACAGACATATGTACATATATAATTACATCCATGCATGCACACACACATACATACAAACATACATGCATCATATAAAAACACACACAAGTTTCTGGTGTGACTTGGTTTATAGCTAACAAAAGTAGGTCGGGGTCAAGTTTCTTGTCCGACTCAGCCAATTTGGGTAGTAATTCTGGCCATCATGTATAGCCCATCTTGTGCTGAGAAATGGAGCCGAACCATTTGACAACAACAATGACGACCTCTTTTCCTGGAATAGATGCTTGGTTGGTAGTAATCAGAAAATCCACTATAACTCCATAACAAAATAAAGTGGTTTTATTTGCCTAAACATAGATGATTTCAATAGGGCAGGTTCTAAAAGGTAATGTGCATGTCCATGATTATGTAGCGGAATAATAATCGGTTGGTAGGATTTTCCAGTTTACCTGCTCACAATGAAGTGATATTTAAATTTAGGTCTCACAAAGTCTGTGAAGAACTAAACGAAAGCCTTCTGAGCAAGAAGTTGTCAATTAATTTAACTTTCACACCAATTCAATGTCCTCAGTTAGGAAAAAGAGTGTCATTTCCATGAAAAAAGTATCAATGTTTCTGAGAAAACTGTTTCTGATGAGTTTTGGTCTTGAACATTAATTTGATATTTTCATAGTTTTGGTCTTGAACATTAATTTGATATTTTCATAAGCACTCTTTGTCTAAACATGTACACTTTTCAAAAAGCTAGATACTCTATAAACTTTTATATGGCAGTCATCAATGATTTTCACTATTGTCCATATTTAGAGATTTTACAATGGGCTCACTTTTCTAAAAGCTAGATTGCAAAGTCATCCTTGATTGTCACTGTATTGTCCATATTTAGAGATTTTACCATGGTCTCACCTTTCAAAAAAGATCAGATGCAGTCATCGTTGATTGTCACTATTGTCCATGTTTAGAAGGTTTTACAATGGGCTCACTTTAAAAAAAGCTAGATTGCAGTCATCCAGGTTTACTGTTTCCTGTACGTTTTCTATTTTTATCTTTATATTGAGTGGGATAAGTCAAAGAGAGCACTTAAAATAAGTTTCAGACTTTTTTCTCTTCAGTTTTGGGTTGCTTGGACTCTTAATTGTTTAAACATGTACACTTTTCTGCAGGTTGACAAGGTTTATAAAGCTAGACAAAACGGACAATGAACAAAAACCCAGATTACAGAGTATCAGTATTGACGATTGGGACAGTACAAGTTATTTGCAAAATGCAAAAGTCACGCGTAACATGAAACTTGATTATAAAATCAGTTTGCAATATTTACCTTCAACAAAGGATTATGAGTTTACAAGCAATACATGTTGTATCCTGACCATGTAAGTTTCGAAGCACTGCATTGCATGTTGTATTTAATCATCTCATGACATGGACTCAGATTGTAATTTTACAAGCACTACTTGTTGTACTTAATCTCATGACATAGACCCAGATTGTAATTTTACAAGCACTACCTGTTGTACTTAATCTCATGACATGGACCCAGATAGTAATTTTACAAGCACTACTTGTTGTACTTAATCTCATGACATGGACCCAGATTGTAATTTTACAAGCACTACTTGTTGTATTTAATCTCATGACATGGACCCAGATTGTAATTTTACAAGCACTACTTGTTGTATTTAATCTCATGACATGGACCCAGATTGTAATTTTACAAGCACTACTTGTACTAAATCTCATGACATGGACCCAGATTGTAATTTTACAAGCACTACTTGTTGTATTTAATCTCATGACATGGACCCAGATTGTAATTTTACAAGCACTACTTGTTGTATTTAATCTCATGACATGGACCCAGATTGTAATTGTACAAGCACTACTTGTTGTACTTAATCTCATGACATGGACCCAGATAGTAATTTTACAAGCACTACTTGTACTTAATCTCATGACATGGACCCAGATAGTAATTTTACAAGCACTACTTGTTGTTCTTAAAGTTCCTGTCATTGACCCAGATTATAAATATTCAAGCACTCTATGCTGAAAATTAAACTCTGGCCATGGACCACTTTAGTGTGTAACTCAACCTACAGAATTTTACAAGCACTACTTGTTGTTCTTAAAGTTCCTGTCATTGACCCAGATTATAAATATTCAAGCACTCTATGCTGAAAATTAAACTCTGGCCATGGACCACTTTAGTGTGTAACTCAACCTACAGAATAGTATGTTATGGAAAATATGCTGTTGATCCTTTGCATGTGTCTCGATACACTGTCAAATGTACATCAGGAACATTGTCTGCTTTAACTCAGGATATAACAGTATGCCATTGATCCTATGCATCTGTCTAGATATACTGTCTATTATTTGTCTAGTTACACTGTCACATGTGCACCAAGAACAATGGTTGCTTTAACTCAGAATGTAACAGTATGCCATTGATTTTCTTTCTTACAAAAAGATCATTGTCTGCTTTTACTCAGAATGTAACAGTATGCCATTGATCCTATGTATAGATACACTGTCAAATGTATACCAATAACATTGTCTGCTTTAACTCAGGATGTAACAGTATGCCAATGATCTTCTGTCTAGATACACTTTCAAATGTACACCAAGACCATTGTCTGCTTTACTCAGAATGTAACAGTATGCCAGTGATCTTCTGTCTAGATACATTTTCAAATGTACACCAAGAACATTGTCTGCTTTTACTCAGAATGTAACAATATGTCATTGAGCTTCTGTCTAGATACACTGTCAAATGTACACCAAGAACATTGTCTGCTTTAAGTTGTAATGTTACAGTATGATATTGATCCTTTGCATCTGTCAAGATACACTATGACATAAACATTTAGAACATGGTCTGCTTTAACTCGGGAGGTGGTAGAATGTTGATATGATTCTTAGACAAATCTTTGATAATGTCTTTGTCACATCTTTACTAGATGCTTACATGCTTGGCATGATCATCACATTAGCCATGATGTTTTTGTAATTTCAATTCTGGAACTGTGGTTTGTTCCGCAGTGGCAGTAGTGGTTGTACAGCAACAGCAGTCTTGTTCATCTTTGACTTGATTTCCATTGATATGCCTAATGTTGGAATTTTGATATTGTGCTGGTATTGCAGGAAACTATTTTAGTTGAATGTGGTTCAAACATGAATTCTATTAGCACACATAAATCGGCTTGTTTTTTGCACCTATTGGCATTTTAATTCCAATGTCTTGCACAGATTATGTAAGTATTAATGTTGCCATAAACGAAATAAAGTCTCCATGGAATGCATCTTGAAAATCTTATCACTACTCCTCGGAATTGATGGACATGCCATCATGGAGTTTTCACTGAAAGACTTATTATAATAAGTAGCAGGTCATACATAATAATGGTGCCAACTTCCAATATATAACCACCATCTTAAAATTCTGTGTTAAAATGTGCTTGAAGAAATAATAATAATGATGTGGGTGTTTTACCGAAGACTTCTTATGGTGTACAATTAGTCATATAGGAAAATCATGTCAATCTGACATCCAGTATAAGCACCACATCAGACATTTTAAACAATTTGCAGTTTTCTGAGTGGAAAGTTATAGGTTGTAACTCTTGTCCGTCTTATTTATGACGGGATGGCTATATCAACATTGGATTTTCTCCAGTTGATTTCTTTTGATAACTTAGAATGGTCCTATACACCTATTGACAAAATTGACCATTGGTATAGTCTCTTCGAGCAGACAGGATAGTATTGTGTGTGCAGAAAAGGTATTGTCTTGGTCACTAATGCCTAGATGGAATCTCGCGTTTTGCGGTCTCTGAGTACGATCTCTCTGAAAGAATCTTACCCTCAAGACTGTTGTCTTGTTTTCAATAGCATCTGCCAAATACATGATTTATTCATAGAACAAGATTGTAAGGTTCAATGGAAAGTTTGTTTCCCTCCTTTTGCCAACCAGGCATCATGGCAATTTAAATAGCCAGCTTTCATGAGTTGTTTTATGATTGCCAGTCCCAGTAATATATCTCTACTGGAGTGGGGTGGGTGGAAGATAGATTATTTGCCTAGTTAAGGCTTTGCATTCTATTTGTCAGTTTCTAAAGAGAGAAGAAATAGTAGAACAATATTTTTCATCTACCATTTGGGCTCGGCTTTTATTTTGGATTCCACAATTTTCAACCGGATTACCATGCATGACATAACTCATTCATTGCTGAAGGATGTAAGTATGTTTTACAGAGCAAAGGCATAATTTCTGTGGGGCCGATACTTGTAGCTCATTAACATTAGTTTCACCCGTCTTCATTATGTCATTTAACTTAGAAATTGATCAGCAGCTTAATACAATTGAAATTTGTAAATATGAAAAATTCATGTTGTGTTATGCTCACATTAGTTTGCTTATGTTCTTCATGTTGGATGCTGGACAATACTTGAGACTTCAAAGTTTTTAAAGCATTTAAATGAGGGAGTTCAGATTTCAAAGATTGAAGACGAAGTGTGAAGTGACTTGGAAGCCCATATTGTTATTAAAGAACATGATAATATATATTCAAACCATGATATGCCAGTCAGGGCCAATGAAGATATTGATCAAGAAGTAAGACCTGCTCTTTCTCAACCCGTATATTCGCATGTTACCATTTTGAGCCCTAAAGCAAGCAGTGACGTAGAGTCCAGCGAAAATGAGAAGAAAGATATAGTGATGGAAATCGTCCAATTGGACTATGAGAATTTAGACAAGCTAGAGAATAGTATGGTGCAATATACAACATTGGGAATGTGGGATTTTGCTGGACAGTATCTTTTCTACACTACTCATTAGACTTTTCTCACAAGTCGTACAACATATCTCTTGGTCATAGATCTCAGTCAACAAGTCACAGATCTCATAAAAGATGAGTGTTTCCTTGATCTGGATGGGATACAAATATGTAAAGTTCACGCGAAGCAAAGATCCAATTTTTTCCAATTATTAGTATGCAGAATAAATATATTATCTATGATCATCATACTATAATCGTTTCTAAAATATTGTGCTTGTCACTAATTAATTTTTCATTATTAATTTTCATTTCATTCAATTTTTTTATGTTTCATTCTCGTCATATTTAAATCGTTTGTAAAAATTTACTTAAAGACGGCAAGGTAATGCAAGGTAATGCTTCAATAAGTGTTATGTAGACAGCAATGAAAGCAAACAAACTAAAACATGTTATCATTATTTTGATGTGGACAGCTATGGAAAACAAAACCTACTGAGATATGTTATTATTTTTATGTAGACAGCTATGTAAAACAAGCCTAATAAAATATGTCATCATTATTTTGATGTACACAGCTAGGGAAAATAAAACCTACTGAAATATTTGATCATTATGTTGATGTACACAGCCATGGAAAACAAAAACTACTGAAATATGTTATTATTTTGATGTACACAGCTAGGGAAAAGAAAACTTACTGAAATATGTCATCATTATTTTGATGTACTTATCCATTAATATTTTATTTACGTGTACAGCACACTACTCATTGCAAACATTGTAACATTAAAATCAAGTAGTGAATACAAACGTTGTAACATCAAAATCATGTACTCAATGCAGAAATTGTAACATCAGAAGCAGTAAAATTATAAAGCAAAAGCTGCTTGATTGCAAAATATCAATACAGAACTAGACATGGTTATACAATAGATCATTTCTGTTTAAGGACTAGATAAAGTAAAAGATAAAGAGATTGCTTGAGAAATGGCCAATAACTTTATCAAGGCCAGATAATGATTCAAAATAATATTGGGTTATTTCATTATAAGACATTCGTTGCAAATGGTCTGGTCCCGTTTGAGGAGAGTGTCAAATTTAAATATAAAATTACTCTGACTTGCATATTTAGTGGCAGGTTGTAAACTGTTTTATTGCTGTTAAGGAATGGCATATGTGTCCCAAGCTTAAGAAGATACAAAATTAAACCACTTAAAATGTGTTATTTGTTTTATAAACCTATGGTGCTTTTGAAACAAACACATGTCAATAAGGGTTATGTTATCTCTGATCTGACCAATATTTGGCTGAACTCCATTCATTCTTGTTCAACATCCCATCAATATGGCATTTCTCCAGTGATTCAGGTAGGAACACATGTGGATAAGATTCCAAAGGTATGTCTCAACGGTAGTCAAGATGCCATGTGGCAGATTTATTGGCTTTGTATACAAGATATTTAAGTATAACTTGTAAAGTAATTAAAGATTAATATGAAAAACTAAGATGCAGTATTAGCAAAATTATCTTTGCTTTCATTCCACACTCCATACCATTATTTTGAGCCAGTATATGGATAAAGCCTGAATGTTTGCTTCAGAAAGTACAACCATAATCAGGTCATTAAACTATGTTGAAGCCTCACTAAAAACTAGAAACCAAAATTCTCTACCACAACGATGGAATTGTTTCTAATGTTTCGCCAATAGTACTTACACATCCATAATACAGAAACATGACAATTTTCGTGTCTGCCTAATTAAATTTAAACAGGACAATTTTGATGTGTGTGCCAGATTAAAAGTCTAAACTTCGGTGAGGCTACACTGTCAAAAATCTCAGCTGGCACCTCCCCCCCCCAAAAAAAAGCCGTATAATTGCTCGAGAGAAAATAGTGGATCTGAATAGTAGGACTTAACTCTTAATGCTGAGTTTTGTTAAAGAGAAGGTATACCCCACCTCTCACAGAGGAAGTACTAAAAAATAGGAATTTGGAAATCAGACTCTGCATATGCACATCGTATAACTTACCCAAAACACGAGAGAGAGAGAGAGAGAGAGAGAAAGAGAGAGAGAAAGAAAGAGAGAGTTGTTCCTTCTTTGCAGAAGCCGCGATTGGTTCAGTCATAGGTTTGTCGGGCTCACTAACAAAAAGGTGCGGGTAAGATTCCTACCATCGGAAAGACTGAGTCGAGAAATATTACTTCATTTGACTCGTTAGTTATAACCTTGGTGTGCTGATATGCCGTAGAGTACTACGCCAAGGCAAAGAAAACAAAAACATTGTATAAAATCAATCAGATTAACTTATTTTCAAAATCACAATCGAATCATTCGTTTTCGTTTCATTTCTAGACCAGCTCTTGCATTTCACTCAGTGTAGTATGTTTTGAAATAGTAAAGAGGGACATTGCCATGTAAAAGTAGATTGTTATCAAACATACTGTACCATTTTGAAATAGTAGAGAGAAATATTAATATGTGCTATATATAACATGTTATGCTGTTTTGAAATTAGGGAGTAACATTACTATGTAAAGGTATGCTATATTTATATATATATATATATATATATATATATATATATATATATATATATATATATATATATATATATATATATATAACATGATATACTGTTTTGAAACAGTGGAGAGTAACATCGCAATGTGACAATATACTATATAAAACATTACCATGTAAACCTATACTGTAAGTAACATGCTATACTGTTTTGAAATAGTAGAGAGTAACATTACCATGTAAAAGTATACTATATATCACATACAAAACTGTTTTGAAATAGTAGAGAGTAACATTACCATGTAAAAGTCTGCTATATGTAGGGGCCCCGAGTGGCCGAGTGGTCTAAAGCGCGCTACGTTACTGATTACTGCCATCTCACCTCTGTCTACGTGGGTGCGAGAATCAGATTCAGCCAAAGTGGGTATGTGAGAAAGCTTGACAGTAGCTTCTCCTGGGCCGGTGGTTCTTTCCGGGGATTTGCCCGGGTTTTCTACCATTAATACTGGTCGCCATGTATAGCCAGCCTATCGTGTGCTGAAAAATGGCGTAAAACAATATAACTACTACTACTACTATGTAAAATGAATTACTATTTCGCTAATGATTCAGATGAATGTATATGATAGAAAAATATTTCATAGACGAACTATTCTGTTTTCGCAACTATATCAGAATAAAACAACATTACGTATTTGTTACTTGTTCAGTAAACAGCCTATATATTTAAATGTTTGGTGAAATATTGTCTTGTTGCGCCTCGAGCTAATGAATGCGTCAATTCAGGCATGAATTTTATCGCATGGTAGAATGGAGCGGAGCCAAATTCTAAAGGTATTTATCTACCTGCATAATCCTAGCATACTACATTGACGTATTTACCTACACTTCAGTATGAGTGGTTAGTAGCTGTTTCGCGTCAATGGGAAGATATATTACAGACCCATCCAACCCCGGGGCTGTTTGTTGTCAAGGTTTTAAAAAATCACCCTGGGGATGATGGGTGTCAAGGGAAATTTTACATGGGAACTATGGGGGCTGTATAACGTCAGGAGAAAGAGGAATAAATGTTAGATTTTGTATAAGGACAATAGGAATGGAAGAGGTGAGATGATGTCACGGTAGTGAAGATTGATAACATTGTTGCAACAATGGTTCGAACAAGTGTGTACCCGGTTGACTTCAGTGGGGAGCAGAGATATACTCCCAAAATACATACAGTGACAGAACACATACAATATACAACACACAATAGTATACTAAGACAAACAGTTCACATTATTTTGAAAGTTGAGTCAAATGCAACAACTTTTCGAGACATATGAGTGGTCCTGAAAAGGATCTTATTGTTCTTCTTTTCCTTCTTCTTTTTCTCCTTTTTCCAGTTCTTCATTTTCTTCAGTTTTTCATTTTCTCCTGACTTTTCCTTTCTTCTTCTTCTTTTTCTTCGTCTTCTTCTTCTTTTTCTTCTTCTTCTTCTTCTTCTTCTTCTTCTTCTTCTTATTCTTCTTCTTCTTCTTCTTCTTCTTCTTCTTCTTCTTCTTCTTCTTCTTCTTCTTCTTCTTCTACTTCTTCTTCTTCTCATTTTTCCAGTTCTTCATTTCTCCTGAAGTTTCCAATGATTCCTTTCTTCTTCTTCTTCTTTAATCTTCGAGAATACAGTCAGGATGTTCCATATCTCTAAACCTTACCTGAACCTTTATTCATTTGGTGTTCAGTCTTTCAAATTCCTGTGTCTTCTTTTTGCTTTCTTTATTCCTTTCTTTTTTTAGACATGTATCTTTGCTAAAATTTACTTCTTTTTTCGGTACATTTCTCATCGTGTAATTGGCTTTGTTCAGTTGGTCTAGCCCACATTTCACAAATCACCACTCTGTGAAATTCAATGTTTTTGTAAAAGCACCTGAGTTGGATCACATTGTCAAGTGACTCCTTCTAGGTTCCCAATATTACATATTTTGGTGTAATGAAACTTCTAAACTTGTCTACTTCTTCCAGTAGCATACTTTCCACCAAATCCCTGGCTACTTTCAGGTTGGTCACTTGACTTATCACAACCTCTTTGGTAATTTGATATCTTCATTCATATTCTAGCCACCACAAAGCTACACACATCATCCAGAAGCAAAAGTGCCCGAGTTCGTTAAATTTCTCGAAGACCATCTTGATGTATTCACTATTGAATGCCGCGAATGATGATGATGACAATGATTTAAGTTATAGACGCTTTATCCCATAAAGGCACGTGCGTCAGGTGGGCGAGAGCGTCTATAACGTAAAGGAAAACATCCCTTACACTCACTTCACATATTATATAGTATCGACACAGAAGTGAGGGAAAACAAACTACACAATAATCTTTCAAAAACCACAAACCGACTATACGCAAAGGCGAAAACGGAAACGATCCACAAAATCTACTATCGACACAAATGAGAAGGTAAACACTTCATACAACCACCTACCCTGTAAGGGATTCCTTATTGCTTTATTCAATCCGTCTGGATGAACATCACTCATGACCGATTACTGGAAGTTGTTGCAGCCACGTTAGTAAATGTCCTAATAGTACCTGTTTTCGTATCGGAACCAGCCGTATAAATCTTAGTTATTGTGCAGAAGGTCAGGTAGTAGTAGTAGTATTAGTAGTAGTAGCAGTAGTTTAATAATTAAAAGGAACGGGTGGATTAATCTCATTAGAGGTAGAAGACATGGTTCGGATTACAAATAAGCAGAGGTAATAGCCATCAAGATATATAGGGAAGGAAGGATAGGTTGATAGATAGGAGGATGGATGGATAGATCAACAGATAGACAGACGAATACATAGACAGATAGACGGATCGATGGATGGGTAGAGAGGAGAGGATTTAAGATTTATATTCAAACTTAGATACTTGAATTCTGTCATTATTCAATCTTATTAACGTTCACGCTTATTATATCAGCCATATTGTGTACTGAAGTCAACCAGTTGAAAGAAATATTCATATTTCAACAAAAGTCATTTAAATTCTAGATCAAAATATTTCGATTATTTGTCTGAACACGCAAGCGCATGCAATGCAGGGTCGACTAATAACAATAGAGCTTCTTGTCATGTACCTGAGATTTATCTGGACTGACTGGTTGGTTTAGTGCAAAATAACAGCACCTTGCATGGCGACGTGAAACAAGTACTGTCATATTACAGAATACACTACATAATTTGGAACACGGATATTTGACCAAATTTATAGAAATTCTGTAAATATCAGTCTGTTTATTATTATTAAAATAACTACATATATTTTATATACTCGCCGCTAAAGTATATGTTCATATTATCCGTGTTGGAATAATGTTTACTCGTATCATGGATACTAAACGCGAGGAGAGTTGTGCTCTTATTAGCACATTCACATATGTATGTGTGTGTGAGAGAGAGAGAGAGAGAGAGAGAGAGAGAGAGAGAGAGAGAGAGAGAGAGAGAGAGAGAGAGAGATCTACAGTAATTAAACCAACCACATATTATCATGTCCATATATTAAATGACAGATAACTTAATCCTTGGTCATCTCATGTTAAGATCGTTGTCCATTTTCAGTGAGCACGATTTTAATGAAAATACAATACTGATCACACAGAAGAGAAGGAAAACACTTCATACGACCAACAACCCTGTAAGGGATTCCGTTGTGCTTTATTCCGTCAATCGGGATTCACATCGCTCGACCGCTTACCCGGAAGGTGCTGCAGCCACGTTAGTAAAAGTCTTATTAGTAGTTTGTGGTGTATCGAAAGCAGCCGTAGAAGTATTAGTTATTCTGCCGAAGGTCAGCTAGTAGTAGTAGTAGCAGTATGATTAAAATGAACGGGTGGATGAATCTCATTAGAGGTAGAAGACGTGGGTTGGGATGCATATAAGCAGAGGTAATTGTCATCAATATATACACATATATATATATATATATATATATATATATATATATATATATATATATATATATATATATATATATATATATATATATATATATATATATACTAAGATAGATAGATAGATAGATAGATAGATAGATAGATAGATAGATAGATAGATAGATAGATAGATAGATAGATAGATGAGAGGGTTAAGAATTTTGTATTCAAACTTAGTTACTTGAATTCTGTCATTATTTAACCTTATTGACGTGCACACTTATTAAATGAGATATTCATATTGCAACAAAAGTCAATTGAATTCTAGGTCAGTTATTTCGATTATTTGACTGCACACGCCAAGCGGTTGCCATGCAGGGTCGCCTAATAAGAAAAGAGCATCCTGTTTTGTGCCAGATATTTCTCTGCAATGACTGGTCACCCGATCCCTACGTTGTTAAAGCCTTCAAGGCTTATTTTTGTTACGGCTGCCAACAAGAAGAGATCAAGAGTTCGAAACTCTCGGCGGAATACCAAACATGTTTTAACTGTTTTTTGGGGGTCATTGTTTTGTTTAAAAGTTATATTTGAACTTACTCATCCTGATGTTTGTACCTTTTTATTTCCTATTTATTTCTGACAATTAACCCAAGGAGGAGTGTTTGTCTATGTGTGTGGGGGTTGGGTGTGTGTGACCAATAAGAGAGAGAGAGAGAGAGAGAGAGAGAGAGAGAGAGAGAGAGACTTTGTAATAAAAGCATTCTTTGAATAATGTCAACACCATTTTTCAAAGGACATTTTTTATTAAGCTCCACTCATATAAAATGAAGAGAACCTAATAGGACTTTTCTCTGTCTTTTTCATCTACATAATAATAAACAATATATTTGCACGATTTATAACGTTGTAAAGAAAGACTTACTTGACACAAAATTAGTTCCGTATAATTTTAGCATGGTTGTACAGCACGAATATGGTTTACATTGCTACGTATGTAGCATGTCCGTATGGAAGGTACTTGCTAAGACACTGTTACACGCTATAAATATTGCTACTTATATGACGGGTATGCCTTGAATTTACTCAACACAAAAACGTGGTTATGTATGTAACAATACGTTTTCGTACTAGCATTCACTCTCAATCTGACACATGTTGACTGACTCAGTCTGACACATGTTGGTTCAGTTTTTTGGAGGGAAATACAACTGGTTTAATTGCTATCGAAAGGTAAAATATATCAGCACTGCATACTATTTTATAATTCTTCTAGACACGAGTTTAGTTAACAGTGTAAAAAAATCATTCTTAAATAGATGTTACACTAATATGCTAGAATTACGTTTGTTATGGTCCAGATTTTGAATTTGTTACAATTTCACTAGGGTACAATGAGGTCAAAGTTTCATTCATCAAACTTGATAGAGAATCACACTTGGATTTCTTATCTACCTAGAATGATTACTATGGTAGATTGATAAATATACTAACCAACTTTATTTACCCCATACATGACTTTGACGTCTTCATTTGCTATCGTAGATCGATAAATGTACTGACCGAACTTTTACGACCATGGTCAGTGTACTTCTGTCAATTGGATAGTTTTCACAAATCCAGGAAAAAGCATTTTGGCGATAAAATATTGTGACTTGGTTAACTTTAATTCCCCGTTGATTAAAAGCACCAAACTAAGTGTGTGTGTGTGTGTGTGTGTGTGTGTGTGTGTGTGTGTGTGTGTGTGTGTAACACAGAAAGTGTTATTATTCAATATTATAATCAGAATTGTTTATAGAATTCCGACGAGATTCCATCTCTACCTGGTGTTTTATTTTTTATAGATAGTTTCCCTATTGTCTCCTCTATTTCGTCTTGCGAGATGAAATCCTCACATATGCTAATATGTTATGCGGTTATATTCTCGTACTTTGTCTCTCGTATATATGTGTCTGAATGTTAGTCTTCTATGTCCTGTGAGGTATATAAGTTCTTGTAGTAATATTGTATATAGTCTAGTATTTTAGATTTGTCTGTCGTGCTTCCCTCCCTCTGTTTAGTGATTCTAGGGTTCCCCCACCCCCCACTCATCTTCTTAATTCCACCCGTTTATAAAGACCTTCCCCGCTTTATATAAGTGTGAATATTCCTGCTTTAATATCCATCCCCTTTTGCACTTCTTTTTTTATTTTTACTAGTTTTTCTTCTAATGATTTTTTGTGCCCTGTGTTGTTGTTGTTTTTATCAAATTTTCCAAAGCTTCTTGTTCTAATTTTATCTTTTTAACTGTTAATTTTGAATGAAAAGTAACTATTTATTTTTAAAACCCCTTTTAGTTTATCCCACTCAGGTATTTTATCCGAATTCCCTTTTGCTTTAAAATTTTATATTTCTTTTTAATTTCCCTCCCAAGTTCTTCATTTTCTAGGATTGTTTTGTTTAGTTTCCATTGTCCCCTTCCCCATTTAGTTCTTTTGTTTTTCCCTATTTCTACAGATATTAATTTATGGTCCGAAATTTTGTAAACTATTATCCCTGCTTTAATGTATTTAATTGTTCCGGATGATATACCCCAGAATTTATCTATCCTGTTCCCTTTGTTTTCTTTGTAATCAAAAGTGTAATCTGCCCTTATTTTGTTTAACCGTCTGTATATATCAATTAGTTTCTGTGATTTCATAATATATTCCATTTTTTCCTTAAACCGTATGTCTTCCGTTGTCAGTTTTCTCGTTCTGTCAATCTCGTCCCCTGCCCAATTAAAATCCCCTCCTATGATCAAATTGCCCATTGTATAGTTTTCTAAATATTTCGCCAGCTCGTCAATAAATTCCTGTTTTTTTGTATCTATTTGCTGGTATATACAGATTAAGAAAATTGTTCACTCCCATTTTTATGTGAATTAACCTTCCCTTAAAAAACGCCCCTTCTTCTACCCTTTCCCATGTACACCCTTGTTTATTATTAATTACCATAGCTATCCCTCCCTTGGTATTCTTTCCCACAAAGTTGTTAGTTATAATTATACTATCAATGTCTCGTTCAATTTGTTCTTTTTAGTTGGTCCGTAAATCCATTGTGTGTTTCCTGTACAAAGAGTAAATCATAGTCCCCTATTTGTTTCAGTTTTTGTGATAATAAACGGAAGTTTAGTTCTTCCATTTTTGTAGTGCACTAGTTTGCCGCTTTATAAACAGTATTATTAGTTATAGTTAGTTTTTAAATGGTATTGTTCTTATATTTATATGATTTCCTCATCTAACCTTTTTCTGGGGATCCTGGTTCTTCCCCTAATGTTTTGTTTGTGCTACCTGACTGTAAAAGTCACTAGTGACCTGCTAGGTAAAACGTGTATCCCTAAGGTCATTTAGGTTATTTCGGTCCTCAGAGGGCCATTGTGTGTTTGTGTCACATCTTCTTTTTCTGGGCTATTCTGTTTAACCACTTCCTATCCTTTGTTTTCCCTTGTGGTATCCGTTCTCTCCTTTTTTCTTTCCTCAAGTGATTGGGATAACATTTGCTTCATATCCCCCCACATTTTGTTTTGTTTCATCTGTGCTTTTTCGTCAAGTGATGACAGGTTGACCTCTTTCCTTTTTCTTGTGGGCCCTTTCCCTTTTGATATTTGGGTAAAGCATGTCAGGGGGAAATGTTCCTCTCCTGATAAGTTTAGTATTTATGTGCCTTCTTCAACGGTTAGCACTTCAAAAGGGTTGCTTGTTGGAATTTGGCTTTCGTCTTTCCGTGGTGTTTTGGAGTTTCCTTTATTCGGGGTGAGGAATTCGTATCGTTTCTCTGCCGTTTCCGAGGTTTTGTCTTATGTTTGTACCTCCCTCACCTCTTGAATGACTTTTTAATCTGCTCTGTTGTTGTTTCCTTTTTGCGTTGGGGGGTGGGGATTTCCTTGCAGCCACAGGGAACTAGACAACTAGATTCTAGGATTTATAGCTGAGAAGTCTCCTTAGTCTTTTCTATCACAATTACATCTGTAAAAATCAATCAATCAATCAATCAACCGGAAAGCCTTGTTGATATGTCGTTGAGCACTACACTGAAAATATATTATATATAACATGCTGACTGTTTTGAAATAATAGAGAGTAACATTACCCTGTTAAAGTCTGCTATATATATATAACATGCTATACTGTTTTGAAATAATAGAGAGTAACATTACCATGTAAAAGTATGTTTAAAACAGTAAAGAGTAACATTACCATTTAAAAGTATACTATAATTAACATGATATACTATTTCGCGATTGGTTCAGATGATTGTCTATGACATCAACAAAATGTTTCACAAAAAGAACTGTTCTTATTTCGCAACTACATCATACAAAAACAAATTTACGTATTTATGAATTGATCAGACAACATCCTATATAATGATTTAAATGTTTAGTGAAATATTGTGTTGTTGCGCCTCGAAGTAATTAATGTGTCATCTATGCCTGAATTTTCTCCCATGGTAGTATGGCGCGGAAACAAATGCTAAAGGTATTTATCTACCTGCATAATCCTAGCAAACAACCTTGATGTATGGAGTAGAGAGGTGCATTTCTGAAATCATGGATGACATGTAACAAGCATAAGATGAATGATGATAAAACTGAGGCTATTATGATCACGACCCAAAGACATTCTCATTCACATCCTTTACTTCAGACAATAAATATCAGGAACACCAACATTAAATTCTCACAGTCAGTACGAAGCCTAGGTGTTACTCAAGACAGTACTCACACATTGCACCAACATGTCATGAACATATGCAAGGCTGCATATCTTGAACTGAGATGCGTCAGTTCCATTCGTAAATATCTTTCAGTTGATGCCACTAAAACACGTGTGTGTTCATTAGTACTTTCAAGACTGGACTATTGTAACTCAATTCTGTCTGGTTCTCCACAATATTTACTCCAGAAACTTCAAACGTTCAAAACACAGCTGATCTGATGATCTTTAGAGTACCTCGATCAGAGCACACCTTACCACTGATCTGTACACTACACTGGCTATCAATTCAATACAGAATAAAAACACAAAATGTGTACTCTGTACTATGTTTCACTGAGAGACTCCAGTCCAACATACCTATCTGGCCTCACCCATATGTATACACCAGCAAGATACTTACGCTCTTCTTCTGACAATCAATCGTATACTCATTTTCCCACTATGAAAACGAAGTCATATGGACAACATTCTTTTGCATACCAGGGCCCGGCTATGTGGATCGAATTGCCCATTGAAATTAGGCATAAAGACACAGTGGTCTCTTTTAAGAGTGCTTTTAAAACTCACCTTTCTCGACTGCAGGAACAGACTTAGTAGCCAAATAATGTTTTGTATCTAATGGTTTCCAATTCCATTGTTTTTGTCATTTGTATTTCTTCAGTGAAGATATATCATTATCGATATTGTAAAGCGCTTAGAGCTACTAAAGTCCTCATTATTATTATTATTATTATTATTATTATTATTATTATTATTATTATTATTATTTACCTACACTTCAGAATGAGTGGTTAGTAGTATAGTGGTGCTTTTTGGCGTCAATGAGAAAATACATTACAGACCCAGTCACCCCAGGGCTGTTTGACTTGAAGATTTTAACGATCAACCTGTGATTGTTTGGCGTCAAGGGGAATTCAACATGGGTCTATTGGGGCTCCGTAACGTCAAAGGAAAGTGGAATATAGGTTAGGTTTTGTATAAGGACAATAGTAACGGAAGAGGTGAGGTGACGTCACTTTACTGAAGATTGATAACAATGTTGCAACAATGGTAGGAACAGGTGTGCACCGGGCTGACTTCAGTGAGGAGGAGAGATATACTCACAATATATAAAGTGATAGAAGACATATAATATACAACAATTACATAAAATAATATACAGGGCATTTAGATTCTTCTTTTTTTATCAAGTTCTTCCACCAGCTCCTGACATTTCCAATGATTTCTTTCTTTCTCCTCTTCTTCTTTTCATCCTCTGGAATCCAGTCAGGTTGCCACATTGCTCCAAACTTTTCATGAGCTTTTATCCAGTTGTTGTTCAATCTTTCAAATTCCTCTTTCTTCTTTCTGTTTTTCATTCCTTTTTTTCTTTAGTCAGGTATCTTAAGTTTTCTTTTTACTTCTGCCAGTACATTTCTCATCGTGTAATCGGCTTTCTTTAGTTGGTCTAGCCCGCACTAAACAAATGACCACTCTGTGAAATTCAATGTTTTTTTTTTTAAAGCACCTGATCACAGCGTCAAGTGCCTCCTTCAAGGTTCCCAATCTTACATTTGTTGGTGTAATGAAACCTCTTAACTTTTCTACTTCTTCCAGTAGCATACCTTCCACCAAATCCCTGGCTACTTTCAGGTTGGTCACTTGACTTATCACAACGTCTTTGGTATATTGATATCTCCATTCATATTCTAGCCTTTCCACCACATATGCTACATACATAATCCCAAACCAACTGTGTCTGAGCTCGTTAAATAACTCAATGGCCATCTCTCGAATGATGATTATGATTTGAATTTATAGGCGCTTTCACCGATAAGGGCACGTGCGTCTGGTAGGCTATCCACACACAAGGGAACGAAAATAAGCCACAAATATACTTTCAAAAATCACAAAATCTACTAACCACACATAAGGGAAGAAAAGCACTTCATACGACCACATACCCGCTAAGGGTTCCGTATTGCTTTGTTCAATGCAAATGGATGTTCATCGCACGACCGCTTACCCGGATGTTGTTGCGGCCACGTTAGTAAATGTCTTATTAGAAGTAGTTGGTGTATCAGAAGCAGCCGTAGAAGTATTAGTTATTGTGCAGAAAGTCAGTTAGTAGTAGCATTATAACTAAAATGAACGGGTGGATGAATCTCGTTAGAGGTTGAAGACATAATTTTGTCATGGTTAAACAGACAAATAAACATAATGAAAGCCATCAAGATGGATGGATGGATGGATGGATGGATGGATGGATGGATATATATATAGATATATAGATAGATATAGATAGATATAGATATAGATAGATATAGAAAGATATAGATAGATATAGATATAGAGATAGATATAGAGATAGATATAGATATAGAGATAGATATAGAGATAGATATAGAGACAGATATATAGATAGAGATAGAGATAGAGATAGAGATAGAGATAGAGGTACAGAAAGATATATATAGAGATAGATATACAGACAGACAGATAGATATAGAGATAGATATACAGACAGACAGATATATATATAGAGATAGATATACAGACAGACAGACAGATAGGTATACAGACATAAAGACGGATAGATATACAGACAGACAGACAGATAGATATACAAACAATCAGACAGATAGTTATACAGACAGGTAGATATACAGACATACATACAGTTAGATATACAGACAGACATATAGAGCAGCAGAGAGGGCGAACAGACTACGTTTTCAAGCAAAAATAAGGCTTCCTACGAATCTCATTTTAACCAAAAAAAAAATAAGTCTCCATATAGCAAACGGAGACTTTACGATTTTTTAATCAATTTTGGTCGCAACGATGTGGTCATCGCCCTCTCTGCTGCTACAGGTTAACAAAAAATAAGAAATGATTTTAACCGAATATTTGATCCAGTCCGATACGATATCGTGTCCGAGGATCATGCAAATTTATTGTTGCGAATCCGTACGGGGTTGACTGAGCATGACTAAAGAAGCTTTTAAATTGATTGAAGTCCATATCAGAACACCATGTCTGCCAAATATTTCTAAGAGTATGAGTATCAACTCCGTTGAATACAGCAAGAATATTGCAGTTATATCTGATCACTTTTGGAATCTGAGTGTAGCGTTGAGTGACATATATCACGTCAGTGTTTATGTGACGCCCACGGGAAAATATTCTAGCAGGATTTTTTTGTTTATCTAACATTATATCGTCGTATACGACTAAATTGTTAATACTTCCATCGAGATCTTCTACTGATGGTGCCTCGTCAATATCGGTTATAAATTCAATAATACCCTCACCGGCAATCTCTGAAGCGTTTTCATTAAAATCTTTTAGCACTTCATAACATCGTTGATCATCTACGCTAGGGGCAATTAAATACAACTTATCCCACTTCATCCATCTCATTATTAAATTGAGTAACAATTGTGTTTTACCGGATCCAGATGGCCCGATTATAATCATCCGGATAGAGTTTGGTAGCGCTGCATGATGCTTAACCTGTTCTCTTGCTTTAGTCGCTGAAAAATCAATTATATCCATATTTCTATACATAAATTATGGATCTATATTGTGTGAAGTGTAAAACGCGTACTGGCACAGATGACTTGACGACGATTACAACTAAAAATAACCGATCAGCGCTTTCTGGTAAATGCGTGCAATGTGGTACAAAGAAATTTAGATTTGTGTCTATGAGATCTGATTTAAAAAAAAACGAGGAGGTGATATCGCAGCCAAATTGGCAAAGCTCCCTGGAACCCCATGAGCAAAGTACCCCGGAGAAAAGCACCTTCCAGGATATAGCTACTGTGGACCGGGAACCAGACTTGATATCAGACTCAATAATCAAAATCAACCCAACCCCGGTGAAGAACCAATAAACGCCATTGATAAGGCCTGTCACCTTCATGATGTTGCTTATAAAAGCAGCAATCTGCAACACAGGCATCTCGCAGATGTGAAATTAATTCATGCGTTAAATGCTATTCCTGATAAATCCTTCAAAGAAAAATTGGCTTCCTTTTTGATAAAATCGGCTATGAAAAGTAAATTGATGTTAGGTGCCGGTAATTAATAATATGGAATCAATTTATTATTCCCCAAGAGGATATTGGAGGGGTAAATCAGCAGTCCATAAACTCGCTAGTGCTGCAAAAGTGAAAAAAACCACTGCGGCTAATTGGTTATCCAAACAGGCACTATGGCAGATTTATCTACCACCGCCTAAACAAATTCAATTCTCGCATTTTGATGTGACCGCTCCTAATGAAGTTCATCAGGCTGATATATTATTTCTGCCACATGATCGTGGTTACAAATACGCTTTAACCGTAGTTGATATTGCAAGTCGATACAAAGAAGCAGAACCGTTAAAAACAAAATCAGCCACTGAAGTCGCTTCTGCATTTGAAAGGATTTATCGACGAGGTCCTCTGCACTGGCCAAATCTATTGCAGGTTGATCCTGGCAAGGAATTTCAGGGTGCAGTGTTATCTACAATGAAACATCATAATGTCACCATACGACGAGGGCATACTGCGCTACATCGCGATCAGGCCATTGTAGAACGATTTAATCGGACGATTGCTGAGCGGTTATTTGGATATCAATACGCAAAAGAATTCATTCAAGAAAAGCGATCCCGTGAATGGGTCAAAAGGTTACCAGCTGTGATTACCGCACTGAATAATGAGATTACTAGAACAATCAACATGAAACCTAGCAACGCTATTAAAAAGAAGTCTATACCCGTACAACCACAGAAAGATTTCAAAGAACCAATTCTTGGTAGTAATGTCACTGTTAGGTACTTATACGAACCAGGAGAGCTTGAGGGTGGTAAAAAAAGGGCTACTGATCCTATTTGGAGTGTTACTGCACACAAGATATCTAGTATAACACGATCTACGGGTAGACCTCCAGTCTATAAACTGGATTCAACTGCCCCACAACGAGGATTTACTCGACAACAACTACAGGTAATTCCCGAGGATACTCAATTGCCACCGCATGGTCTTAACTAGCACCGTTGCGTCTATTGCACTCAAGACAAGTCAACATCACATTGTTTCTGACATGACCGAGATTGTTATTTTTTCTGTCTACGGTGAATTGGCGAGGATCCTTATCCGAATACTGCCAACGCATTATACAATTGCAACTCGCGCAGTGATTATTCTGTTGTTTCTTCAGCGTAATTATTAATTCAGCATCAATATCAAATTCTCGTTGTTTTTTTTTTGTCCTGTTGTTTGTAACCGGAGATTTTTTTATTAATGATGCTAACATCAATATCATTTATTGTGGTGTCATCATCGTCACTGGCTTCGCCAACGACAATTCTTCGAAGTTGATTTATTTTTCGTACTCTGGATACTGCGAGATAGACTAAATTCGACCATTCGATGTGATTATCCACCATCCAAACAATTGTATCCGATATAGTCAATCCCTGTGAAGAATGTATTGTTGCTGCGTATCCTAGCGTCCACGGGGATTTATTAGCACGCAATGCATTTTCGACGACGCTGATATCAATCAGCACAATATCATTTAATACGAGAATTTGTTTTTCACTTTGCCCTGGAATATCAACTTCAATGTTTTGTTTTCGTGTATCCGATGGCCTATAACAAAGAGGCACTGGAAGTGTTGCAAATCTTTTTTTATGCAATTCAAATAACTTCATCTGAAGTGTGTCCCTGACTATTTTTCTACTTGCAATTATCAAATCATTTGGTCTCCATGTTTCCCAGAAATCATTCATTGGAGTTTCTGAAATCACTTCACGCGCTATTTCGCATTGGATTCTATCCGGTTGTAATCTAATTAGCGCTTTGAATTCTCGTAATCGTTCATCAAGTGATCTATAATCAGTGGTAATTTCTTCATAATAGTCTACAAAACCCCTTAGCCATTCATGTGGAGATGCACCGACAAATGGTGGTGGTTGGCCGTGATCACCGCACATGACAACTTTTGTGTTTTTGTTTAACAACCACTCGAGAAATGTTTGTAATACATCTAATGACACTGTGCATATTTCATCCCAGATTATGATTTCAGGAATGAATTTATCACCCATACGCTCAGGAGTCCATTTGTCACCCTTCCATCGAAAAAAACTGTGATAAGTGCAAGCATTTACCCCTCGTTGTATCATCTCTCTGGCGAGTCTGTGAGTCGGTGTTAACACAATCATGGTTGACCGACCAAATAATTCAATTGCACGAGTTGTCTTTCCTGACCCACCACAACCGTTTAAATAAACTGTCTTGTATCTACATACTGGATCAGATACCGGTGGTGCATTAGAAAATTCTGATTGAATTTCAATACGGTTATATGAAAGATATTTATCATCCATGGCAACGTCTGCCGATTCACAATACTCATGTAGCATCTCCTTTTTAAATCGCCAACGCCCCCACGCTTCCTCCGGATCTGTGAATTTAGCTACAGCTGATTTGTATTTATTGTGTATATACATCGAATCAGTGGCCACTCTAACCGCGGTATTAGGAAATCTATTTATCATCGAAAATAGATTAATAGAAGCATAGGCTAGCATAGATGATCTTAAATGTGTATACTGGGAATTATATCCATCACAGTAGGTAACAACCGTACCCATTTTCTCACCATTGGATAGAAAAGCATCCTTACGGGATACAAGTTTTCCCTGTTTCATTAAATCCGTTACAATAAAATCGTATTCAGCGACGTCTATGATCAACCGCGAAGAATATTTTGCATTGTCGTATCTTCCACCCTGGGTAAATTTACCGATTATTCTTCGTCCGAGATCCTTTGCTTGTTCTTTTTTAATTTCAAATAACTTCTTAGACCAATTCATGATTTGTTCTTCACTGAAATTCTTCGAATTTCCATCTGGAAACTGTTTTCGTAGTTCGCTGATTATACGATCTAGATCGGGTTGTGGTAGCCAAACTTCTTTCTGAGCTCGATAGCATATAATAGCCTCGGAAACAATCAACGATATTAGCATACCACAATCAATCATATATCTCAATAGCACTATTGGCATCCAGTGTTTTTCAGATAGGTGTCTACCGAGCCAAACATAACTACACGGATGTAACCCTGTAGCGAATTCAAATGATACTTCACGAGCGAATCCGGTTAAATCAAAATCAGGTAATGGTCCATTAATCGCAACACGAGTCATTTCATGTGTGGGGTGTCCAAATCGTTTGAAGTACTCAGCACATTCCCCATATCCGAGAAAACTTCCAGGATAACACGCGGATATATCAATTGAAATCATACCATCACGTGAGTATTTCGTATTCCACAGTCCTCCATGACCAAATTTGACGCAACTCAATTTAACATCCTCAAGAAAATCACTTCGTGTTGGACGCCATGAGTTTTTTTCTCTTGCGAAGTGAGCTACCACTGATGGAATAGTAAAACTACCCGTGAGTAGTTTTTCATGGAAACTCTCCGGTGAAAAATCATTAGCGATTTTTCTCATTCTGTTATCTAATTCTTCAACGCGATATAATTCGCCATTTGGTCTTACAAATTGATCAAATCCTATTTCGGGATCTTCATCACTTCTAAGTAACCACACTGACACAGGATCATCCTCACACAACGCATGAATAGCATCGAATAATTTCTCTTCATAGAAAACATCCCCGACGAACTCCTTAGGGATATATTTCACGGTTCGTTCTCGTGGAAATACTGTTACCGCAGGTGTCCACGCGTGTTTGTTATGATCAATAATCTGTATTGGAGCTCCTCGCGATTGATATTTCGGTTCGTATAATACTTCTCCGGTTATTGTTGTTACTGATATTGGGAATTTTAATGATGCTTCTAATTTAGCTATATCAGAAATCTTTGCACCGTGCTGTTTCACTGTCAGTTCCCATTCGGTTATTTTCCTACGTCGCAGATCAGTTAGTTTATTTCCTCGGGATGCATTTGTGAAGTGTTCCATTACCCGTGTTGCTACACAATTCAGTGAACTAGAATATTTCATAGGAGCTAGTTTTGCGATATCGGGTTTATCATTTAACGGATATATCCCATAAACCATTGCTGTTACGGGATAAGATCTTTCGTAGTATGGTTTGTCAATGCCGGTTAGAATTCCTGGCTTGGAATCTCTACTCACAATGACAGCTTTTTTATTCTTGAGGATTGGTTCAAATTTATCCCTAATAATCCATTTGCCATCGACTTCGATAATGAATTTTATTCGGAAAAAATACCTTTTTTCCCCAACACGTGAAATTATCACTGCTGCTTTTTCATCAGTCATGGTAGCATCAACAACACCATCAATTCGAAATGTTGACCAACAATAAGATGCTCCATCACGCTTGAATTCATTAAAACAGTCTCTGATTTTACTAATCATGGCTTTATCAAGAATTGTATTCTTTGGTGTATTAGAAACTATATCGAGATTGAATTGAGCATCTTTCCAGGGTAATCTCTTGGACGTTTTTTTTGGTTTATCGAGATTAAATTTAGGATTAATTTTTAATAATCTCTTAAACTCTTTCATGTTTCCGTCTATTAAACGTTTTTTTGGTTTATCGAGATTAAATTTAGGATTAATTTTGTTACGTTTTTTTGGTTTATCGAGATTAAATTTAGGATTAATTTTTAATAATCTCTTAAACTCTTTCATGTTTCCGTCTATTAAACGTTTTTTGGGTTTATCGAGATTAAATTTAGGATTAATTTTTAATAATCTCTTAAACTCTTTCATGTTTCCGTCTCTTGGACGTTTGAGATTAATTTTTAATAATCTCTTGTTACGTTTTTTGGGTTTATCGTGATTAAATTTAGGATTAATTTTTAATAATCTCTTAAACTCTTTCATGTTTCCGTCTATTGGACGTTTTTTGGGTTTATCGAGATTAAATTTAGGATTAATCTTCAATAATCTCTTAAACTCTTTCATGTTTACGTCTATTGGACGTTTTTTGGGTTTATCGAGATTAAATTTAGGATTAATCTTCAATAATCTCTTAAACTCTTTATCAGTATTGAATTCAGCATTTTTCGAAGGCGTTCTCCTTAACTCCCTCATGCTATAATTAAAACAAGCATTTAAATGAAGAATTTATATATAATGAATCACTGTAAGTGGCTTATGATTGGATCAATAACCCCGTGTAACAAATCATGCAGAAGCCAATTCTGTGGGTATCATATGCAAAGCTTTCGTTGGCCCGTTACCTTGCATACGATGTGGGGTTGGGGTTAGGGGAAAATCTCAGTTGTGTTTGAATTGCGGTGGAAAGCGATACAGGGAGTTGAAGCGTTATTATGATAAAAGAATAAAAAATGGACAATCAATCAGAAATTATGACCCTGACACTGATAAAATCCCTGACGCTGACAAAGTTAGTATTCTTGACAGAGTCAAGGATAAAATCATAAGAACTCCTCAAGACTACATCGAAAGATTTTCCAGTGATGTAATCATTAAACCAAACAATGAATTAGACAAATAGTATTTAGTATACGAATGAACCAAGAATTCAGACAACACCCTGTGATTACAAATTATGAAGCATCCAGTGATGGTGTTTTAAGAAACCGTAGACTGAAGAAACCAGTTGGTGATGTGAATAATCATGGATATTTGAGGTTTGGCGCTGGAAAGAAGAAATATCTCAATCATCGTTTCGTATTTGAATGTTTCAATGGATTGATCGAGGATGATTCTGTCATTGATCACATTGATTCTAATCCAATGAACAATTCTTTATCAAATTTACGAGTTGTTACACAGAGTGAAAATAATTCATCTGGAAGGACTGGAAAATGCTCAAAAAAAGCGAGACCTGTGAAATCTTTGAATACGATAACTAACGAAGAAAAAATATTTCAATCAATAACCAGCGCCGGTAGGCATTTCGATATTTGTTCACCCTCAGTACGATATGTTGCAGAGGGGATTTATCGATCTGCGATTTCAAAAAAGACGGGACAGAAAATTCGATTTAGTTATGTCTAATGCGTCATATTTTTCATTTAGAAATATGTCATTGTTATAGAATATGAATTCTGAAAATATGAATAGCATTATATCCGAGATTTCAAAATTGAAAAGTTGGGATATTGAACTATCAGATGGGTTAAATCCTGATCAAATCATGTCTGATTTTCAGGATATAGAATACGGAGTTAACAACAATAAATATATGCTGCCAAAGCAATACGCGCTCATCAAAAGAATTCAGAATTCTATTCGGGACTCTCTTGCATTCTCCAGTGACGTAAGTGTGTTCGCTCCGTTATATACTATCGTAGAACGAATACGAAAAGAATTAGGTAACGAATACGAATTGAAAAAGGAGGTTAATTCTAAAATTAGAAACCTACGGGCGTTAATTCAAGAAAATGAACAATTTTGATTGACCATTTATCATTATTTGATTGTGACCGTCCCTCATAGAGATTTTAATTTTTTTTAGCATTTTTTGATTGACAATGTCAAAAACAGTGAAAATATTTCACACTGAATAAAAATTGATGGACGGTTCAGATTGATCAATAAAAACAACAATGTGGAAACGGCACATTACATTTTATTATTATATGAAAAAGTGCCGATTCCACACCGATCGTAGAGGCTGTTATAGGATGAAATAACACTTCCACGGTGGTGTTAGGTCGGATTGAAAAATTGTTTTACAATTGAAAAATTGTTTTACAATTGAAAAATTGTTTTGCAATTGAAAAATTGTTTCTGATTTCAAATAATGGTCAATGAAGCATTAACAACCCGATTGGCTCGTGAACGACTGGATGCAATCAGGAGATTTGTACCAATTCGTGACTCTGTACGGAATAAACTGCAACAACGACAACAAGCGCAGACTGACTTTTCTGTGTCAAGTGAACAACTGTTTACTCCGATAACAAGTGCGACCAAAGATGTGAAAAAGTTAACTAAAGCAGCGATATACGGAGATATTCCTGAGCGAGAACGAGTAAAGAAGGCGCCGCTGCTTGATACGCTTGAAAAGATAGCAGCAGAGACCTGACAAACACGCGCAGGGATACAACAGTTATCCAGTGATATAAAAACTCAGCGCGAGTATGAACGATTAGCTGATATTGATGATTCTGCGCCTGAAACTCAAAGAGTTTCCACACCTGAACCACAACCTGTTGATGTCGTCACCCCAAGAGGTATTCCCTTTATAGACAAATTCACCGAAGAAGCTATAACAGAAATCAAACAACATCAATTAATAAAACCCAAAGATTATGTGGACTTTGGCGTTTTCGCTGCCCAAAAACATTATTCAAGGAGAGAGTTTTTAAAAGACGAGCATAAAAAAACCACAATTAAACGAGACGACTGGGTAGATTGGTTATATAAAATAAACAAGGATATTACTGGTAATTTGAAAAAGGATACAATTGAGTACAGATCTTTTAAAGTAGGAGCTGATAGTTATGGTATACAAAAACAACAAGGTCGAGGCCGACAAAGGCAATTACTTGATGATAGTGAGGGCGCAACTGGTACAACTGAGGAAACAAGCGGAAAAGGATATTCGATTGGAAATCCAAAGGATTTCAACGCTGGAGTCTTTGACTCTACCATGACATGTCCTGGTAGTGTTCTCAGTGATATATCACGGTTAGAGGTTCTCATCGGAGGGAAACGAGCCGGAAATAACTCACCGGAAATAATTAATGAAGCAGCTGATATCTGTAGACGATTATTTCAGGGTGGTATCATGGATATCAGCACATATCGAGATTTCATTGGCGAGTTAGTGGAAAGTGGGTATCATAGTGACTGAATTGAAAAGTCAATTGATTAGATAAATAACAATTGAAAAATTGTTTCTGATTTCAAATAATGATCATACACTACAATCATGATAAACCAACCCCCGTCTACGTAGTTAATTCACGGTTTCCAGTTTATAGAGCATACTACGGAGATGGTTTAGGTAATACCATTGCAGGGTTATTTGCGAGAATGGCTCCAAAAGTGATGCCGTTGGCTAAACAATTAGGAATGAAAGCAATTGATGTTATTCGTGATAAGGGTATTGGTGCTGTTGGAGATCTTGCGGGAAAAGCGTTTTCAACTGCGAAGAATAAATTAACATCATTAGTGAAATCACGGATGAAATCCAAAGGATTTTCAAAACCGTTACCGTCTACAGCGGAAATGCCTGCGAGTGTTAGTAGAATTATAAATAACGCAGTAGATGAAAAATTTGCGTCGATGGCTTTAAACCCCGACCAAAGCAATATTGCAAATATGATAGCAGGAAGTGGCTTTAAAAAACTACGACGATGAAAATGGAAAATCGCGATTTAGACTCTGATAAATAGAATAAAATGTTCAAAAGGTCACCTGATCCAGCGTTTGATATAGATGCCCCAGTTCGCAAGGATGATTCTGTACGCGATTATCAATATTACGCCTATCATGCAATAGACCCAAATAGTCGAGCAAGAATCGATCTTCAAGTCCATGATACCAGTAAATACTTTTTGCCTTGTGAAGCGTTTATTGAAATCGAAGGTGAACTTGTAACAGCTGCTGATACTCCTGCTGTACCAGCACCGTATCCAGCTGGTACTCAAGTCGGGTTTGTCAATAATGGTATCATGGCGCTATTTGAGAGTGCTAGATATCTCATTGATGGAAAAGAAATTGAGTCGATAGATCGCGATGTTGATGTGGCTACAACAATAATCGGGTTAGCGAGATATTCTGATGATTATACAAGATCAGCAGGACCTTCTATGAGGTTTGCAAAGGATAATAAAAATACCGCTGGAGTAAATTCATTTATTATAAGACGACCAAAGAATAATGCTGGTAATGCTAATATTGATGCCGAGGATATGATTATAAACAACGATCCTAATTTCAATCTCGGAGCTTCAACACGTATGTCAATGTTGGAAGGGCGGCGTAAATTATTTTCATGCGCAATTCCACTGCATCATATATTTGGATTCTGTAGAAATGTCCGAAAAGTTATCTACGGGGCGAAGCATACAGTATCGCTTGTACGAAAGGGTGATGATAATGACGCAATCTGGAGGATTCCCGCAGACAATGCAAATCCAAATGCTGATGCCGGTAAAGTCAATTTAACAAAAATATCATTGTGGATGCCAGTGTTGACTCCATCAATCACTGCAAAAGAACGATTACTATCATTTATGGACCATGGAGGAAAATCATTACTAAGTTGGCTAACGGTAAGTACATATATTAAACTATCAAATATCAACGGGGTATTCACCTGGAATCTAGCATCAAAACAGGGCACTGCTGCGCCACGTCATATATTCGTAGCGTTACAGGATAACACACGAGTTGGCGATCAACGTTTCAGTCATATGATATTTGATCAATTAGGTGTTAAGGACGTCTCACTGAGAATAAACGGCCAGCAGGAACCATCCGAGGATGTACAACTCGATTACGGTCAGAATCATATTGCTCGCGTGTATCATCGTCTGTTGTCGTTTATGGCACGTGATCAAAATGTCGATACTGGTCTGCAAATATCACAATACGACTTTAAGAGTTTATATCCTATCTATTATTTCTCACTGGAACATCTCGATTTGATGAGACAATCCGTCGTTGATATACACTTTAGAGCTAATGTGCTTCGTGGTGCTATTGCTAATTACAGAGCGGTTGCTGTCATTCTCAGTGATAAATCAATGCTACTCGAAGGTGTTGGTGGAAGAATGAGAGTGGTAGATGCACCAGTGGAAAACATGTAATTGAAATTGTAAACGATTTAGAATCAATCAATTATGTATAATGTCATATAGTAATATTAGTGTTGCGTTAACTCCTGGTCAAATCAAAAAATTGCAATCGGAATCAGCTAAAAAATGTGGAACCACAATCACGTTGAAACCCAACCAAATGACTGGTGGTGCAAATAAACTATCGCTGACAACTCGTCAGGTGAAACATTTCAATGATGCACTAGTAGCAAAAAAGGGTGTTCAGATTACTCTCTCTGCGGCTGCTATCAAAAATATGATTAAAACAGGCGGTATATTTCCGTTGTTAGCTGCGATTCCAGCATTGATTGCAGCAGCAGCCCCAGCGGTGGCTAAAGCGGCAGCGTTAGGAGCCGTTGGTACTGCAGCAGGAATGGCACTAAAGAAGGCAACTGGGAAAGGATATAAAAAAAAGGGAAAGGGTCTAAGACTACCAGGAACCCCGTATTCGTGGTACAGCGGGAGATCCGTTCACGGATCAGGCCTGAGACTAGGACCGGTTTATTAATTGGAGAGTCTATGACTCAGGAACCTATGGTTCCCATGTCCAATTTTGATTTACTCGATGCTGCTAAAAAACTCGCGATTAAAAACTTCAGAGGTGTCTTTATGAAAGATCAATTACCACATCAACCAAACAGCGTTGAAACCGGAATCATTAATTTAGATAACAGCACCGGACCTGGAACTCACTGGGTTGCATACGCTATTGATCCACGTGGCATTGTTTATTTCGATTCATATGGATTAGCCCCACCAAAAGAGTTTATGCGTTATATAAAAACCCTTCCAGTGAAGACTTGGTATTCTACGCTACCAACACAACAAATGAATGACCCACCAATATGTGGCAGCGAAGTATTAAATGTCCTTAACGCTATTTCTAACTCCTTGAGTAACCCAAGCGGAAAACCACCACATGTTGTCGTGAATGAATACACTAGTAATCGCTGGCGAAAATCGAAGATTTTTCAACGAAGTCGTCAAAAACGATTTTAGAGAGAGAAAGAGTTTTACAATAACATGATTGATATTTGGGGGAGATCTTTGAAACCCAAACCCGATGACACTGCGACAGGTGATATAAAAAAAAAATTAAAGATAAAATCGCTGAGACGTTAAATTTAGCAAATGTTGACCCGAACGAAATAGTTGTATTTCAGGACAAACAGGGTAAATTGAAAAGCAGTGATGTGTCATTGGATGATATTTTGATACGGCAGCGCGACGCCGCTGAAAACTCTATTGCGCTATATTCCAACGACGGACGACTTAAACCAGGCGCACTTGTGTCTACGATCACCGACGCGATTGCCGCCCACGACAATAAGATTACCACCCAAGACAACAAGATTGCCGCCCAAGACAACAAGATTACCGCCCACGGCAGTGAGCTGGATGATCATATACGAGGTTATAATTCTTTTCGCAAAAATGTCGTACATAAATTCTTTGGAACCCCGCTTGTGGTTGGCATGACTCTCACTGAAATTAAAAACTATCTATCGCTATTCTTTTTTAACAAGGACGCGGGAAGGATGATGAATGAAAATGAAATCAAGGCAAATTATCTCGATATTTCTAAACTAATAGAATATTTTGAGCGGGTACAAAAACCCACTAGCGACGTAATTGTTAGGTTTTTTGGAACCCCGCTTGTGGCAGGCATGACTCTCGCTGAAATCAGTGAGTTTATCGGCAAGCACATTCACAATGCCTACATCGCTAATAGTTTCTTTGGTGTCCCGGCTACATCTACGATGACTCTCAAAGATATTAATATGTTTATGGTGAGACAAACAACACTTAATACCATCGTGGATAAATTTTTAGGGAGAACACCTGTGTCTGAAACCACATCGTTGACAGGCCCGACCCTCGCTGAAGTTAAAAAAGCTATTGACGAACAAAAGCTCACCAGCGAAATTGTTAACAAGTTCTTTGAGGGCAGTAAACCCCAAGATATCACGACAAAATTTTCTAACATCGACCGGTATATTAAAGACCAAGCAGAGCTTAAAGCCGGAGACCTTCTGGCTTCATTCTTTTCTGACAGGAGGGTGGGGGGGATAATAGATCCTAGCAGAATCAGGGGAAATTATATCGAGATTTACAATGATGTTTTTAGACTAAAAGAAGATCAAAAACCAGCCAATGACGTCGTTAGAAAGTTTTTTGGAATCCCACTTGTGGCAGTCAAGACTCTCGCTGAAATTAGCGCGGCTATCAATAAGGTAAAAATTCCACATAGTGTAAGCGCCGTTAATAACATCGTGTACGCGGTTGATAGTGGAACCTTTGATTGGATCCGGGGAAATGAAAATTATCTTCGTGTTGGCAACAGACATACTGGTGTACCAGGTTGCTACCGACTTACAATAATACATCACCGTAAATTTGATTTGGAATTCAGCAACACAGGTATCAGAGGTGTTAACACATTGATGTATATACTAGAGAAAATACCACCACCTCCACCCTCTATACCAATCCCGCTTACGATTACTATAAGCAATTCCGACGAGTATGTGATTAGGGAGCCACTACCCTGGATAATAGAATTTGTATCCGGTATCCCCTCATCCGATCCTAAAACCACTTCGTTAATAGGATAATTGAAAGGAAAATCCTTCGGATTTCACAATTGAAAACGCTAGCGTTTTTAAAATAACAATGATTTCATCAACGCAATGTCGCTATTATCAGGTCAGAGAATTTCAGACTAGACTCAAAACCCTCACTGAGGAGTATCAAATAAAAATAAAAAAATACCGACGAAGAATCACCGCAATTGATATTACTATGTACTCGGTGTCAAGCGTTCTCGCTGGCGCCGGAATAATACTTGCATCGGTTACAATGATTGCCCCGGTCGTAGTTCCAATTTGCATTTCTGCGGTGGCTATAATCGGGGGTATATCAACCGGGATAGTAAAAAAGATATCATCATGCAGCCAGAGTAAACTGCAGAATTACTTACTTCAATTTCATATTGCATCAACCGCATATTCGCAGTTATCCCTGATGATATCGTCGTCACTCGATAATACAATTATATCAGATAGTGAATTCTCAGCGATGGTCAGTATTTTTGATTCAGCGATATCAAAATTAGAGCAACAACATGAATATAATAACAATGACAACACCGATGGAATTGAAAAACACAAACCCAAAAACCAGAATGATCTCAATAACCTCAACGATATCAGATTGTGAGTTCTCAGTGATGGTCAGTGTTTCCGTGATATCAAAATTAAAGCGACAACAACAGTATAATAACAATGACAACACCGCAGGAATTACTTCAACGAGTAGTGGAGAACACGAACCCAGTACAAACAAGCATGATATCAATAACATCAACGAATCCTGAATTCAGTGTGAATTTCCCTAGCCCAGTCCCCGTGAAGGAGATAGCGCTAGCAAAACTACGAGTGTATCACAGTTGGCCTAATATCAGATCAAAATCATTTGGTGGTCAACAACCCAATAATTCACTGGTATTTGCGAATAAGAATAAACCCGACGGTACCCCAGACTGGAACGTTGTTTCCATACCAACTGGGTCATACCAAATCGAACAAATCAATAATGAATTCGCGCGTAGAATAAAATCGATTACTGGAACAGAATCGAAAATCGCTATAACAGTTCATGAGCCGACGCTATCATCCGCAATTGAGATAAGCACAGAAGGATACGTCGTAGATATCTATCAGAGTTCTATTAGAACCGTACTAGGATGGCCTGAAAAACCACCGGAAAAATCCACCACCGACTTAACCACGGACGTAGAATCATATCATGAAATCAATCCCAGTTATCGAGATAATTTATCTGATATAAGAAAAGGAAGAATCAGCGATAGATTTATATTTACCAACAAAGACACATTGCAATGGGATTTTATCATTAAAAGAACAGCCGAGTCAGCTGTTACTATTTCATTTACGCTAACTGACGTCCGTGGTTATTTTAATGAGATTAAACAATTATATGACACACAACTAGAACAACTACGGAAAACAAGATCGCAAAAACACGTTGAAATAATAAATCAACTTATATCCGACATGAAATATATCTATGAACTAATTATTCAAACAATAATTAATGACAACAGCGACAATAAACAACGATTCCTAACCGATTACAATACCACAGAAGACAATCTGCGTAATTTCAAGTTTCCGAAATACAACGCTGATGAATTAGCAAGAATTGTTAAAACCGATATCAAAGCGCTACAAAAATCAGATTCAACTGTCCTCCTCAAATATAATAATGATCCAGATGGTGGCGGTAGGCATATTGCCCCGCATAATGTAAATATTTCAACGGTGATTGCGCTCAATTTAGTATGTGATGCAATCGAAGGAAGTTATCAAATTAATCTAGAGCAATCAAATCAAGCTCAGCAGGGATATATTCTTTATTCGTTTGCACCAATAGCTCCTCCAGGATTCCTAATTATTGAAAACCCAATTAATCCTGTCTACATGCGATGCCATAATAATTCGTTAACGAGAATTAATTTCCGACTCACCGACCAGTCAAATAATTTAATTGATCTACAAGAGGAGGTGTTAGCGATTAGTTTGTTTTGTAAAGTCCTAAGGACTTTCATCATAAAGACTGGATCAAATCATTTCTTATTTTTTGTTAACCTGTAGCAGCAGAGAGGGCGATGACCACATCGTTGCGACCAAAATTGATTAAAAAATCGTAAAGTCTCCGTTTGCTAAATGGAGACTTATTTTTTTTTGGTTAAAATGAGATTCGTAGGAAGCCTTATTTTTGCTTGAAAACGTGGTCTGTTCGCCCTCTCTGCTGCTTATAGATATACAGATAGACAGACAGACATATAGATATACAGACAGATAGAAAGACATACAGATATGTATACAGACAGACAGACAGACAGACAGATACATATACAGACAGACAGACATATATATATATATATATCCAGACATACAGACAAAAAGATATACAGACAGACAGATAGATATACAGACAGACAGACAGATAGCTACACAGACAGACAGATAGATATACAGACAGACAGATATATATGCAGACAGACAGACAGATAGATATACAGACAGACAGATATACAGAGAGACATACAGACATATAGATATACAGACAGACATACAGATAGATAGACAGACAGACAGACAGGCATACAGACAGACAGACAGATATACAGATAGACAGACAGACAGATAGATAGATAGATAGATAGATAGATAGATAGATAGATAGATAGATAGATAGATAGATAGATAGATAGATAGATAGACATAGATAGATAGATAGATAGACAGACAGACAGACAGACAGACAGATAGATAGATAGATAGATAGATAGATAGATAGATAGATAGATAGATAGATAGATAGATAGATAGGTAGATAGATAGATGTACAGACAGACAGACATATATGTGTGCAGACATACAGACGGACAGAGAGATAGATATACAGACAGACAGATAGATAGATATGCAGACAGACAGACTGATAGATATACAGACGGAAAGACAGACAGACACATTGATATACAGAGGGACAGACAGGCAGACAGATAGATATACAGACGGACAGACAGGCAGACAGATACATATATACAGACGGAGAGACAGGCAGACTGACAGATATATATATACAGACGGAGAGACAGGCAGACCGACATATAAATACGGACGGACATACAGACAGATAGACAGATAGATATACAGACCGACAAACAGACATACAGACAGACAGATATACGGACGGACAGACATAGAGACAGAGAGATAGATATACAGACGGACAGACAGAGAGGCAGATAAATTTACAGACACATAGATATACAGACAGACAGGCAGACAGATAGATATACAGACAGACAGACAGATAGATAGATAGATAGATAGATAGTTATACAGACAGACAGAGAGACAGATATATATATACGGACGGATCGACAGACAGACATACAGACAGATAGAGAGATATAGAGATAGATAGATAGATAGATAGATAGATAGATAGATAGATAGATAGATAGATAGATAGATAGAAAGATAGATAGATAGATAGATAGATAGATAGATAGATAGATAGATAGATAGATAGATAGATAGAAAGATAGATAGATAGATAGATAGATAGATAGATAGATACATAGATAGATAGATAGATACATAGATAGATAGATAGATAGATAGATAGGTAGATAGATATACAGACAGACAGATATGTATGCAGACATACAGACGGACAGATAGATAAATATGCAAACAGACAGATATATAGATATACAGACAGACAGACCTATATATGTACAGACGGAAAGACAGACAGACAGATTGATATACAGACGGACAGACAGGCAGACAGATAGATATACAGACGGACAGACAGGCAGACAGATATATATATATATATATATATATATATATATATATATATATATATATATATATATATATATATATATACAGACGGAGAGACACACAGACAGACAGATAGATATACAGACGGACAGACAGGCAGACAGACAGATAGATATACAGACGGACAGACAGGCAGACAGACATATAAATACGGACGGACATACGGACAGATAGACAGATAGATATACAGACCGACAGACAGACATGCAGACAGATAGATATACGGACGGACAGACATACAGACAGAGAGATGGATATACAGACGGACAGGAAGACAGGCAGATAGATTTACAGACAGACAGATAAATATTCAGACAGACAGGCAGACAGATAGATACACAGACAGACAGACAGATAGACAGATAGTTATACAGACAGACAGACAGATATATATATATATATATATATATATATATATATATATATATATATATATATATATACAGACAGGCAGACAGACAGACAGATAGATTAGATAGATAGATAGATAGATAGATAGATAGATAGATAGATAGATAGATAGATAGATAGATAGATAGATAGATAGACAGACACAGATAGATTTACAGACAGACATATATATATATATATATACAGACAGACAGACAGACAGATAGACAGACATATATACAGACAGACATACATATATACAGACATACAGACAGATACATATACAGACAGACAGACATATAGATATACAGACAGACAGACATATTAATATACAGACAGACAGACAGATAGACAGATATATATACAGATAGACAGATAGACAGATATATATGCAGACAGACAGATATATATATAGATAGATCGATAGAACTGAGGATTTATGGCTTTATATTGAAATTTAGATACTTGAATTCTGTCATTATTGAATCTTATTTACTTTCACATTTATTCTATCAGCCATATTGTGTAACCACGTCAACCAGCTGAACGCGAAATTCATATCTTAACCAGTCATTTAAATTCTGGGTCAATTATTCCGGTTATTTGTCTGTACACGCGAACACTTGCCATGCAAGATCGACTATTAATAATAAAGATTTTTGTCATGTGCTTGGAAATCTCTGCAATGACTGGTTGGCTTAGTACATAGTAACATTACATTGCTTGGCGACGTGAAACAAGTCGCCATTGTACAGAATACATTAGTTAGCTTGGAATACGGACATTTTACTGGATTTATACATATTCTGTAAGTACCAGTCTATTAATTTGTATTTAAAAATTAAACTAAGTGTATGTTATATACTCGCTGAACATGTATATGTTCATATTATGCGTGTTGGAGAGAGAGAGAGAGAGAGAGAGAGAGAGAGAGAGAGAGAGAGAGAGAGAGAGAGAGAGAGAGAGAGAGAGAGAGAGAGAGAGAGAGAGACGGTAGTTACAACCACAACATATTACCACGTCCGTATATTAAACGGCAGATAACTTAAACACTAGATCATCAAATATTTAGAAATATTATAATATTAGTGTTCGTTGAATTTGTTTTTATATTTTTAGAGTAAAATAATAGAACACGCTTCGTCAAAACAAATTGTCCACAATAATGTATACAAGAGGAAAATTAGGTATGCACATGACATAAGTTTGCTCTTTTTCAGTCTAACCCTTGTGTCAGCATTGTGTTGGAGTGACGGTTTAATTTTCTTTGAGCCAGTATCTGTCAACGACAATCTGTTACAACGAGAAAATGGCCACTGGAGGACAGACAGAAAACCGTTGCAGTCTGATTAATGTTGAGGGAGTGACACTACAAGACCGTAAGTATTCTATAAATTATATTTTTAGAAAACATTTGCTTGTTAATAAACCGTCAATATATACGTATATAATATATTTTGTGTGTTTTTGTTATCATAGACATAACAATACGCAGTAGAAGCAATGTTTATTCGATGATGAAAAGTTGAAAGAGATTTTAAATTTAGACGACGTCAGGGTATATTTTCATACAATTTTGTTACCTAATGTCTGACATACTAAGTCAGGGTATATTTTCATGCACTTTTGTTACCTAATGTCTGACATACTAATGGAGTATGTCAAGGTATATACATGAACATACCTATTATAGTGGGTTGGGTAAAGGAAATAGACACTCGAACATACCTAAAATCGTATAGGGGTTTGGGTAAGGGAACTATACACGTGAATATACTTAATATTTTATAGCGGGTTGTGTAAGGGAAAGATACACATGAACATACCTAATATCTTATAGGGGGATGGGTAAGCGAAAGATAATGTAACATGAATATACTTAATATCTTATTTTGGGTTGGGTTAGGGAAAGAAGCACTTGGACGTTTTGAAGACTGCAGTGTGCTGGGCAAGGGAAAGATACACGTGAACGTTTTTAATACACCGCACGGTTGGGTAAAGGAAAGATACACATGAACATACCTAATATCTTATAGGGGGATTGGTAAGGGAAACATACAAATGAATATGCTTAATATCTTATAAGGGGTTGGGTAATGGAAAGATACACATGAATGTACCTAACATCTTCTAGGGGATTGGGTAAAGGAAAGATACTCATGAATATACCTAACATCGTATAAGGGGTTGGGTAAGGGAAACGAGGACTTGTACGTTTTTAAGACACGGCAGACTGCTTGGTAAGGAAAAGATACACTTGACTATTCTAATACACTGTAGAGTGCTGGGAATGGGAAAGATACACGTGAGCGTTTTTAATACACTGAGCGGTTGGGTAAAGAAAAGATACACGTGAATTTATTTAATACACTGTAGTGTGCTGGGTATGGGAAAGATACACGTGAACGTTTTTAATGTACTGAACGGTTGAGTAAAGGAAAGATACACGTGAACGTTTTTAATGCACTGAACTGTTGGGGAAAGGAAAGATACACGTGAATTTTTTTAATCACTGTAGAGTCCTGGGTATAGGAAAGATACACGTGAACGTTCTTAATGCATTGAAAAGTTGGGTAAAGGAAAGATTCACGTGAATTTTTTTTAATACACTGCAGACTGCTGGGTCAGGGGAATATACACGTGAAAATTTTAATACACTGCTGAGTGCTGGGAAAGGGAATGATACACATGAATATTTTTAATACACTGCAGAATGCTGGATTAGGGAAAGAAGCACTCGAGTGTTTTAATGCACCGCAAAGCGCTGCGTAAGAAAAAGACACACGAGAAAATTGGTAATGCCCTGCAGAATGCTGGATAAGGGGAAGGGGACGCATGAACATACTTTGGGGATGACATCTCCACCTAATAACCAGGTTCAAGGTTAATATGCAAATATGGGTGCATACCGCATTTAAATCATATTAAGGGGATCGATAATAGTTCAGTTTATTTATTACACATATATATGGTTAAAGTGGTTACAGAGTGAGTTAATATGTTATTCATTGGTCAGCTGGGACTTTATGTATTTCACATAGATATGGTTAAAAAAGATACCGAGTAATTTAATATAAATTATTGATTTGTCAGCTTGAAATTTATATATTTCACATAGAGATGGTTTAAAAAACCTACTGAGTAATGTAATATCTGTTATTCATTGTCAGCTGGAACTTGATGTATTAGACATATATATGGTTAAAGAAGTTACAGAGTGAGTTAATATGTTATTTATTGGTCAGCGGGATATATTAAACTTTCAAATGTGGATAATATTAAAAACATTTGATAACAGATAATGCTGAGCAATGTATAAATTCACACATTCAACAAATATATTATCATTTTCTGTCAGACGGAAGCAAAGCACAAATGTGTGCTTATCAAAGCATCGGGTGGGTAAATGAAAACTATAGAACTTTGAACTGGAATTAATCAATGATTAATAACAGTGAATATTCTCAAATTCAAACGTAAACATATAACGTTGAATCGGAAATTAATCAATGATTAATAACAGTGAATATTCTCAAATTCAAACGTAAACATATAACGTTGAATCGGAAATTAATCAAGGATTAATAACAGTGAATATTCTCAAATTCAAACGTAAACATATAACGTTGAATCGGAAATGAATCAATGATTAATAACAGTGAATATTCTCAAATTCAAACGTACATATATATAACGCTGAATCAGAAATAAATTAATGATTAATAGCAGTGAAAAATTCTCAAATTCTAACGTAAACATATAACGTTGAATCGGAAATTATTCAATGATCAAAAACAGTGAATATTCTCAAATTCAAAGGTAAACATTACAACGTTGGATTGGAAATTAATCATGACCAATAACAGTGAATATTCCTAAATGCAAACGTAAACATTACAACGTTTATATTTGGAAATTAATCAATGACACACAGTTATATTTTCGGAACACTTTCAGTGATAAAGAGAAGAAGAAAAATTTCAATGCAAACTACCTTTATTTACTAACATAAATATTTTGCAAACAGATTTTCTATTTTCTGTCTGAACTATAATCCGTGTTAATTTCGAGTATAGACTATCTGTGTACAATTATTAATTCAACACAGTGAAATACAGTGATATCAATACGGTCATACTTGTGGAAAAAACTTTTCTATCAAAAAGGCTTTGCATTCAGCACGTGAAGTGATTTCAATGCAAAATAGTTTTTACATTGAATCCAAATATACTAACCTGTGCTTCCAGTGATATTTCACTTAATAAACCTGTATGAATAATACAGTCAACAAGGACATAACCAAATTTGCTAACGCAAAAGAAAGTGTGCGCACAGTAAAATACAACGCTGCATAGTTAATGCAAATAATTCCAAATAGGATTAAAGAGAAAATATCTCTTAAAAAGGATTCTAAATTCTCAAAATTCAATAGTCAAAACACGAATAAAATTCAATAGTCAAAACTGGAATAATACAATAAGGTAATTACACTTTTAATATCTCGCCCTAGAGAAATCCCTTTAGACCGATCTATACCCTTTTTTACAAAATAATACTAATAATAAACACGAACATCAACAAATACAAACAACAGCAATTAATACAATGGCCCACAACAGCTTCGCGTTAGATAATTTCTTCCAAATGGAAGAAGAGGACCCCCCCAAGGAAAACTAATTAAAGGGAACAGGCCCAACTATGTTCAGGCTATATATATATGTCCCAAACACCAGCGGAACAAAGACCCCCCATCCCGACAATTTTAGCATCCCTCATAGCTAGGGGAGTACAAGGCGAGGAGATTTTCACCCACCTGGGAAAGGGGGTCTATCTCTTGTACCCCAAAAAACCCCAATCCTTAATACCATCAGGGAGCATAAAGATAGGTTACATAGTGGCACAAGTGACTACACCCAAACCTATATCCAAACTCATCAAAAAATCATACACTGACATTTTCATTTATCTGGCGTCCCGTGTGAAATCCCTATTGAAACTTTTGTTCAAGGCTTTGAGCATAGAACACAAATTAATGTCATATCTGCAAGGAAAGATATGTACAAAGCCATCCCGAAGGTTCACGCTGGGAAATTGATAATGAGGGTGGAAGCAAACCAAGCATATAGTGTGCCATAAATGTTTAAAGTGATGCCTTTCTCGTAACATCGTGGTTCGATAACTGCAATTTAAATGGACTATGCTTCATTTGCAGTCAAACAGGCCATAACAAATGGGTATGTCCCACGCAAAACAGGGAAAATACCCCAACACCAATGATTAGAGACAACAACTTAACTAACATTCAACCAAATCATACAGAACATACATATGCAAATGTCACAGCTGGCAATACCCCCCCCCAAATCAAATAAGACCTCCTTAGGACACCACAGACAACACTGCGGCAACAGAAACAACCGACAACACATACATAAACACAGAAATAGAGGGAGAAAATACTCCATTTTCTAACCCCACACAAAGGAAAAGGAAAACACTCATCAGAACAAGGGCGAAACCAGCACCAAAACAAGCACCACCAACACAGAAAAAGAAAAACAAATCAACAACACAAACTAGGCAAATGCCACTACCAAAAGAAAAAAAAACCTAGCACCAAACACCAAATCCAAACAAATGAACAGACCAAACATGGTTCACTAGGAACCCAAGAAATAAAAAAAATGATAAGAGAAATGATTGACAAATCACCACTACTTCCCCGTTTAGAAAACAACACTACCAAAATGAACAAAACCACCACAACAACAAAACAAAAAACAAAGACCCAATAATTATAACATATAAACAACTCAATAATAGATACCCATACAAATTATCACTAAAACAATAATGGTGAATAATATTAGAATTACATCACTTAACATTAATGGAATAAATTTTGATAAAGCAAAACAACTAATCGAACAATTAAATAAATATCATATAATATACCTACAAGAAATGCATAACTTAAACAACAAAGTAAAGAACTATATAGAATACCATCTAAACGCTATATTTATAACACAATAAGACAAGGTATCTAACCAATCAGGAGTCGGAATCATAATAAACAACAACCTCAAAAATGCAAACTGGACTTTACACAATACACCAAAAGACCTAGAAGGAAGACTATTACACATTGAAGTAGACAAACTACACATAATCACCATACATATGCTACCCAGAAGAAGTTGGAAAATACCATTTATGTACAAATTGTCTAAATACTTACAAACATACAAACTACACAACACTATAATATTAGGCGACTTCAACACAGTAATACAAGACGTAGACAAAACAAATGGCCTAGCCAAATGGGATAGAGATGTACTGCACCACATCAAAGGCCTAATAACCAACAATAATTTATTCGACACCTATAGACATATTAACCCAACCAAACAAGAATACACATATACAAGACACACAATGGCATCCATAAAATATCACTGCTATATGAACACCAACTACAGTCATAATGCCATTGCAGTCCATGTAACCCCCAAAAAACAAACAAATGGGGAAAAGGCACATGGAAACTTAACAATACTATACTTGTACTACCTGAGTACCAAATTGAAATACAAGACCCACTGCAAAACACACAAGAATACAATCAGTATTACATGTGGGATCAGACCGAACAACTCATGTAAAAATCAGTCAGAAATACTCTAGAATGCAAAAACAACAAAACAATTTGGTTCAATAAGAATGTAATAAAATAATAATTGACCCCATCTCAAATGAAACTGATCTACAAAAAGCACAAACACAACTAGATATTATAAATAAATTTAAACAAAACGGAGAAAAAATAAGAGCGGGACTCTACCAAGACATATACAATATTGATAAAAATATATATGAAAGAGAAGAAATAAGAAAAGGGATGGAAAAAAAATATCACAAAACTAATTTATCAAAATGAAGAATACAATCAAAAAGAAAAGAAAATACTAGAATACACATATAATTACTATAATAATTCATATACATCACAACACATACCTAAACAAAAATTAAAGAATACACAGAATCGATAACACTACCTAAGATACAAGATGTACAGAAAAACCTATGTATACAAAAATAAAGGATTACCAACCAATATAAAAAATTGGACACCATTATCATTACTTAATACAGATTACAAAATACTAATACTATAATACTAAGTAAAATATGAATAGATTAAAGGAAACAATAATTCCCATCCAAACATAGGAGAAGGGAGAAATCTCAAGAACAACATTTTACCAATAAAAACAATAATTGAACAAACGCAACAGAACAAAATAAACGGAGAACTAATACTGATCGATCAGGAAAAGGCCTTCAATCGAATAAAAATAAAATACATATTTTCCATCCTAAACAAATTCGGATTCGGAAAAACTTTTGCAATTGGATAAAAACGCTATAATAATAATAATAATAATAATAATAATAATAATAATAATCATAAAAAGGACTTGTATAGCGCCTCATCTTTCGAAGCTCTAAGCGCTTTACACCATCAATAATGGTATGACTACACTACAGAACAACAAATGACAAAAACAATGAAATTGGAAAACATAAAAACATGTTGAAAACATATAAGATACAAAACATGATTAGGTCGCTAAGTTTGTCCCTGCATTCGAAACAGGTGAGTCGTAAGAGCACTCTTAAAAGGGACCACTGTGTCTTTGTGTCTAATTTCAATGGGCAATTCGTTCCACGTCGCCGAGCCCTGGTGTACAAACGAACGTTGTCCATATGACTTTGTTTTCACCTTGGGACCAATAAGTATACGATTATCAAAAGATAATATAGAACTAATAGAGAAAGCACATATACAACAACATACAGTACCTAATCCAAATCAATGGAGCGAAAACAAAACAAAATTCCCCATGCAACGCTCAGTTAGACAGGGATGCCCTCTATCCATGTTACGTTACCTACTTGCCATAGAGATACTGAGAAACAAAATCCAATGTGACGAAAACATATCAGGAATCAAAATCCCAAACATGAAGGAAGAGTGCATAACTTTCCAACATGCAGATGATTGTACACATTTCATAATAACTCAACAATAATACAAATATCTAATAGACCAATATAAGAAGTTTGGACTAGCATCAGAATCAAAAATAAACCACGACAAAACTGAAATATTACTAATAGCAAACTGGAGAGGAAACCACCCTGGCCTCCCTCCCACACAAGTATTACCCCATGGCCAGTTTAGAACCCATGTCAAAGTTTTAGGTTATAATTTTGGCACAAACAAGAAAAACATAAATTTTAACCAACTCATGCGAAAAATAAATAAACATATATATAATTGGGATTCCAGACAACTAAACATACTAGAGAAACCACATATTGCAAAAACATATATATACAACTCAATTTGGCATGAATTCGACAACACTAACTTCGAATTCATATACATTTACATAAACAAAATTGAATAAAAAATAATTAACTTCATATGACATGGAAAGATCACTAAAATAGCCAAATATACTCTACAAAAAGAAAAGACACAATGAGGAATAGGCATACCAAATTTATGAATTAAAAAAATCAACAACTACTTAGAAAGACTAAGAAATTTAACACCCCACCCCACATACTTTTGGCAAGCATTATGTCTCTACTGGTTTGGCTTTAAGCTACCAAACCGACCAGAAGTATTCCAAAACAACAGCATTATAAAAGTTCTGACACCACCAAAAACAACATACAGAATAAAAAGTAATACAAACATATAGACAGAATAAAGAATTTTGGACCCCCAAAATAAAAAAGGATATACTTTACTAATCGATAGACAAATAGACATGAAAATCAAAATTAAAACACTGTATAATTTCCTTGATTGGAATATAATATGGACAAACTGGTTCAAAATCAGAAATACAAAACATAAAGCAAAAATATTAGAATATCTTCAAGATGCATGGTGGACACAAGAAAAAGCGTTTCAAAGGAAAATAATCAAATCAATACCACCATGCTTCCTATGTAAACAATATAGAGATCACAAAATACACATAATACTAGAAGGCACCAGCATTGATCAACAGACAAATATAATTAAAAATAAAATTACACAAAAATTGGATCATATGATAACTATAACTTACTATACTCAAATCAAATTAAAGAGAAAAAAACTATATGCTGAAGTTATTTAATTTATATTGATAGCAATTGAGATGATGAGACTAAACGTATTTCACACTGAAATATAATCTCAGAAAGAAAAAAAAACTAACAAATAAACTTTGAAAACAACATTGTACAAAATTATAGGAATACAACCCACAAGCGTGACCCAACTCATCCAACAGAGCAAAAACACGATTCTTATTATCACGACGACATGATAAGGAACACTATTTGGGGGAGCGAGATCCCTTCAGCCACTATGTCCAAATGTATTATTCCAGTTATTCTGCAATGACTTTTCCAACAACCTCTGTTCAACTAGAACCATTTACCTAGCAATGAACATCCCCTTACAGGCAGGTATATAAACATGTATGTGCATGTATAAATATGTACTTCCAAATTAATACCAATTGTATTTAATCTTTGAGTAAATATGAAAACCTATGATTTCCTTGAAATATATTCCAAATTTCTATTTTCTATCTTCATAACACATACGGGGCAACAAGAATATGCAGCTGGCAGGTGATAAACCCCATGAGAAGTCAATCACATGCAAGCAACATATATCTACCACCACACGTCATATAGACCTTTTACTTATAACCTATTATACAACTATGCTTTCTCAAAGGAAACTAGCTACCTATTATCTTATACTTTGAACTGAAACGAACTACTAACATCTACTTTCCATGCCAACTCTGCTGGAACCAAAAGGGATCCAGATATTGACCCTCCCATCACAGTGCCCAGGAAACGGGCACAATGCCCCACAGAATCATTAGCGGAATTGTAACATATTTAGATGTGAATAAAACACAGAAAAGAATTATGCCTGGCATAGGTTTTTAAACAATCTGAATTAGCTTGACTTACGACTTTAAGAAAACAATATTTTGTTTTAAATGGTGGCCTAACGTTAGTTCTGTGCCAGACGCTTTAATTTTTAAACCCAATTTAATATGGTTCCCCTCTCCGCGGTAGTCTCTAAAGTTACACTTTCTACTAATTCCGTGAATAGTTCAAACTTTATAGTTCTTTCAATGTTGACTAAGAGTTTTCATTAAACAAGAATTCATGGCAATGATGCTAATAATTACTCCATGACGATAATAATTGTTTTAGGTTCAAACATCATTTTACAGCGTACGATAGGCGGCCAGTGTAATTCTTGTAGAAAGAATCCGATAAAGCCCGTGTTTGCACCAACGATTCACTGCAAGCTACTGCACTGCACGACTTCTCACATGCAACCCAGAGACTAAAACCAATGTTGACAGAAGTGAAATGGTAGTATTCGGTACAGGCGAACGCTTTTGACCACTCACTGCAACTAATGATAATTTCATATTGCTGCTGTTGATGAAGATAAATGATGATACTTTTTTTCATTAAAAAAATTATATGATCTTATTCATTTTTTTCATGATTCCACTGTGTAGGATAGGGGTTCATAAAAAGGCCGGAATACACTGAAAAGCCGAAATACGCATGTATGTACATGTTCTTTCTGTATATCGGTTTCCACACACATATTATTTTGTTTTTGTTTGAATAATAATAATAAGGAAAATAAAATAAGATTAATGTGATTAATGTGATTTTGATACGAATAATCTACTTTTTTATATTTATAACACAATTATTGTAATGATGTCACTTGTTCGTACTTAATTCGACAGACCTGATACATGGCGAGACGTAGTAATATATGCAGAGTGAAAGGGAAAAGTATCGAAGTATCAACATTATTTCCCGACATTATATTACATATTTAATATAACTTTTAATTATATAGTTTTTGAAAAGTAAATAACATTTAATTTAACTTTTGTTTCAAAGGTTTTCAAATATTTGGCATATATATATATATATATATATATATATATATATATATATATATATATATGTATATATATATATATATAAATATATATATATATATATATATATATATATATATATATATATATATATATATATATATATATATATATTTATACCACATACGTTAAAAATAACATGGCATTTAAAGTGTTGGTATAAAGCAAATCTATATACCAATACTATTGGTATATCAAATAGTGATCCGCCCATAGCGCAATAATACGAATATATAAACATTCTTTCTACCGTAGGCCTATAGCTCTATGAAGAATTTCTACTCATTCATTAATCATAAATGACATGAAATTAACGACACAAATATTAATAGTCCCTGTTTTCTAAATATTAATAAGGTACGCAATTTCATCGGAATCCTGTCTTTTTCCTCTCCCCCTCTCATGCAAAATAAGCACAAATCTGGAGTGAGAGAGAAATATATTGCGCTGGACGAAAACATTAAAGCTGAACTTGTACCAAGTAACCCACAGTACTCTGTTTCCTTGTAAACCTATGCTTACGCTTTCCTTGGGATTTATCTATAGTATTCATAATATCAATGATACATAGTTGCAATCGTCAGACGACACACAAGGCCTACATGTTAAATTTGTCGGTTACGATGCGCACATACTGTATTGTGTTTTAAGCCTTTGTTGTTGTTTCTGAAAACCCGTTTTAATCGAGTATTAATAATTAAATATAAAACTGTCCAAATGGTCGCCAGCCCACCCACCCCTCTCTGGAGCAAAAATACACGAAAATACAAGCGTTGTGGATTTGTGCTTGTGTCATACGACGATGTCTCTGGACCTATGAATGATGGCAATGTTAGTCAAGACGTAGAGAGAGAGAGAGAGAGAGAGAGAGAGAGAGAGAGAGAGAGAGAGAGAGAGAGAGAGAGATGTTTAGTCTGTAGAATCGCTAATTAAATCAAAATGATGACTTAGTTGAACTGTCAATATATTAAAATATTCTAATTACCTCTTGTTGGTTCGTGATTCCAATTCGTTTATATTCCACGCGAATTTCCATACGACAGTAGGTCAATGCCTAACAGTACATGCATATTCTATAATAAGATCACCGTGTTTGCAGTGCACTACTTTCTTCATTAAAAAAAACAACACAACAACAAATTTTATGTTTAAATAATGCGTATGTCTTATATTAATTTAATAAATGTGAATAAAAAAAGAAAATGAAAAAGAAAACAATCAACTTATCAATTTGAATATGTGATTGTGAATAACAAGAAAAATCGTAGAACTAGATTTTGTAGCAGACAGCCACTTGGTTGTGAGGAGGTCATTTACTCGGGCAATATATCAGGAGCACATCGTAACTCCAACTTGCCAATATTTGTATTTGTATGTGATATAAATAAAATATATGTATAGTATGTACGCTGTATCATTGATATACCACTCGTTGTATAAATTTTTCATTAAAAGGAAACTCGGGCAAGCCTCGTTTCCTTTTAATGAAAAATTTATACATCTCGTGGTATATCATTGATACAGCGTACATACTATACATATATTCTATATTTATATCACATACATTAAAAATAACATGGTCTTTGAAGTGTTGGTATAAAGCTATTTGATATACCAATAGTATTGGTATATCAAATTGTGATTTGCCTATGGCTTATGAATACGCTATTTGAAGATGTTTTTATTGCTATTATACTCTCTAAACATGGTTATGAATTTCTTATAATATTACATAAAAAAATAGCAAAATAATGATTTTCTTGTAATATATTTTATAGAAACCAACATTTTTATATAAAAAACCCAACAATACTCAATTCAGGAAAAAAATATTATTGAGCTCCGCCCTGTGTCGTCTGCTGTCATCTCTGTCAACACTACTGTTTCAAGTCTCTGCCTCTGGCAAAAATCAAACTCTGTGGAACAAAGAAAACAATGACATCAGATACGGAGCAGGATCAAGAAGCAACATTTAATCTACTAAACTGTGAGTTAATTGGAGAGTTTGATAGAAACAAGGCTGAGACATTTGTAAATGAAAATGATCATTGTGTTAGGGAAGACAGATTTGTACACCATGAGCCTGATGATATACTAAACTTTATAGAAAGTAATCAGAATGCAAACACTTTAAAACAGACACTTTTTGATGTAAGGCTAATGACAGAATTCTTGCAGTCAAAAAACTTAATTCAGAAAGTTAGACAAGATAAATGCATCTGAATTGGATCAGCACCTGGCTTGTTTTATACTCAGTGTTAGGAGAAAAGATGAATCTGAGTTTAAACCGAACAGCTTAAGAAGCATCATCAGCTCCATCGATCGCCACCTTAAAATCAAGAAATATGCAAGTACAATCATGAGAGGAACAGACACAAATTTTGCATTAACAAGGGAAGCTTTTCGGGCTAAGCAAAAAGATTTAAAACCTAAAGGAAAAGGAAATAAACCCAATCGGAGTCAACCGATCACAGATGAAGAAATCAATGCATTGTATAGTAAATAAAACTAATGGGGATGGAAACACCTGAAGCCATTGTTAACACATTGTGGTTTAACAACTCTCTACATTTTAGTTTGAGGGGAGTTACTGAACATTACAATTTGAAATGGGGTGGGGTGGGGTGGGGTGTTACACTAAAGAAAGATGTGAATGGCCTGGCATATTTTGAACTCAATGAAAGGCAGACCAAAACAAGAACAGGAGACAATGTCAAGGACATCAGGCATATTAATCCTAAGATGTATGAAAACAAAAACAACAAAGAGAGAGAGATCCACTTGCTATCTACAAACGGTATGCTGAGCTAAGACCAGCAGACTTTTGTCAACGTGAAGATCCTTTCTATATTGCGCCCAACACTATGCCAATCTCAGCGACAAACCCAAAATGGTTTAGGAAACAGGTCGTTGGAATTAACAAACTTGGAAGCATCATGAAAAAAATGAAAGAGAAGGCAAATATTATAGACAGAAAGAAATTAACAAACACAAGTAGCCACAAGTATTTAATTCAGAAGTTAAGACACAAAAACATCCCCCAACTGATATCATGCAAATTTCTGGCCACAAAAACGTGCAGTCTATAAACAGCTACTCAAACATTAGTGAAAAACAACAACAGACGTACTCCAATTACCTAAGCAACACCCAAGTAATGATGTTAACCCCAACCCCACAACAAAGAAATTTACAGCTGCACAGCTGCTGACTGCAATATATCAAGTTCCCAAACGTGTAATATTCAGCAGAATAAGATTATCAGCAACCCATTTTACGCATCAAACATCACCGTACAAAATATGTTTGTTATGAACGAGATCACTAACTGGGTCAACTTTCAACAGGCGAATTCTCAAACGGGCCCACACAGCTTAAACGTAGGAGAATTATTGAAAGTGACACTGACAGTCAGTAGAAATAGCGAAATATGGACATAAACAATATCAATGAAATGTGGTTAAGGTTAAATTGTTTAATTACCTATTGTTCCTTCATTATTTTGACATTTCCGGCTCGAATAGTACGGTTGCAATAGATGAAAATGGCCGCACTGATACTGTTCATGTCAACGAACGCTGCAAATTAAATGTTTGCATGCACATTATTAAAAATATTTTGAATGTTAACTATTAGCCTTGTATTTTCATTTCATTAATATTGCTAAATTAAACATATATAAATTAATATGAATGAAGTGTACAGGAAATTACGAATAACTACAGAACTTCTTTTTGGAGCGTACATACATGCGAGGGGTTGTGAAGAGTTCACTCCCCTAAAGTGCGCTGTTTGTGGTCGTCAGTTTTATCTCCCATATTAAATGAAACCTGATGTGGTATAAATAAAATATATGTATAGTATGTACGCTGTATCAATGATATACCACGATATGTATAATTTTTTCATTAAAAGGAAACTCGGCCAAGCCTCGTGTCCTTTTAATGAAAAATTTATACATCTCGTGGTATATCATTGATACAACGTACATACTATATATATATATATATATATATATATATATATATATATATATATATATATATATACATATATATATATATATATATATATATATATATATATATATATATATATATATATATATATATATATATGATATGACAGTTCATTGTATGGGTGTTAAGAAAGTCTATTTTTGGAAATATGTGAACGTTGATTAGTCATACATGTTTGAATAGCAATGAAAAGCAAAATAATTTCAATTTATATGAATTATTTTTTTCTTACTTGATTTGACATATATTATAAACGGCGAATTGAAATACATTCACGAAGTGAAAGTGAAATGTAACAAAGTACCAAAATGTATACGATTGTATACATGCAAGAGTGAGATTAATCCTGTTATCGTAACAAGTCACGATATATGATGATAGACAAAGACAACGCTGGTAAGCAATTAATCCAATAGTATTCAGGATTATGCTCCTCTTGAAAATAGATTTTTGTTTTATTAGGATTTTTAAAGTATCTTTAACAATTTTTCAGTCATATCGCTACGATGACTGCTGTGAGGCAGTTTATAGTGATGTCTAGCACTGAGACATCATGCCACAGACATGTAGCATGATGTCCCACCTAGTCACATTATCCTGACACCAGTCCGACCAGTCCTAACACTAACCTCTTAATGCTGAGCGTCAAGCGAGGCAGTTGTTAGTACCATTTTTGTAAGTCTTTGGTATGACTCGGCCGGGGATCGAACCCGCGACCTCCCGCTTCCGCGGAGATCGCTCTAACCACTAGGCCACCGGAGCGTTTTTTGAAAATAGAACAACAGGTCATGTGCACAAGACAAGGTAAAATAAATCTAACCTTAAACAATGAAATATACGATATTATGACGACATCTCTGGTTCATGTTTAGCATCTTTAGCTGTAATTGTCACAGTTCATACATTAATTTTTCGTGTCCTTTGTCCAGGTTTTGATCAATTAGTCCATAGTTCAACAACAGTTGTCTGACTCTCCGTGAAAATCATGTATTTTTTTTGTCTATGTCGATGTGGCGTCTGAAGCGTTTGAACAAGTGTGTGTTGTTGCTCTATCATTTCTATCCAGTCTGTTTTTCTCAACTCAAATAGTTTATGACTGTCGGCAAGCCGGAATTCTCCAGTGCATACTAGAGCACTCCTCAGGTTTCTGAAGTGTCAGGTTATTACACAAATTCCGTCTGCGTTTTCGTCTTCCATTCAACTATCTGTTTTAGAACGTGGTTCGTGGACTCACAATTATTATTTTTCTACATGCGGTCTATTTGATAGATTCTTAATGGATCAATGACTTTTAGTTTCGTATTTGTCTTTAGTTTTTTTTTTACGAAAGTACTTCCCATGTTTAAAAAAAAATCATGGTGTGAGTACCGTTGTCAGAAAGCAAATAGTAGGATTCAGGGGGTGCACCAGCAGATGTATCCCATACACCACAATCGTCTGAAAAAGAACTTTTGCCATTATTCTACCTCTTCTCAAGGTTTTTCGCATTATTCAAAATGAAATATACATTTTCTTATAAACAACATGGAATGCATTCTACTCTTGAATCTGATTTTAACAAAAATTCCACTGATTTTCCCATGTCAAGAAAATAACACTGGTCTAATTTGCCTTTTGCTGGATGTTTGTGTGTGTCATTTCCGTCTTTTACCTAGTTGTGTGTCAGTTACTTCGTTGATTATATCTGTAGGTGACTCGTTACAAACGTGTTTTGCCGTCATGTCAGAATTAACAGAAGAAACATATACTTAGCCATCTAATGAGTCATCGACATTTACAATGACCATATGCTCGTTGTTTTCATATACCAAAGGCACCCGTTAGTTCTTTCTGGGACATAAATTTGAGTCCACATTATGCCTGCTGCGGGAGATGCGGATTGGTTCACAGCCCTTCCAACAACCTTACGATTAAAAAAGGTTGTGACTCGGCTTGTAACTATGGCAGATAATAAGAACAAATGGGTTTGGAGATGCTGGCACGTAGTTCATAAATGTACACCATTTCAGAGTAGAAACCAGCAACAACAGCGTATTTCACAAGCTTCGAATAGTTACTAACAACGATACGATTACCACAGCTCAAATCTACATAACTGTTGGACTTTTCATCCCAGTAATTATGATTCAATATCACTTATATTGTGGTTCGTAGTTGCAGTAGTTCGTGAAGGTTTTCTGAAGCAGTCACTGTCTTGAAACTGCATCTATATAAAAAGTTACAATCTCCACAAACTGACATTGGTACAAGTTCCCGTAAAATTTCTGGATTAAACATTTTAAACATTTCCACATAAACTGCATATTTCGCTCCATAGGTAGACATGTGCTCTGATTTTGGAATTAAAATCCCGTAGGTGATGAGCTTACTTTCTGACTTTGCAGCATTGGTCAGGGCATTCTTTTCCCTCAAATAAAAAGCTGTCAGCAGCTTGAAAATATATTTTTACAGAGTCATTTAAATATTTTAATTGAAATTATTATTTGCTTTACCTGATAACTTACGTAAGCATAGCCACATCCGTTATCAAAATCGTGCCCGTTTCTTTAATGTGCTCGATATTGTTATTCTAGTTTGAATACAAAATGTGTTTGCGGGAAAGACAATAAAGGATGTGCAGTTAATTAAAAATGAATTAAAGGACGTATGAAGGACACATTGAGGGAGGTATATTAATGGATTATGTATAGCGAGAGGGCAAGATTGGCCATATAAAGGTTATTTACATATAGTTTAAGTCATTTATTTTATGAAACTGTGTCAATTGCAATTACAAACGGGGATTTAGTAGAAAGCATGAGCATATTAGAGTCCTCACTCCCCAAATGGTAAGAGCAAATTTAAACAAAGACTATTAACTGTAAAATGCTATTTGAATCAATACATTCAATCCTTGATTTGTTCTCTCGAAGTTTTGCGCAGGCAAGAATAAAACATTGTGATTTATTTTTTCGATTGAAGTACGCTTGAAAATAAGTAAGTCATTCAATTCAAATGAATATAACATTAATAATGTACTGAATGGACAGATTATATATATGGATATAAAGAGAGATACAGGAAAGGTATGTAACTGTCGCAAACACGTACATTCGATTCAATGAGAAAAACGGCACGAATAAAATATTTATTTGAAGAATAATAACGACAAACAATATGTCATTCGTCAAGGTATCTGTTTATCTATCAAAAGAGAGAACATAAATTTGAATTGCTACTGTAAGGCTTGTCAAGCATCATATACATCGCAATTGAAAGAACACGTCGTGCAAAGAAACACCAAGTAATCGCGAGACCATGAACTCAAATCTTTTGCTCTCATGGGAATACAATCACTGTGGACCCATTGTCGACAGTTTGTGCATTGCAAGGTGTCATTTTTACATTCACTGGAATAATACATGGGTATTGATCGCTTTTATCCTAAAAAATTTACTTCTCAGTTATGAAATGTGTGGATAATCAACGTCGGGCGTGATGTATTTAAGTGAGCAATTAACGAATAATGACAACGTTGAGCAAAAGGGTGCCTTTTCTTTAATGTGCGCGACATTTGAGTATAAAATGGGTTCAAAGGGATGACAATAAAGTGTGTGCGGTCAATTCGAAAAGAAGTAAGCGACTTAAAAGATGAATTAAGCCGACCTTCACTTCCCGTTCCGGTGGGGCCCCGAGTGGTCGAGTGGTCTAAAGAGTTCGCCTTAACGGATCAGTGTCGACTCACCTCTGTCTGCGTGGGTTCGAGTCAAAGATTTGGCTAATGTAGGTATGTGAGAAAGCTTGCTAGTAGATTCTCGTGGGTCGGTGGTTCTTTCCGGTGGTTTTCTCGGGTTCTTCCTCCACCAATAATACTGGCCGCCATGTATAGCCTATCGTGTGCTGAAAAATGGCGTTAAACCCTACAACAACTGTCCGTTCCGAATTAAGCGGTTTACATAAATAATATTGTGTTCTTAAGTTTGAATAAGAAATGAGATTAAAGGGAGAACAATAAATGTGAGTAAAATGCAGTCAATTAGAACTAGAAACAATATGAATTAGCCGACTTACAACGTCCGTACCGGAGATTATATTCGTTCCGGAACGATCTGTCGTTATCAAAACATCACTGTTTTGGAACGGTCAAACTATTCAATCAAGTACGACCAATTGTCGCATTCTGTAGCTAGGAAAAAGTAAACAATTCGTATCAAAATCACATGAATCATGTTTAATTTGCTTTATATTATTATTCAAACAAAATAATAAATAATTTTTGTGGAAACCGATATATACAGAGGAAACATCTAAATACATGTGTAATTCGGTGTTTTTCGTTGTTTTTTTCCCCCGTTTATTTCCGTGTGTCTAGTAACCGTGTAGGATAGTAATTACCGAAATAAATCTTGAGAAAAGTAAACAAAAGCTCCACCAAGTAGTCCCTAGCTCCTGCTCAGTTTATATCTTTACTAATTTTGTGTTTTATATGTAAAATAGCAAAACCTTCTATTACCTGTACACATTAAAACATATGGTTGTATATTATTTGTTTTTCGTTCTGTTTGTCTCATGTTTTGACATTTGTATTTTTTTGTCAGAGTATTTTAGTATGTGGCGTTTGTGTTATACAGTATTAAACGCGCTACCGTAGATATTGTGACGCACGTCGCGCGCTGCCTTGCAACATCATCAGCATTGTGCTCTAGCACTGCAAGAAAGGAATCCCTTTCCTTTCCCTCAAATGTTCTTGCAACAAATCTTCACATTTTAACTGAAATCGCTCTAAAGTACAGACTAGCAAACGAAACCTAAACTTAATGTAATAAATGTTCCAAAAGGCACAGATTTATCGATGTTTTAAGTTTCCGCCTGCGTTCTTAGCAATGTCAGTATCATAACACAAGTAAGAAAGCCCGCTGAGAGAAATATTCAGCAGACGAGAAAACAAAGAATAAATGAATGGAGGCCTTTGCCAACAGGGATTTTTATTGAAATGCAGGGAGTTGTACGCAAAAGGGATACGAACAAATCCTGTATATAACAGGATAATATTAAATGATTTATTATTATTATTATTATTATTATTATTATTATTATTATTATTGCATTTAGTTTATATCGCAGTAGTCTGACGTTTTATCAATTAAGTACTGCGAAATCTCTGACACGATTCGCCCTTATCGGTAATATAAATCAACAAATATGTTTATTTATATTACGGATAAGGGGAATTCATGTTGTCAGAGATTTCGCCGTACTTTATTGATAAAAAGTCAGACTCTGTGGTTTATATCCACCCATCCGTTTGTGTGGCTAGGGTTATATAATATGGTTAAAAATTGTTTCCTAAGAACGAAAGAAAATATCATAAATTCTTCATATTTTCGAAAGAAAACAATGACGAGTTCCAGGATATTACGCATTATCTTATTTATTTATAATAATACACTATTGAAAGGTTTTTCAATATTATTTAAATGATAGTCAATAATGCTTAGTTTCAACGATGTTGGTTACGTTATTAGATTTACACATGTACTCACGCACGTAACACGCTAAAGTTTTAAATAAAATTGAGGGACAATGTCAATTTAAACACAGAACTTGTTAACGCACTGTTGTTGGTAACTTCAGTTTACTGAAAAACTGTACAGAACTACAATAGCGTGCTTACGGATTCTATATGATGTCTGCTATAAAACCTTTTGTAATACTAATATAAAGTAAGTGATAATGATGACGACACTAATACGACTCTTGTAATTGTTAGATAAGTATAATAATAGACTAAATTTATATGCATTTATTACATGCACCATATATATTATAGGTATATATGTCAATCATTGTTGTGAAAATACATAAGTTATATTAAGGTCTGTATCAAATTCCACATCTGGCCATCACCCCTAGTACAGCGGTGTTGTGGTCATAAATATAATGAAATTCATTGTAATGATAAGACGACGTATGTAAGTTGTTTATTACGAGGGAATTAAGTAGTTGTCACCCAGATCAGTAACTACCACACTATTTCTTATCGTTAACTGTGTACCGTATTATTTTTGTTAACAAGCAGAAATGTCCAACTGAAGATAAAGTTGAAATCTTTACTAAAATACTGTACAAACAAGAATAATATGCTTACTGGTAAAAACAAAATACATTTAACATGGCCTGTGTGATTTACTAAAATAATAATAATAAAGACGACGATAGCGACTTTAATTAAGGTCAGATATATAATTCAATGAATAATAAAACGTTTTTTATACGATGATTGTAACTGTCAGATGTTTTAAGTTGACTTCACTCATGGTCAGATATATAATTAAATGAATAAAAAAAAGTTTTCTTCGACGATAATAACTATCCGATGTTTAGGTGGACATTACTTAAGGTCAGATATATAATTAAATGATTAATAAAGCGTTTTGTTAAGGTTTATATTTTCGTTTCTAAAGAAATGATAATAGTTATATATGTCTATGTAAAAGTGTATCCCTTATTTAAGCGTTTTTTGTGTGTCTGTAAATATGATAATAATCAAAGATGTCGATGAAAACTTGTCTATTGTCAGAAATTAAATTTATCGTAACGATAAGACGACTTATATAAGTTATTTATTATTTTAATATAGGTATCCATATTTGTATTTTTGTGTAGATGTGTATTAATGTGTAAATCAATGTATTTATTATTTTAATATAGGTCTCCATATTGGTGTTTTAGTGTAGATGTATATTAATGTGTATATCACTTTATTTCCACAGCCAACGAGGAACCCTGGTATCAAGGTATCTTGGATTTTAGTAACAAGATGTTCGTCATAAGCTTGGAAGACTGGAAAGTTCGGATTCACGAACTCCAAGATGGACGATTACTGTACGAGTCAGACAGTCTGGAGTTATATCCAAATGCCGTCTGTCTTATCAACGACTCGGAAATCGCAGTGATTCTGAACAACGGTCTGATAAAAATTATGTCAACACACAACACACCTGTTATACGATGGACCAGGGGTTTACGTGTACGGGGAGGACTGGATAGGTATGATGGTGTTGTGTCATTCAATGGGGATCTTGTTGTGTGTGGTGTCAAGAAAAAGACGTTGTGTTGGTGTATTGTTTCCAATAATGATGGACATGTTGTTGGCACCATTCACAAGATTTGTAAAGTGACGTCCTACCCGTTAAGTTTCATTACGGCAAAACATAACATTATTTACATTGCATGTGATGCTCACACCCCTGATACTGGTGTATATGCCTATGAAGTCAAGAATCCCAGTAAATTCAAATATAGCTACAAACATAAAGATTTGGAGGCACCCAGAGGCATCGCGATAGATCAACATGGAAGTATGTTTGTGTGTAACTCTTATCCTTATCCTTGTATTCACCACCTTACGTCTGAATGTCAACTAGTGTCCATTGTCACACAGGGAATACCAAGTGATCCATGGGCCATATTCTGTGATGAAGGACTTCTGTATGTAACAATCTGGACGAGTAATCAAATCACTAGATACAGGACACAGTACCCAGGTAACCCATATTTCTTTTTTAGTCCCATATTTTATTTCATTTGATTTACATCAGTTATTATTGTATTGACATAATATTACTTTATTTTATTGACATAATTTAATTTATTTAGGGACATTAATTATTACTTGACATCACAAATAAAATTACAAACTTGATTTACTGAAAATTTTAAACATTTTAATTTAAATTTAGAAAATAGATGTCAGTTTCGTTATGCACTGTCGCCTTTATTAATGTTAAGTTGAAATAAAATTATATTTGTTGTTATTAAATTTAATATTAATATTGCTTTATCTATGTATTTCTATTTCCTTACTGTTAAGTGAGGTACGGTCTATTTATCAACCAAAATTTACAGACAAAAATACAAAATAGTTATGGACTACTACGACCGGATTGAGAAGCCATTACCAGTCTAGGGCAGTACACAAAATATTTCCTACCAGGTGTCGCTTTTCATCGTGGCGCGTGCCTCTCCGAACAGTCTCTCTTTAAAGGTTCGTGTGTTATAGTTTAAGAAAATGACACATATAAATTAACAGGGGGAACAACATACATGCAAAGAGACGGACAAAATATTTTGAGCGGCTGTGAGATTTTATGATATTTCAGCTAGAGGATATATACTATTAATTTAATTTACTTTTATAAACTACAACAATATTACCCATCCTATGAAAGTCAGAATTTCTCTCAATAGCGCACATATATAGTCCGTGAAATATACTTGTAAAATCGTCAGAAATTATTCTATTAGAACGTCACATTTATAAACGTCATTTAGAATTGATTCAAAACTTGCTCTATCGGCCTATCCCATAATGCACCAATGTTACTTTGATAGTAAATCTTTCTTTATGTGTATCAAAATAATAGTTTGTTGGCTTTTCCCACCAAAAAGCCCACCAAAAATGGTATTTTTTCTGATGATGGTAAAGATGAGTGTACAGTTGTAATGCAAATAAGATTATCTCATTGTTAAATAAAAATATTACCCAGTGCATTATGAATTTATGTTATTATTGTCCTTAATCCTTAATCCCTCTGCAATTTGTCTTTATAGTTACCATTTACTGATTATTTTAAAATTAGTGTACATGTAGCTTACATATACCACATTGGTTTTCATTTTACTGTATTTGAATTAATACCATAGCAAAAATATTGGAGGGGTGTGTATCAAATATATATCACTCAGTGAGATAGTAATCATAAAACGTGTTTTGTTTGTTTGTTTGTTTGCTTGAATTTTAACGGCGCACCAGCACTTTTAGGCTATTTAGCGCCATACATTAGGTTAGATGTTCAAAAATAAGAACATCGACCAGCGATATAAAAAAACCAACATAATAGTTAAATATAAAATGGTAAGATGTTGGTAACAGGAAAATATGAAGCTTCCCAATCAACGGGAGATGTAAATGGTGTATGTTGATGATAAGATGTTGTAAATAAGAGGTGATATTTGCATTAGATAAAAATATTCTAGGTGATGGCATACAAGTTATAGTTTAAAATAGAGATTTACTTCCTTTAGGAAATCTAAAATACAAGTGATTTGTATTGTATCAAAAAGTTCCTTCATGTCATGTACATTATAGTATTTAACACGCGTAGGTTGCAGGTCGGAACACTCGGTCATAAAGTGTTTAACAGTGAATGGCTCATTGCAAGAAACGCACTCTGGTGGATCTTCACCTTCCAGTATGTGGGAGTGGGTTATGTATGTATGACCGATTCTGATTCTTGCAATGACAACCTCCTCCCTACGGATAGTTCTGTAGGAAGGAGTCCATTCTCTCAGGGTTGGTTTGATGGCATGAAGTTTGTTATTGACTGCATCATCCCATGACGCCTGCCACTTCTGACGTAGGTACTTTTTGATACAAGGTTTAAAATCAGTAAACGGTAATTTAATATCCGATGGTTCTTGGGATAGTGCCATCTTAGCAGCCCGGTCTGCTTCTTCATTACCTCTAATACCAATATGGCTAGGTAGCCAACAGTATACTATATTGTAGGAGTTACTAAGTTCCGAGTTTTTGACGAGGATATCGACTAGTAATGGATTATCCAGTTTTCTATGGCGTAGCGACTGAAGTACTGACAGCGAGTCACAGAAAATAATGCTATTTAAAATGCGTTTTTGTTCAATAAATTTCAGAGCAAGATCTATTGCTCTGATTTCCGCAGAAAATATGGACGCATCGTTTGGCAAGCGCACTTTGGTTATGTGCTTGCCACTAATAAAGGCTGCAGCAGCCTTGTCATTAACTTTTGATCCATCAGTAAAAAAAATTGTGTAGTTTTTAAAATCGTTGAGGAGTTCATGATAAGAGTTCTGGAAAATGGCAGGATTTGTCTCAGATTTTCTCCCATCGTGCAACGTAAAAATCACTTTGGGTTGCTTAAGGAGCCAAGGTGGTGTTTCCGAGACAAATGTGTTCTGAACTGTAGGGAGATTAATTTTGATAGTGTCAAAACTGGGTGATATTCTGATGCCAAATGAAGGTATGGCATTTGGTTTGTTTTCGTATAAAGTTTTGTATTTTGGTTGATCAACAGCCGAAAAAGCAGGGTTCAGAGGGTTTGATCTTAACCTAAGAGCGTGCTGTATAGAAAGCATTTCTCTGCGGTGCGATAAAGGTGGATCATTCGCTTCCGCGAGAATGCTTTCACATGGAGAGGTCTTGAATGCTCCTAGAGCAAGTCTTATTCCCTGATGATGAATTGGGTCAAGCATTTTCAAATAAGACTTCCAAGCTGAACCATAAACAATGCATCCATAGTCTAGTATAGAACGGATAAATCTTCTATACAAATTGAGGAGAACTTTTTTTTATCAGCACCCCAGTCAGTGTGCGCAATTACTTTTAGTAAATTTAAAGCTTTTAAGCATTTAGCTTTTAAATTATTGATGTGTGGTATAAAAGTCAGATTTCTGTCGAAGATAATACCCAAAAACTTTGTTTCCTCAACAACTGGAATATGTGTCCCATCCAGCGTGAGTTTAGGGTCATCATGATGTCTTCGCAATGGACAGAAATGCATGCATACTGTTTTCGATTTAGAAAATTTGAAACCATTATTACTGGCCCAATTGTGGATCTTTTTGATATTTTGTTGAAGTTGCCTTTCAATTGTATGCATGTGCTTTGAACGATAACAAAGTAAAAAATCGTTTACATATAAAGAGCAGTCCACACCGGGATTTAAGAACTTGGTGATGCTATTGATTTTGATATTAAATAGCGTCACAGATAAAATACTGCCCTGGGGCACACCAATTTCTTGCTGGTGCATATCGGAGAGGGTAGAGCCCACTCGTACTTTGAATTCTCTGTCGGAGAGAAAATTGGAGATGAAAGAGGGCAGAAGGCCTTTTAGACCTAGATCGTGCAGGTCATTTAGTATCCCGTACTTCCATGTTGTATCATAGGCCTTTTCTATATCAATGAAGACTGCTATTAAATGTTCCTTCTTGATAAATGCATCGCGAATAAATGTTTCCAGTCTAACCAGATGATCGTTAGTACTACGACCAGCACGGAAGCCACTTTGGAAAGGAAAAATTAAATTGTTACTTTCCAAGTACCATACAAGCCGAGAATTAATCATTCGTTCCATTGTTTTGCATACGCAGCTTGTCAATGCAGTAGGCCGATAGCTGTTGGGATCTTCGTTATCTTTGCTTGGTTTGTGAATCGGTATCACTGTTGCTTCTTTCCAGCTCTTAGGTACATTACCAGCAATCCATAAATCGTTAAGTATTTTAAGAAGCAATGTCAGAGAAGATTCTGGGAGGTGTTTCAAGAACTGGTAATGTACTTCGTCAGGCCCAGCGGATGTATCATGGGCCTTGTCTAATGCCTCCCTAAGCTCCAATAAAGAAAAAAGCTGGTTATAATTTTCAGTGTTGTTCGATGTAAATTTTAAACGTGATGTTTCTTTTTGAGATTTTAATCTTCTAAAGCCATCTGAATAATTAGATGATGATGAGTTTTTCGAAAAACTATCAGCAAGAATATTTGCTATGTCACGTTTCGAACTGAAGTTTATATTGTTTATTCTTGGGTGTCGAATATAATTGTGTTTACTCTTTCCATTTATTTTTCGAATAGTATCCCAAACGTGTTTCATTGAGGAACGAGAGTTTAAAGAAGAAATATATTTCTTCCAGGATGCACGCTTACATTCTGTGATTGTGCGTCGAGTTTTAGCCCGGGCAATACGATATTTATTTAAATTTTCGGGCGTTGGACGATTGTTGAATGTTTTTAATGCTTCTTGGCGTTGTCTAATGGCTTCTTTGCATTCCTTGGTTACCCAAGGTTTTTGCGATCTCTTACTGTTCGTTGAGCACTTGGGAATGGATTCATCTGCAATTGAAATTAGAACGGAGGTAAATTGCTGTATAGGATTAACAGCATTGAATACTGTATCATTATTTAGTCTAGCTTTACATAGTGCTTCAAACATAGCCCAGTCGGCCTTCTTTATATTCCATTGTGGAATTGCATCATCAATTTTAGTGTTATTTTCAAGAGTGATTGGAAAGTGATCACTGCTGTGAAGGTCATCAGCGACCTTCCTTTCATAGTCCAAAAGCAGTGAGGGAGAGCAAATTGTCAAATCTATGCATGTGTACGTACCCGTTCCTGGGTGTAAATATGTTGGTGAATTAGTGTTATATAGACACAGATCGTGTCTAGAAATGAAATCTTCTACTTTATGGCCTGTCGTTTATGTGATTTGATCCCCATAAAATGTTATGGGCATTAAAATCCCCGAGTAAAACGAAGGGCGCGGGAAGTTGTTCAACAATATTGTCTAATTCCTTTTGTACTAGGTTGGTGTTTGGTGGTAAGTAAATGGAACAAAAAGTGATCACTCGATGTAGAGTGACAAATACAGCAATGGCTTGTAAATTTGTGTTTAAAGGAATGACTCTGTGAGGGGCTCTATTGTTCACTGCAATAGAGACTCCTCCTGAGGCCATGTCAGCGTTTTGACAGTACGCGTTAAACAGGGAAAAGTTTTTAAAAGTAATTGTATTTGTCTCTTTCAGGAATGTTTCCTGTAAACATAGTACAGCAGGATCATGTTCATTTAAAAGCAGAAGAATATCATTGTAGTTTGCTTTAAGTCCTCGACAATTCCATTGTATGATGGTGTTCTTCATTATAATGTTGTGCTGGAGATTCTGGAGTTAGGTTAGACTATTCCCGGAGGAAGTATGTGTTAGTATTTGTCTGGAGGAAGTACGGGGGTATATTTAGTTTTACTAGGTTTGGAGTTACTTTGAATACATAAAGCAGTTTTTTCTGCATCCATGCTCTCAACGTCTCCAAACCTGTTGTACAGTTTAATGGGGTCATCTGACCCCTTTTGTGGTTTATTTGTTTATGCTTTGTGTTTCTGTCTTGGTGATTTTGGTGGTGGATTGTTATTAGATGTCTGAGTTGATGTTGTGCTTTTCTGTGGCTTATAATTAGGGATACTGGCACTTGTGGTTGAATCGGGTTGATCCGTCTGTGTTTGGGCGTCCTTCGTGCTTTTTGGATTGTGTTTTACGACTGTGGAGAAGGATGGGCCAGGAAGGGATGTTTTCGCCTCGACAAGTTTTCTGGCCTCTGGGTAGGGAATGTTCGAGGTAAACTTTACCCTCTGAATTTCCTTCTCCTGTTTCCATGTATCACATCCTTTGGAACTGGCCTGATGTTCCTTGCCACAGTTGACACAATGCGGAGTTGCTTTACAATCAGCTTCCTGATGAGAGTGTTCTCCGCATCGGCCACATACCTTGGCTCTGGAACATCGATCCTCGTGATGTCCGTATTTTTGAAATTTATGACTCCAGCCAAGTCACGACATCGTATTACGCCTTTGGATGAATTCAGTGTAGTGTGGGCGAATGAGGTCACTGGAATATCAAAGAATGTTTTCATTTTTATGATATTGTCTGTTTGCCCCTTTCGCTCACACTCTACAAGAAGACAATCCGATTGTAGTTTTTTCACACTTTTTGGTGTGCCAATCGATCCCGTAATGGTTTTCTCGATAATAAACGGAGATAAACCTGAAAGCGGTTTAGCATCATCTTTTGACTGAATAACCAAGAAGCGTGGAAATGATTCCACGGCACATGGTTCTTCATCCGAGTCAGACGTACGTTTATTGGATTTTTTTTCCATGATGGCTTGATTGAAAAATTCAGCACCCGTCCTCCCCACCCACCAAGGAGCCCAACAAGGGGACACTTTTAAAGTGCCAAGGATACACAGATGCCATACTCAGTTGATAAAATTACCTTTGGTTGACCCTGAAGTCGCCAATTTCTAAGGTCAGTAAATTTACCCCCCGATTGACCCGTTGAGCCACCGCTATCTGGGAAGTCCTCTAAGATTTGGAAAAGGGAAACATATAGGAATAGAAAATAGGGGAAACGGTGGTATCAAAAGAGATACAAGGAGAAAGTAAAAGGAGGTGAGAGAGTTAATAAAGACTTCCTAGGGCTCGGCGTGACCAGCCGATTTGTCGAGACCGGGCCCATCTCGACCACCCGTCTAAGAGAAGTAGAGGCCAAAGTATTGTGTTGCTACTACCAGGATCCTTCCCTCCCCCGACACGGGACGCAACCCACGGCAAACAGGTTGCCTCTACACGTGGCGAGGCACGTCGGGCCTATTCTACAACCCCGAACCCGCAGGGGGAAAAACGTGTTTTGTAATATTATCAATAAATTCTTCCAATACAATTAAATTCAGTCAAATCAAGGAGTCGTGATACTTGATTAAGCACTTGACTGAGAAATCCAAGGATAATGGCTTCAATAACCACATATATCACCCTGGGTTGGCTATTTCAGTAAGTACCCAGGAAGGTTAATTCATTTTTATAGCCAATAATGCATTTAGCAGTTGTTGACTCCTCCACTCCCCCTTTCTGCCCCCACTTTTTCATCTTAGTTTATTGCTAGATTATTCTCAGGATTGATTTATTTAAAGTATTCCAAAAACAGGTGGTGTATCAAGAGCATGTATCGCTGTGGCCATTAGTTGTCTAGTGTGGTGTTATGATATAAATGGGATGTTTCACTATGGTCATTAGTTGGCTATTGTGATGGTATGATATCAATGGGATGTTTCACTGTGGTCAATAGTTGGCTATTACTGCATATGTTGAGACTGTGTTTCACTGTCAGCATTTACCTTTACCCTCATTTGCACTTCAGAGACTCCCAAATTTTCATTTGATCCTCAGTTGTAATACCAACGTTTGCTTTTGTTTTTACTCAGTCTGACCCCCAGTTTTGACACCAAGGATTTTTACTGTCATGAAGCCTTAAAGGATAAACTGACTGTAGTCAAAAGTTGGACAGTGTGGAGGTGTATCAGGAGCATGTTTCACTGGTCATTAGTTGGCCATTGTGGTGGTATTACAAGATCATGTTTCACTGGTCAATAGTTGGCCTTTGTGGTGATATGTCAAAATCATCCTTCATTGGTCATTAGTTTTGATATTGTGGTAGGTATCGGGAGCATGTTTAACTTTGGTCATTAGTTGGCTATTGTTGGTGGTATATCTGGAGCATGCTTCACTATGGTACTTATTTGGTCATTGTGGTGGTATGTCAGGAGTGTGGGTCACTGGTCATTAGTTCACCACTGTTGTAACCCTTGTTATATCTTGTTCAGTAAAACATAAGACCCTTTTCCACTTTTTTAATATAGGAATTATTTAGAGAAGAAATATGGATAGGACTTTAAATATAATATTTAATTTTCATATATTTGATTTTATTAATATGGTGTAAAATCTATCATTAAAATTACTCTGAATCCTGCATTGAATGCCATCATTCTGTTTCATATCCAGTCATTCCATCAGAGGTCCTAAATATGGATCCAAGATCCATTGAGATGTACAGAAAGGCTCTTAGAAATGGAAAAGAGAAGGTTTTCAATATCAGAATAATGGTCGTTGGTCCATATGATGCTGGAAAAACAACATTGACAAAGCGCCTGTTGGGAAAAGAAGTGAATATACGTGACAGACATAGTACAGAGGGGATAGATATTCAGACAGAATGCTGCAAAGTTTCCTTGGAAACTGGAGAATGGATAACACAAGAGCAAAGTATGTCATGAATCCAAATCTCCATGTCTATTTCCCTCTCTTGTAGATTTCTGCTTAAGCCATTGTGGTTATGACGCTTATTTGCTATATTTGGTGAAAGAAAGTTCAAAGATTATTATACTTAATTTTAGACTGATCTGAGAATATCCAGATTTACTATATATAGTTTGTTTATTGCCAAAGACGCAAAAAGCAATCAATTTCATGGGCAAACAGAAATATCGCATTTCAATCACATTTTTGAAATTTGTTTGTGAAGGGATATTAAATAGCATGAACAAATATTCTTCATATTTATATGTAAAATGGCATATTATAGCCATTACATTTGTTCAAAAAAATGTACATATTACATGTATATATGTATATTGTACAAGATAGAATAATGATCCCACTCCACCCCATCCTCGAGTAAATCATTTGCCTCTAAGCAACAAAGTTTACCAGAACATACACCATCTGAATTTATACAGCATACATAATAGTGAGACACCAAAGGTGAAGGTTGGAAAATTTTTACTTTAAGTTTTAATGTATTTGTTAAAAAAACAGTTCAACTTTTCATCCACTAAATTAGATTTGAAATAAATGAAATTATACTTGTACTTTTTCTAATTTCTATTGGGATTACTATTACAATTTAGTGGCCATGAATATGGAAAATGTTTTAGAGAGTTCTTTGATTTTGGAATGTAAAGATAGAATAAATTAAATTGGGTGTGTTTCATTTTTAGCACGAGGCCATATTGTTGGATAATTGTTTAGCCTTTCTCAAGTATGTTTGTATGACAGGATAGACAATGGCAAACTCCAAGTTCTTTTTGACAATAGGAGCACTAATGTGACCTTTCATATTCAATTTATTGGTGTTTTTGTAGATGAGTCTAACTTGGTCTATTCATATGAAACATCTCTCAGAAAAGGTGAATTCATATCTTTGGCCATTTAGAAAGTTGAAAACCTATAATTCAGTGTAGGGTCCTATTTTATAAAAGTTGTATTTATGCACATCTGGACTATTTTAATGTAATTTGGGGTAATGTCTCTTATATAAACTTTACAAACTTTTTAAAACTCCAAAAGAGGGCACACCTTTGAATTCTAGTTAACTTATAGACAATATCCAGGATGCAATGAATACTAAATTTTACCAAGGCATGAAAGAATATTTATTAAAAAGGCCAATTTTATGTTCAAAGTATCCAGATCAATCAATTTTGTCTGCCTATATAAGAGATGCGGATGCTATTCAGATTTAAGGTCTGTGAGAAGTAAAAATGACATAATACCAACTCCAAATAAGGAATTATTAAAAAAAGTTTTCATTATACTGGTTTACTGGTATTAAACAACATTCCCACAGACATAAGTAAATATTCATTACAGGCTGTGAGGTAATGCAAACACACCTCATCATTATCAGGGTTAAGGTTGTGCAAATGATGACAATAAAACCATAATTACCACAAGCCCTTGTAACGTTTACATTGTCTAATAGCTGTAGGAAAGATAACATCCATAAAATGAGGTGGATGATCTAAGACCATCATTGTATTGTATTTCTATATATACTGTTCTAAAGATTGCCATTATGATGTTAGCTTGCCAATATAATTCACTTGTCCATTACTGAAATCTTTGAGTTTTCTTAACAAAAAATATGTAAAGGCATCTTTTATATTGAATAGTAATGAGCTTTGGAAATCCCTCGGGGCCAAGTGGATCAAAGCTCTCACATTTAAGGATAACTGCCACCTGGGACAATAGGGGCATATGAGATAGCTTGCCAGTAGCTTCCAATGGCTTGGTGGTTCTTCGCAGGGTTTTCCCAGCTTCTTCCTTCACCATTTATTCAGGACAAAATGAATAGCCAGTCATGTGCTAACATGTTGTGCCAAGCTCACAAACAACATCATTGAACTTTGTGAATCTTGGATATCATTTACAACAGATTCATAACATTAGTGAGCCAGTTTTGCACCATAAAACATTATAATATTTTGCAATTGACATGATTTTGGCATTTTGCTTCTGTATGCACTCTTTGGCTTTTAATCATTATCTGCTGCATGCTAACCTGCTTTGTAACATAGTTGCATGGTGAGTGGTATCTGTATATAACCATATAAGCCATTAGCCAGGAAACCTTAATACAGAAGGACCAAAGGGTTTGGGTTTGAGGAAGACAGATGAAGTTAAATACATGAATTTAACCACATTCAGATAGGAACTTCATTAGAAAGGTGAAAGGAGAATGTTTTGTATTTCAACCTAACCATTACAGTAATACAAAAATGTTGATCTATCTCTGTACGTTTTAACAGGATGACATGAAAAATCATGGTCAATCAAAATTACTAATGTAACAGTTGGGCAGTATTTCTATTATTTTTCTTCAAACAAATAAAATATATACCTTGTTAGCTACATGTAGTTGTGTTAGAGCTGCATAACTGTTGAACAATCAGATCGTTATATGTTGTGTGCACTCATGTATTATTAACCGAACACTTTTAGATGCATGATGGTTTCAAACATAGCTGAGTGATGGTGGTATATGTATAATAATACAGTATGTCTAATACACATGTTTTGTACATTTTAATTGATACTTTAATCCCCTTCAAATAAAAACAATTCAGAGTCCTTAAAGGGTACATTGAGACTCCAAGCTGATCTGATGGTAGGAATCCAATTTACAAAATCCTGGTCTTGAGTCCAATGACCTAATTTCTTAGTCACTGTAGTACCCTTGAGTGGAGATCTTAAATCTGAATCATTCTCAGGTTATGACCTTAGGGACATTGTCCAAAATAGGTATAGTTAAGTCCATTAACTATGCTACTGAAAAAAATTAATCATTTGTATAAAGACAAGTATTATGAATATATGTTCATAAAAAAGGATCAGAAAAGAGTGAAAGACAACAAGCTTTGTACAATTTAACAAATATTTTTATTACATTAGAACACAAAGTAAAAATGGGAAGAAAAAAACTTTCGATATTGTCAATAAAATCCTAAACTAATCCAAGAATTATATACACAAGTCCTAGTAATTTAAAATCCTATATAAAATCAGTAAAAGTCCAGAAAACCTCAAAACTGAAATAGATGTGGTAGCTGTTGAAATGTCGATGCAAGTGTATTGTTGCCTCACAGAAATATAAATCCAGGCTTGAATATACATTGTACATTAAATTCCAGTGAAAGTGCCTATCAAACAATTTTATCAGAGCACCATTTTGTATTTCAAGACAAAATACTCACTTGAAATCAACAATTTGAAGGAAACGTTTTCCGCCCAAAACTCTTGGTCACAATATAAAAGGCCAATTAAAAGTGCTAGATGTTAAAGCATAAATGACCTCATAATTACATAATATATATTGTTTTCTCTTTGACATCAGGTCACAATTAGGATTTCTTATGGAATATACCCTTCTAATGACCCTGATGTTTACAAAGCAATAATCAGGGTAATGTAGAATTCACTTAGGAAACTCCAAAACTTTGACCCAAAGAAACATTTTCTTCAATTAATAATGATTATGATATCAACCTGATAAATACAATATAATTTCGTTTTGTAGTAGCTGTTTACATAAAATGAAATAAAGAAAAGTCAATGAGTTGAAGCAGAAAAATTGGACGATATCAAGTCCAACATACATTGTTACTTTCCAATGGCATATAATGATATCAAAATTATACAAGTTTTAAAACTAACAAGAAAATAATTGCATAACACAAGTATGTGTGTGTACCTTAAAGGTTGTGTCGGAACAGTTTCAAACTTGTGAATCGGGTCCTATATCAAAGGATAGAGATGAAACTTCCAGGGGACAATACTGGCAGCCTTGATTATTTCCATTTATGCAGATAAAGCAATTGTATGTATGTATGTATGTATGTATGTATGTATGTATGTATGTATGTATGTATGTATGTATGTATGTATGTATGTATGTATGTATGTATGCATGCATAAATGTCTGTGTTTGTGTGTGTGTTAGGTACCACCAGATGTAATGTATCTGGCATTAGCAGTGGGAAAGAACATTTTATTATATACCAAACTAGATCCTGAATGAAAACTTGGAAGATGAAATTGAATTTTACTCTTTGCCATAACTAGCTTACTCCCACTTCTTTTTTATCATCAACCTCACCTTCATAGACTGAATATATTAAAAATATACAAAAGCTTAGAAAGTGATAGGAACTAAACTACATTGTTATCATTTTTTAAACTATTTTACCTTATCTGAACACAAAGCAAGTCCTATTCAGTTATGCATTGTTTTGCGTTTTTTGTTGTCAAGGATGTATGGGAAGATAACTTGGATGTAAATGGTGTCTGGTCCAATTTCTTTATTAACAATTAATTGCCATGTCTGCAAGGTAAGTCAACTTCAGCTCTAATGTGTCTGTTCTGTCTCACAAAGTACTCTATTTTTGGGGTTTGCACTGAGACAAGGAAATCTTTTCTTTGACTCTACCGTGCAGTTTCCGAATTTCATAGAGTATCGATAGGTGGCAACCTGATTATTCTTGGAGATTTCAACTTTCACTTTGACTGTCCTGGAAACTCGTACACATCGAAACTCATATTTTCAACCTAAAACAGTCAGTTAACCAACTCACCCATAAACATTATTACATTTTAGACAGATTCTTCATAGACCTGATCATAATATTCTCCGATCCACCCATCTATTAAACTTACTTGCATCAGCTCACCTCTGCATTACATACCATCTGGACATATCAGTCCCTTACCCTCCACCTTTATTTGCTACTAAGAAAAACCTCAGTATGATAAAAAGAACCAAACTAATGCAGGCCAATCAAGCAAACCTAACAACTTTCTTACCTCCTACAGCTGAACAAGCCAATAACTGCCTGCGTTCTTAGCGACCAGCTTTGCACTGCTAAAACAAGACCGCTGTAAAGAAGAGAAGCTTTGGCTTTCCACCAGACTCACTATTCATAAACAAGAGTATGAAGCCGCTAAGAAGAACATCACAAACATAGTCCATTTAGCCCAATAATCCCACTACAGTACTAATATCACGGAGAGTTCCAGCTGCAAAGAGCTCTTCAAGATAACTAACAAACTAATGTAATAAAGTCCTTCTAGACCGATTTGAAAAAATTTTCTGTAATTTTTGTGACCAGTGATGTGTATAGCCTGAGTGTCTGGAACATTACTTTCTATTCGTTTCTGACATGTTTTGTCGTGCTAGAACTTGTAATGCTTTTAAAAGCCAAATCGAGCAAGTTTGCTCTCATAGACATTGTTTTTATTAGCGAGTTCAGCTTTTGGGCATAAACTATTGCAAGTAAAATCCATTGCTCATTTGGCCCAGGTGCATGTATGTGAGTTACAGGGGCAAGGTAAAATGGATAGTACTTTTTACAAAAATCGCTTGGACATTTGTTTATAAAACATTTGTAGATAGCTGCCAGTCCTGTACTGTCCTTGTCATCGTCTGTTTCGCGTTAAACTCTGAATAGTCTTGTTTAACTTTGCAATCTTATTTTAATGATACGAATCCCATCTATATGTTTTTGTGTTCTTCATCCCACCCAGTACCCCAAAGTGCAAAGTATTATTAAACCATATAGTCATCAGTAATCTTGACGGTGTGCTGGGGCCGAAAAGCTAGTATTCATTTAGTTACGTCATCAGCAGTTTTGGGTTTGTTTCCTTTTATCCTTTCATCGTCAGATCCTTCAGTTTACTTTTTAGGGCATCTCTTCATCACTCTTATAAGGGTTAGGGTTGTGCAAATGATGTCAATATAATCATAAGTACCACAAACCCTTGTAACATTTATATTGCCCAATGTAGGAAAGATAACATTCATACAATGTTGTGGATGATCTAAGACCAACATTGTATGTTGTTAATGTAAACTTTTCTAAAGATTGCCATTTTGATGTTAGATTGCCAAAATAATTCATTTGTATATTACTGAAATCTTTTAGGTTTCTTAAAGTATGTAAAGGCATCTTTTATATTGAATATTAATGAGATTAGGAAATCCCTCATGGCCAAGTGGTCCAAAGCTCTCACATTTAAGGATAACTGCCACCATGGATAATAGGGGCATATGAGATAGCTTGCCAGTAGCTTCCAATGGTTTGGTGGTTCTTTGCAGATTTTCCAAGCTTCTTCCTCTACTTTTTATTCTGGCCAAAATGTATAGTCAGTCATGTGCTAATATGGTATGCCAAGCTCACAACATTATTGAACTTAGTAAATCATGGATATCATTTACAACAGATTCATGATATTAGTGAACCAATTTTAAACCATCAACAAGCTAATATTTTGCAATTGACATATTTGTGGCTTTTTGCTTTCTGTATGCACCCTTTGGCTTTTAATCATCCTCTGCTGCGTGCTAGCCTGCTTTGTAACATAGCTGCATGGTGAGTGGTATATGTACTTAATTATATAAGCCATTAGCCAGGAAACTTTAATACAGAAAGACCTAGGGGTTTGGGTTAGAGGAAGACAGATGAAGTTAAATACTTTAATTTAACCACATTCAGATAACAACTGCACTGGAAAGGTAAAAAGAGAATGTTTTGTATGTCAACCTAACCGTTTCGTTACTATTGTACAAACATGTCTAACTATCTCTGGACATTTTAACAGGATGACATGAAAAATCATAGTCAATCAAAATTACTAATATAACAGTTGGACAGTATTTTCTTTTTATTTCTTACTCAAAAAAATAAAATATATTTCTTCTTAGCTAGATGTAGTTGTCTTAGAGCTGCATAACCGTTGAACAACCAGATCGTTATATGTTGTGTGCACTCATGTATTATTAACTGAACACTTTTAGATGCATGATGGTTTCAATCATAGCAGAGTGATGGTGGTATATTTATAAAAGTACAGTATGTCTAATACACATGTATTGTGCATTTAATTGATACTTTAATCCCCCCCCCCCACCGACAAAAGTGTCCATTGAGGCTCCAAGTGAATTTGATGGTAGAAATCAAATCTGCAAAATCCTGGACTCGAGCCCATTAACTTAATTTCGTATTAATAACAACGGCACTGTATTTAGTACCGTTGAGTGGAGATCTTAAACCTTAATCATTTTCAGGTCATGAATTCAGGGACATGGTCCAGGGCTGGTACAGTCAAGTTCAGTAACTCTACTACTGAAAAAAAATAATTATTTTTATAATGCCAAGTATTATGAATCTATGCTCTTAAAATAAGGATCAAAAAAGAGTGAAAGACAGCAAGTTTTGTAAATTTAACAAGTATATATATTACCCTGAACACAAAGTAAATATGAGAAGAAAAAATACTTTAAATATTGTCAATTAAATCCTAAAATATTCCAAGAATATCAAACACAAGTCCTAGTAATTTAAAATCCGGAATAAAATTCAGTAAAAGTCCAGATAATCTTGGTGTCTTGTGTAAAAATGGCCTCCTCCATTGAATGAAATTGGCAATAGTTAATATTACATCCTGCTTTATTAACTGTAACTTATGTATGATGGTGTTTTTTTTTATAAATACTATTTTTGACATTCCAGAAAGAACTCAAAATTTATTATGATGGTGGTGGTTGTATAGGAAGAGTTGGATAATTTATAGCCCTTAAAGTACTTAAAACAAAATTCTTGTTCAGATTTGTTAGACAAAATATAATTTAATATGTTGATTATATTGTGACAGCCTTCAGGACCATGAGTGTATGTGAATATTAAGATTGTGGATTCATGTCATTTGTTTTAATTGTATTGCTTCCATGTGTGCTTGTGTGTGTGTACCCATAACTATCTGAACAACTGCTCTTGTAAGTTCAACAATTTATTATAAAATGAAACAAATGACATCTGAGAATAAAATATATATTAGCAAATGAAAATATTGCTTACCATAATTTTATTTGACTGTACTGGAATAGTGGTAAATATCAGGATAGCAAGAAACATGTAAGAAAAGCCTTAGAAGAACCAAATCATATGAACAATTTAGATTTACTTTAACCATTTGCCATATAAAATTAAAATAGTTTATAATGATAAGAAAAAAGTCTTGTTGAATAATTTTATTTAATAAATTACATTTCCTGCAGATTTTATGATATGTGCCTAGTTGATAAAGTTTTGTTTAAAAATCATATCATGAAATAGACTATTGTCAAATCAATTTTATCTCCTGTGCCATAAATACCAATAAATTAAATATATCTAAATAAAATCTTGATATCTTCCTCAAAATTGTGATCATTCTGTGAGGAAAATATTTGATCATCTCTATTTTATGCCTTAAGAAATCACACAAGTCATACACAATTATATGCAATTTGTATTACCTAAATCTTACCTGACTATGGAGGTCATAATAGAAATGGACAATATTCAATGAAAGAAAACGTAACTTCACAGTAGAACAAATAATAGATATTTTGTAGATAACAAGGGTGGTAAAATATGTTTGTTAAAAACAGGTTATAAAATGCGTAGGTAGAATACAAACTAGCTTGGACCCGTAAGTGTACCATAGCGACGTCACGTCAAAAAAGGTCATACATACCATTAAATCATGCAATAGCGATGCAAGGAAAATCATCTTTTGCAGGTTTAAAACCAAATAAAGTATGACAATTATAGAACATGTACAGATATATTGATAAAACTAGATTGAGTGGCATTCACTGTCAATGAATATCACAGCTGATTATTGACATATATTGTTTAGTACATATCTATCACCCACCCTTCTTTTAACAAACCGATGTAACGGCTGTAAACATGCTAGATCATTGCACATATTAGTTATAGAAACAAAAAAATAGACAATGAAAAGAAAACCCAGTATACAGAGTATCAATATTGATGATTGAAACAGTAATAGTCATCTGCACTAGTATATGTAACATGAAACTTGATTATAAAATTAGTTGGCAATATTTACCTTAAACTAAGGATTATTTATAAGTTTACAAGCACTACACGTTGTACTTAAGTCTCATGACATGGACCTAGATTGTAATTTTACAAGAACTCCACGCTGAATATTAAACTCTGGTCATCGACCTAGATTATAATTTTACAAGCACTCCATGCTGAATATTAAACTCTGCCATGTATCCAAATTGTAATTGTACACGCAATCCATGCTGAATATTAAACTTGTGTCATGTATGCAAATCATAATTTTAGAAGAACAGCATTCAGAATGTGAAAATCGTGCCATGTACATGGATTGTAATATTATGCAGTACATGCTAAACTTTAAACTTATGCTGTTCACCCAGATTGTAATTTTTGCAAGCAGCACATGCAGTAAGTATGTCAGAATCTGATTTTAGTTGCTATGGTTACTGCTACAAATATAATGCTGATTACTTGATAACTTAAGCTCTTGCAATTTGTTACCGGTTAAATTGCATATTCAAAGACAGTCCTCCGTGATCTCACACCAATTAGTATGATCTGGTCCAAACATTGATCCTGAAGTCATATCATAAACTACTTCACATATATGCAGTGTCATCCTGCTAGTAACACGTGCAGTTAAGTTCGATATAGGACATGCAAATTTAAATACCAGTTTTTTTGCAAGTAAATCAAGTTATTTTTTAATGGAAATGCGTCCAAGAATGATAAAAATTAAGTCTAAACTGTCTCTGTTATGCACATTGGCATGATTTCAGAAAAAAACATGGTCCCATTTAATTTCATGAAAATTAACGTCTACAACTAATAGTGCCTGAAAACATATTTATAGCTTTAGGTTTAATTAGGACAAACAATGAAAGCTATAGCAAGTCACATGTATCTTCAGCCTGCTGAGGAATATGTGTACCCTTTTCCCGACCCAATATTTCTTTCATGAAATCTGACACAACTGTTGGACCTTTATTACAACTGTTTTATGTTTGTATAAATTATTTCAACAGAATATTGCCATGCTTAATAAATACTAAACTTCAGAAAAGTAAAATATCTGTAAGAGGCCATAATAAAGGGGAGATAACTCAGTGGGCCTTTTCCTATGACCAACATTTGGACTTGCATCACAATTAGTATTTCCAGCTCAGTGCTCATTTGAGAACATGTTTCGTCTCATTTTGGTTGTGATAGAAGAGTTTTATTTATGCATTTTGGAGAGGATTTAAAGGTAATTGTTTATTTTTGAGAATAGGAGCTCAGAGAGTGGTTGTCTGAGTGTATTGAGCAACAGTTCACATTGTGTAACAAGACTTTGGTGATGATATGGCAGTGAAATCTGTGTTCTGTTTAATTGCTGCTCTGTTTACATTGCTGCCTCTCAAAAATGTGCCGGTCAACCTTTCACAAGAACTTCACGGTGAAGTCATCTTTGGAGGTATATTAGATTAACATATGATTTGTATTGATTGCTACTCAGTGGAAAATTTATTACAGAGAAATATATGTAAAGAACATATAGTAAAATTAATTGTGATGTATGTCCATTTTAAATAGAGCTTTCTAGTACTAAATTCATAAAGGTATAATCTTGCCATGACACCGTTCGTTGGAATAAATTGAATACATATATTTCAAGATGAGAAACATAAACACTATTTTGTTTATCTAAATGAAATCAATAAATAAATATATGAAACGACCTCTAGAAATTAAATAAAGTTTTGCACACTATCTACCGATAATGCGGTTAATGTGCTAAATATTTGAGGGATTACTTTGCCTACGAAACGGTCATTGCAGCTATGGCTGAAATGACCTGATATGACTCCTGAATTGAGCCTTCGTACAGTAAATGGAGGTTAGTCAGAAATACAAAATATACATGGATATATTCAAAATTGTTGGCAGCTTAAGACCTACTGTGCTTATGATTATTCCCTCCTCTTAATGTATGAAAATAAAACTTTGAAAATTTTCAACGCTTTGCAAAAATACTAACATTTACTTCCACAAGTCGCTTATGGCTTAGTACTATAAACATGTATCCGGATATTTTTTGTGCTGGGTTCCAATGCTTTTACATTCAAAAATTCCAAATTTATCTCAAAATATGACGTAAAAGCAGACCACTGTTCTAGAACCGAAGCAGCCACATAAAACGGGAAGCCAGAAACGGTTATGTCCCCTGCCAGTCCTATAACTATTGTCACCATGTTGCAGTGGCAAAAGGCTGGCATTATGTCTTCTGTTTGTTTGTCCATCCATTCATCTGTAGTTATTGTAGTACAATTGGGTCTGTGGGTCCTTGGTTGCCAAAATATCTAAAGCATTCACCTATACTGATCACTTCCATGTCAACTCTATGTGGGTTAGAGTCTCAGCCACCATTTACATGTATAGACTATCGTGCACTTAGAAATAGTGTTAAACCTGAAAACAAAATAAGGCTTGTCACTCATTTAAAAGCCACACATAGTACAGGCAAAACCTGGCTTTGTACACATGTGACCACACAAGTTCTCCATTTTAAATTGGCTTTGGAACAAGTAACATGCACCAATTAGCAATATTGTTGTTATCTGTATTATTACAGTACAGGTATTATTATTATTATTATTATTATTTTTATTATTATTATTATTATTATTTATTGAGATTGTTTTATTTCAGCAACATCATTAATTATGCTTTTATTGTTCACTCCCAAAAATGTGGGCCCTGAGTGGCACAGTGGTCAAAAGCACTCTCCGTTAAGGATATCTGCCATCTCACCTCTGTCTGAGCGAATTTGAGTCTCAGATTCGGCAAATGTGTGTATATGAGAAAGCTTGCCAGTAGCTTCTCGTGGGTCGGTGGTTCTATCCGGGGGTTTTCCCGGGTTCTTCTTCCACCATTATTACTGACCGCCATGTATAGCCTATCGTGTGCTGCAAAATGACGTTAAATCCCACAACAACACCAGCAACATCACTCCCGAATCATTTTTCACTCAAAATTACTGGATCAGTGTTAACTTTGATCTCTGTGATGAATTAAATGAAAACTAATTTAGAGTAATAACTAATCGGAGTTTATTTTGAAGATCATAGCAGAAGCTTATTTTTACTACTGATTGGAAGCTTATATAAGACTGTAAAACATACTTGGAAACAATTTTATTTGTGATATTTGAATATAAAACTTGTGTGAATTCAGCTTGACAACAGCTCAAATTTACTGTTGCAAGCTTAGGTACCATACATTTACCAAGCATACTTTAGTTTATTTCTATTCCTGCCATCTTTTGCATATGTTGTGTGTGTGTGTGTGTGTTTGTGTGATATGGATTATTAAAGTAGCCTTAACACTGTTTAAGTTGTATCAATACAAGGTTTGCAGTGTGGCAGTTTATTGTGATGTCTAGCACTGGGGCATGATGCCACAAACACGTAGCACCGTGTCCAACCTAGTAACATTATCCAGACACGAGAACAACCATTCTTAATAATAACCTCTGAGCACCTAGCAAAGCAGCTTTTAGTACCAATTTTAAAAGTCTTTAGTATGACTTAGCCGGGGATTCAATCATTGACCTATGTCGAAGGCAGATGATCCAACTACGTACTACATATGCCACCTGAGTGGTATGCTGCTTAGTCATTTGCATTCTTTCTTTTATGTTTTGGTATAGATTGATAGTTATTCACACACACACACACACACGGGTTTCAGGTGTACAATTAGTATGATTTAGTTTTATTGTATTAATTTCTTTAGTGTATGGGCATTTATATATGTCCCCATCTTTGAAAATTTGGATTGTGGCCTCAGCTTGATTCTGTTTTGTTTTTTTTAAGTCAGTTTGAATCATTAAGCTTCATTTTACATTTAATCTGAAATTTGCCATTTTATTCTCTGAAAGGCAGTTACACAGCAGTCTGAACCATTCTATGTATACATTATAGGGTAGCATTCATTTTGTTATTTATTTTAGTGTCTTTCCAAGCTGGATTGTTGATAATTTTCTTCTCCATGACTCAGAATAAAATAATTAAATGGTCTGTTCACCAATCCAGACCAAAATTCCTGTTTAGACTTTGTGGGAGTCCTTTGGTTGACTTCTTTGTGACAGGGCTAAACAGAAGGCTTCTCTTAACACAATAATCCCTTAAGTTTTTTTTCTTCTGTTTTTGTGTGAAATGCGAGTAGGAAACAAATTTTGATGACTATTTCTGAATACATCCTAATAATCATCTTCACAGCAATGTTCCATTAGCCCCAGGTCTAGTTGTGCTAAAAACAATATTTCCATTGGTTTTTTTGCTTTCGCATGAGCAGAGGGTGAAAAGTTGGAGGTCTTTTTTCTTTTTGCATATCGGCCCCATCTAGTTTGTATTGAGGAGACTATTGAAAATGTCCACCTTGTCCTATATTTTTGCACAGGTTCACCTGTCTGTGTGCACTTCAGTCTGGTCTGCCTGATATTTGTGGTCATAAGGTCTAAAATCTTTACACAAGAATTCGATTCCAACCACAGACAAGTTTGGGGTGGAAAGAAAATGGGTGAAGAAAATTCTGTTTTTCCCTCTGTATTTTGTAGTGCAACTAAATTTACCAGATTAGTTGGTATCATTGTAGAGCTAAATCTATCTGTCTTTCTATAAGACAACTCACATTAGTGTATCTTACATGACCACAATGCTACAGAGCATGACAGTAGGCTACTACCTCCTGCCCTGTAAACGTGGCGTTAGGGGTTAATGTGCAAACATATCCATAGCCCTAAACCAGATATCCTGGGAATTTGATATTTGAACCTTTAGTGGAATCCTCTGTTTGTTGTGCCAACTTTGTCAATATTAATAGTCCATGTTTTGTTATGGTCACATTATTTTGATTATGTTCAAATTGAGTGTTGTCAAATGGTCAAAAGTTATATGACAGTCACATTAGTTTGATTAATATGTTCTTCATTTTAGATGCAGAGCAAAACGTTAGACTTCAGCAGCTTGTAAAGTTTTTCGATGAGCAAGTTCAGAAGTCAAATGACAAAAAGCAGGTGCCGAACGTGATGGAAACGCATGTCAACACTGCAAAACAAGATATTGGAGATGCCCAACATGATCTATTAGTCAGATCCAAGCAAGATGTTGATGAACAAGTCCTGCCTACATTATCTCAGCCTATTGAATTTCTCATTGCCAAATTGAGCCCTGAAGCAAGCAGTGATGTAGCCAAAGAACATCAGAAGAAGGATACAGTGATGGAAATACTCCAACTGGTCAATGCGAATTCAGACAAACTAGGAAAGAGCATGGAGGAGTATGGAATATTGGGAATGTGGGATTTTGCTGGACAAAATGTTTTCTACACTACCCACCAGACTTTCTTGAGCTATCGTGCAGTATATCTCTTGGTTCTAGATCTCAGCAGGCAAATCACAGAATTAACAGAAGATGAGTGTTTCATTGATACAGCGGGGTTAAAACGGTGTCAACTTCAGGGTAAGTAAAGTCTGTTTTGGTTGGGACTATTGATACTGAGACTGAAGACAGATAATTATGTACCCACAAGTCACAAAGTAAAAGATAACTCCGTGCATCAGATATAAAAGAAAAAGACATATTGCCACATGAAACATTTTATTATGTCACCAGGTGAAACAAAAGCAAAAAACATGAGTCAAAAGTCGGGTAAGATTTTGAAGCCTTAATGTATTCAGAACGGAATGAGTAAAAAGTCAGGTAAAATTTCAAATACCTAATGTAATCAGATAGCAATGAGCCAAATGTCAGGAAAGATTTAAAAGCCTTAATTCAGGTACAGACAAGTCAAAAGTCAGCTAAGATATTGAAGCCTTAATAAATTTAAGATACGGACAAGTCAAATGTCCGGTAAGATTTTAAAGCCTTAATTCAGATACAGACAAGTCAAAAGTCAGGTAAGATATTGAAGCCTTAATGAATTTAAGATACAGACAAGTCAAATGTCAGGTAAGATTTAAAAACCTTAATTCAGATACAGACAAGTCAAAATTCAGGTAAGATATTGAAGCCTTAATGAATTTAAGATACAGACAAGTCAAATGTCAGGTAAGATTTAAAAACCTTAATTCAGATACAGACAAGTCAAAAGTCAGGTAAGATATTGAAGCCTTAATAAGTTAAGATACGGACAAGTCAAATGTCAGGTAAAATATAGAAGCCTTAATTCAGATACAGACAAGTTAAAAGGAAGGAAAGTCTTAAAGAATTAAGATACAAATGAGTCAAATGTCAAGTAAGACTTAAATGCCTTCAAGAATTCAGATAAGATTTAAAAGCATTAATGAATTGAACTACAGAAAAGTGAAAAGTCAGGCATAATTTAAAAGCCTTCATGACTCTAGATACATACGAGTCAAAAGTCAGGTAAGATTTAGAATCCTTAGTGAACTGAACTTCAGACAAGTGAAAGGTCAGGTAAGATTTAAAAGCCTTAATGAATTCAGATACAAACAAGTCAAAACTCAGGTACGATTTAAAAGCTGTAATGAATTGAAATAGAGATGAGTCAAAAGCCAGGGAAGATCTAAATGCTTTAATAAATTTAGATATAGTATCTTCAGCACATGATGACATTAAGATTTAACCAGTAGAACAGCTTCTTTGATTATATCATGATGTATTTCCTTACCTACCATGTCCCTACCTACCTTGTTCCCATTTAGCATGTTATCAGGTTATATACCAGTCTAGCTTGTCATCAAGTACCTGTATTAGATTTCATGAAGTACCTATATAGCTTGTCATCAAGTACCTATCTAGAATGTCATCAATTGCCTAATCTAAAATGTCATTAAGTTCCTATCTAGCATGTCACCAATTACCTACATAGCTTGCCATCAATTACCTATCTAGTTTGTCATCAAGTGCCTATCTAGACTGTCATCAACTACCTATCTAAAATGTCATCAATTACCTATCGAACATGTCATCAATTACCAACTACATATCTAGAATGTCATCAAGTACTTATCTAGAATGTCATCAAGTACCTAATTGGCATGTCATCAAGAACCTCCCTAGAATGTCATCAAGTAAATATTTGGAATGTCATCAAGTGCCTGTCTAACATGTTATCAAGTACCTATCTATCTAGCTTGTCATAAAGTACCTAATTAGAACAACATCAAGTACCTAATTAGAATGTCATCAAGTACCTAATTAGAACGTCATCAAGTACCTAATTATAACGTTATCAAGTACCTATTTAGAATATCAAGTGCCTATCCTGCATGTCACCAAGTAACTATGTGTCGTATCATGAAGTACCTATCTAGAATGTCATCAAGTACCTATATAGAATGTCATCAAGTACCTTTATAGAATGTCATCAAATTCCGATCTAGAATGTCATCAAGTACCTATATAGAATTTCATCAGTTACCTATCTAACATGTTATCAAGTACCTACCTATCTAGCTTGTCATCAAGTACTTTATTAGAAACTCATCAAGTACCTAATTAGAATGTCATCAAGTACTTATCTAGCTTGTCAACAAGTACCTAATTAGCTTGTCATCAAGTACCTAATTAGAATATCATCAAGTACCTACCTAGAATGTCATCAGAAACCTAGTGTCAGATTGAGGGCAATCATTTCTCTCCACAAAATCCTTCTACCTGAATAAGTTCCAATTTCATGATGCCCTTATCACAGATCCCAGTAGGACGTGACCAGAATACTCCAAAGTACTGCTGAATTAGCTAAGATTTCTGAGAACCATTGATGGATCAGACCATGGACTCAAAATCATTTTCTGCACATCTTCTTATTTTTCCAGAGTTTCTGCAGCTTTAAACATCCTCTTAGACCCACTTAAAGTTGCCACTTTGCAGCAAAGAATCAACAACATTCTCCAGAAAAGAGCAACAAAATGGCTTTTCATCCCAGGCTGGTTCTGCTTCCAAAGGCAAATAATATTATGCATCCTGGCAGTGACCAAAGTGTACTCTATTCATGCATGGTCCTTGGTTCATGGGGGAATCAACTCGATAAAGTCGAATGGTCTCAACATCCCATTGTTTTCATTTAGATATGTGCCTGATGAGATTGACCATTGTTGGACATATTTGTAACCAAGTGGAATGGCAAACTCTCTACTTTTGTCTCACAAATCCTTTATCTAAAAGACTTCAGGGCATTAATTGCGATTTCCATTGACCGGAACAGCCTGAGTGAGTATGTTTAACCTCCAACACCTCAGATGATAGGGGATTAAAGTGTTGGTTCATTCTGATCAATCTAACTGGTAAAACCTTTATTCAATGACCTCAGCAATCATGCAATATAAATACCCAGAAAAATAGAGATACCCTTTCATCAGCTCAAGCAACCATGATGGAATTTGTTTCATCTCAATCCAGATCTGCTGAATCTGTAAATCTGGATTATATTAAATGAACCTTCTGGTGCCAAGAATTTTCAACGCCTCAAATCCTGTTGGTTGGAGACTCACTTGTGCAAGATGGTTGTGCACTTTAAAAATGTACTATATGTTAAATGGAAATTCTCCACATGGTACTGTGTCCAAGAACACATTATGCCACTTCAGGCATTGATACCTCCAATACCTAGCTTCTTACAATGGGTCTCTGATATGATAAACACCTGGAATAAATCAGGTACATGATGACATGCCAGATCGATACATGCTGACATTGTCCAAGCCGTGGGATCGAGAACTGAGATCACTTTCTCCAGCTTTTATCACTGAGCAAAACCTGGTCAGAACTGAGCTGTTTAAGACAACCATAATTCTAGCATTCTCATAAATGTATATTATGCAGCTTGATCATTAAATATTTTTGTGTCCATAGAAAATTAATATATATATATATATATATATATATATATATATATATATATATATATATATATATATATGCTAAATTTTTATTTCATTGGGGAAAGGGGAGAAGATAATATTTTTAAGTTTACTAGGATCTTTAAAGGTAATAGATCTGTAATAAACACTTCTGTCATTCTGTGACCTTATGTGTGGCAAGAGTCATCCTGAACAGCATGGGTCAGATAATAATTATTGTTTTAGCAAGATCTTGCTAGCGAATTTAGAATAAAGATAACTAATTGCAATGTTCAGTCTAGCAAGGCGAATATGCTACATTATCAAATATGCAACAATATTAAATATGCTACATACAAATGGTGCTCCTTTTTCAACACATACTGCATATTTCACAATGACAAATGTAGATATGTTTGTAGTATGTGTATTGCTCTCCTTAATGCTGTGCTTGAAAAAGTAAAACTCTGTCAACCTGGAATTTGAAAATTTCTTTTGCTGCTTGCAGAGTTGAATGCTTATATCTTCTTGAATCACAGTCTTCCAAAATGAATCACAATTTAACATGTCATGGCTCTCATGGCCTCAGTGGTTAGAACTTCTGCCTCAGATGCAGGAGGGTATGGCTTTGAACACCAGCTGATACGTACCAAAGACTTAAATAAATCATACGAGCAGAAGTTAGTACTAGGACTAGTTGACCTGGTGTAAGGATACAGTGACAGAGCAGGACATCATGCTACATGTCTGTGGCATGATTCCGCTGTACTAGATATCACTATAAACTGCCACAATAAAGACTGAGACATCATAGTGATATGACTGGAAAAATGTTAAAGCTACATTGTTAAATCCAGTCGCGCACACACACACACACACACACACACACACACACACACACACACACACACACACACACACACACACACACACACACACACACACACACACACACACACACACACACACACACACACACACACACACACACACACTTTAACATTATTCCCCAGTGTGAATACATGAGAAAGCTTGCCAGTAGTTTTTCTTGGATTGGTGGTTCTTCCCTGGGTTTTCTAGGGTTCTTCCTCCAACAATTAAAATGGCTGCCATGTATAGCCTATCTTGTGCTAAATAATGGTGTTAAATCCTACAGCAACAACAGCAACAATTAACACTATTTCAACAAAGGATATAACCATGTTTTAAATTTTATATCTGGAGTAAATATCTGACTTCGAAGAAATATTGCTGTCTATCACAAACTTTATTAAAATTACCTTTTAACGTTCTCATTTGATGCACTGATGTACTTTAAGATGTTTCCTTGATGTACTTTACTTAGATGAATTGGGATATTTAACTTTGTGTACTTCACCTGACGTTCAACTCCACAAGTACCGAACCAGTCACCCTGAATGGAAGTCCCCTGGAAGAAGTGCAGTCCTTCACCTACCTGGGTAGCATCATTGACCAGCAGGGCGGTACAGACGCAGACGTCAAGGCAAGGATCGGCAAAGCAAGAGCCGCCTTCATCCAGCGCAAGAATATCTGGACCTCCAAAGAGCTGTCCTTGACCACCAATATCCGACTGTTCAACTCCAACGTGAAGTCAGTCTTACTGTATGGAGCAGAGACCTGGAGGACGACCAAGACCACCATCAGGAAAGTCCAGACCTTCATCAACAGCTGCCTCAGAAGGATTCTCCGGATCCGCTGGCCTGACACCATCAGCAATACCAATCTTTGGGAAAGGACCTTCCAACTTCCTGCTGAAGAAGAAATCAGGAAGAAGAGATGGGGCTGGATAGGGCACACCCTACGAAAACCGCTAACCAGTATCACCAGGCAGGCGCCGAGGTGGAACCCACAAGGCAAGCGGAAGAGAGGCCGTCCAAGAAACACCTGGCGACGCAGCCTCCAGGCTGACACCACCAAGATGGGCTACACCTGGAACCAGCTAGAAAAAATGGCCCAGGACAGAGGACTCTGGAGGTCTGTAGTTGGTGGCCCATACCCTGATAGGAGTGACGGGCAGTGAAGTGAATGAAGTACTTCATCTGGCATATATGTTATTGTTATTATTATTATTATTATTATTATTATAGAAAATCTTACTTAAATAATGTGTACTGTTTCATCTTTAGAGACGATTGACATATGGATGAATTTAATACATTCCTGTACACCATCCCCTCAATCTGGCATCCCTGCTGTGATCCTGGTTGGGACTCATTTGGATAAGATTCCAGAGGTGTGTGTGTGTCTATCTATCTATCTATCTATCTATCTATCTATCTATCTATCTATCTATCTATCTATCTATCTATCTATCTATCTATATATCTGTCTGTCTGTCTGTCTGTCTCTCTGTCTGTCTGGCAACCGACCGACCTACCTAACTATCAATCTATCTACCTATCTATCTATCTATCTATCTATCTATCTATCTATCTATCTATCTATCTACCTATCAATCTACCTACCTATCTATCTACCTATCAATCTACCTACCTACCTATCTATCTATCTATCTATCTATCTATCTATCTATCTATCTATCTATCTATCTATCTATCTATTTTAACATGTCTATAAAGTTATAATATTGATAGAGTTGGTATAAATGTAAACACAATATTTAGTCATTTCTCTAGAATGTGTGTTTGCATTTTTATTCAATGAAAGATTACAGTGAGAAACAGAAAAAGACTGGTAAAATGAGTCATAATTTGTTTACTTAATATATATCTACTTAGTATATAATGTAGGTGAGTGTTTGCATGACATTTAATTATATTTGTCATTATTTCATATTTCTGAATAACCTCAGGACAATAAATGGCAGTGATGCCACAACAAGTACTCACAGTACACTCACGCAGAATGTGTCAGATGTTTCCAGGTATATACTACAAATTACGGCCTTCTGATATTAGCTGATTCAGCGCACCTAATCCCTCTAATCATCTAAAAGTTTTAGATTTCTCTTGCAGACCCCTTGCAGGGTCTGAGAAGTCTGATACCAATTTATTTGATGTCGTTGGAGGCCCTCCACAAGGAGGTACTATAATGTTTAAGGAGTCTAACACCTCCCACTTAAATTTAGTTGTCAGTCACCCTTGATATTGCTTCCTCCTGAAGAGGCAGCTGATGCATTGCTCATCTTGTGTACATATTAGTATGTTATTTCCTCCCTATTTTCTTAACAGCATGTTAATTCTACTAGTTAAAGAATTGGTGCAATTCACACCTCATATCCATGAAGGTATTTGCTTCCACCCATTTGGGCAATGGTGCACAACACATGTGATATAAATGATGGCACGCTGTTCCCTTCCATTAGGAAGATAGTGACCACACATCTGATATCCATCATGGCATGTTGTTCCCTTCCATTTGGAAGGTACTGACCACACACCTCATTTCCATGATGGCATGTTGTGTCCTTCCATTAGGGAGGTAGTGACCACACATCTGATATCCATAATGGCATGTTGTTCCCTTTCATTAGGGAGGTAGTGACCACACACCTCATTTCCATGATGGCATGTTGTTCCCTTCCATTAGGTAGGAACTGACCATACACCTCATATCCACAAGAACATATTGCTACTTTCTTTCTAGGAAGGTTGTGCACCACACACACATTCATGTCACCATTTGTGTCTCTTTTGTTAGGAAGGTTGTGCACCACATACATATTCATGACAGCATGCTGTTCTCACAAGTTAATGAGTTTGTTCACCACACACACATTCATGACACTATTTGTTTCTTTCTAGTTAGGGAGTTTATGTACTTCACACATCATATACATATTAATATGTTGCTTCCTCCCATTAGAGAAACGGTGCACCATATATCTGTTATCCTTGATATGTTGCTCCCTTGTATTTGGGAGATGTCGCACTGTACACATTGATGAGAGCAGTTGCTTTCTTCTATTAAGGAGATGGAGCACCACACACCTTATATTCATGATAGACTTTTTGGTTCCTTTTATTATGGAGGTGGGGTATGCAAATGCACTATGTTGCTTCCTCTTTTGAGGAATTTGATGCACAACAAATCTCATGTAAATGGAATGCATTGCTCCCTCCCACAAGGGAGGTGGTGCACATCAAATCTCCTGTCCAGATAAATATATTGCTCACTCCAACTAGGGAGGTGCTTTATCCCTCTAATAAGAAGGATCAACACCACACACTTCTAAGTGATGAATCAGTTGAGGATTATGAAATCTATGATTGTCACTGTCATAGGTATAGGTAAGGACTGATAATCTTCTGCAGCTCTTTATATACAATGTTCTTATTCTTTGTTGTTGATTTTTTTTGGATCATTAAACATATTAGCATCTTTGTTTAGCTTTTGTAATAACTGCATTGTTCTGGAAATATATTCATAATGATTAAATTTTAATACAAATAAGTGGTGTCAATCATTGGAAAAAGTCACTTTGCAATAATTATAGCATGTGACTTATTTTTAAGTTGGCTAATTAATAATTTTTAAGCAAATGGATAACATAAGTGTTTAGAAATCATTCATGCAGCTGTGAGTATAAATAAATAATAAGCATAATCTTTAGCTTTGAAAAGTGATGATGTGGCTAAAGAGACGAGCATATCTACACAGAGATGAGGAAATTTGACAAAGCTTCCACAATGAAATCAAATAAATCATTTTGTTGAAAATAGTGAGATATTTTAGTTCAAGGATTTGTTTTACATTTCACCCTTCTTAATAATTTTAACAAACCAATGTTTTTATTATTAATGTATCTCTACATATATATATATATATATATATATATATTATTTTTCCCCTTTAGATCTATATTTATTTTCTAACCTGTCCTTTCCCTCTTGTCGCAGTTTCTATTTTTGTGTATTTTGTGATATCCTTTTAAACATTCCTTTTTTAACTTACCTAATATTCTAACTTTATTTTAGAACTTCTGTTAACATATTTTGATGTGGCAAGATAAAATCCGCTGAGGGCAAGTTTAGATTTCCAATCAATCTGCCTAGGGAAAGTTGATTTCTATGACACTTTTAAATCCCTGCATACATTATGTACTAAATACCAACTGGAGAAAGACATTAAACATTGAAATGAATCAGATTCGAGCAGCATGTGTCCTTAATTATGATCTCATTCATGGGAACACTACAACATCTACTACAATTTTATTCATCCCTCACAGATACTACTTTTAGCTAATGGGTGCTAAAAGATGTCTGCTGACCTAGATAGTTGTCAGGCAGAGTGATCTCCCTTTAGATATAAGGATTGGAGGCAAAACCATGGACCCTTGGTTTCTACTTCTGCTTGTGCCAAGAAGCATGCTCTCGTCATGAGATGTCTAGCAAAAGCCAGAATCTATGTAACAAGTTGAGAGTTTTTAAATTCTATGTTAAGTATTCTCCATCAGTAATACCAACATTTTCTCTTCATGTGCTGACAAAGTTCTGCCTTTACAAAGGGCTGACATATTTAGGTACTTGTATGGGGAGCCTAATTGACTTCACATTAAATTTGACTATAATTATGTTACCGGTATGTATGTGCATGCCTCCAGCACTTAACAAAAAACCCTCCTAATACAGTAAACCTGTTATGAGAGACAGCACCTTCTACCGACAAAATGTGGTCTTTCAAGACAGGTGGTCTTATAGCAGATTTATAGAAAAAGACCAGTTTTCAAGGTCTAGTTTTAGAACAATTTCAAGAAACGGTTCTTTTCTGTTATGATTTGTTTATCAGAACAGTCATTACTAAGCAAGTTGTCATTGTAGCAACTGATTACATATACTTCTGTGGTGTCTGTCTGTTCTGGTGATAGTGTCATTACTAGGAATGATGGGTCCTACGTTAAGGCCAGGAAGTAGTCTAAGTGCCGGAATAATTAATCTGGTTTCCTTCTTTTTAAGCTCCCTGCATTGCTCATCCCTATATGAATGTAAGATAATAAACATACAATCAACAGACAAAGCATGGAACCAGAATAGGAAATAATCTATATATAATTTAGTTTAGTTTATGACAGAAACTATATAACACTATAAGCATAGAAAAAATAATTCAGACATCAGTAGCCAGGGTATTTTTTAAAAATTCAGAATGGTATAAGTGGTCGCTTTCATGGATTAAATAATGGTTGGTGACATTTATCCATGTTTTTGCGATAAAGTCGTTCATGCCAGTGTCGAAATGTATATTTTGCCAAGAAATCATGGTCGTTAGTTTTCTTCAGCAGGCAGTCGCTCATAACAGAGCGTTATATCATAAAATCAATCTCTGCATTATGATTATGTTCAGAAATGACCAGTGGTCACTCGTTTGCTCAGAGCAGTTTTTACTGTACAAGTGTAATTCCATTATGAACAGGTACATATCAGTAGCAGAGTATCGTATTACTTCATGATCATCTCCCTGTCAAAGACATTCAGCTAGAAAGGCTCGTGACATTCCCTAAAATGGTGTATTGTAGAATATCTCGACAGTGTCTTTAATCTGCTCAAACAATCACATTCAGTCTGTGCATTAAATTACCTACAGGTTCGAAGCAATGTGGCAGCAGGTCTTGTGGTCCTGGTTCACTTATTCTTCAGACCATTGTGCATTGTAAATGATAATATTACCCCAGTAATGATTGAAGCATTACACACATGAACAAGCCGTTTTGGTTTCTGATATGATGTCACATCTAAATAAATAATCTAAATAAATGGAAGAGTCTCACTTGGCTTATGGCTGGTGTTTTCTTGCAGGTCAAGTTTCAGTGAATGACAATTGTTTATGGGAAGCAATGGATTGATTATACCCTCATTACTGACATTTGCAGGTTAATCTTTTTGAGCTGAAACTTATACTGAATTCATGTCATTGGTGGAAGGACACATTAGATGAAAAGGGCATGCTCATTTGTTGCTTTCCATTATTTCAAAAGAATAACTGAGGACCAAATATATGCAAACAAATTCTGATCTTCCCTCTGATAGGGTCACTGTTACTAAATGTAGTAAAAACTTTTAGTGATTTCTTTTCTAAACCTGCTCAATACAATTTTATTAAAGTGGAAAAAGAGCATCTAGGCATGAAGTCCTTTTAGCCATATAAACATTTTGTGCCATCACCATCATAATAACATTTGAAAAATTAATAATCTTTCAGTAATCTCTTTTCCAACTCAACTGCAGGTGGGTTTTTCCTACACTCACTTTGTGCTGATCTTCTTTATGTTATAGAGGTATCGTCGTGAGGTATGCGAGAGATACTTCACAGAGATCCGTTCTTATCTCATGGATAAACCTACCATATTTCACTTGGTTAATGAGGACTTTGCCATTGACAACACAGTTGTAGATAGCAAATTAGTGGCACTGAAGCAGAAAATTGTAGAGGTAGCGTCACAGCAACCATACTGGGGAGAGGAGGTACCTGCTCGTTGGATCCTTCTGGAAAGAGAGTTGATGAGGCTCAAGGCTGCTGGAATCAAGGTACTTGTTTACAAATGCAATGTAAAAGACAAATAAACTTTAATAGCGTATAGCTAGAGAGATATATAGTTGAAGGGGACATATTACTTAGCTGCCTTCTACCTGTTAACACTATATCACAACATATATTAAACTTGCATCCCTATCATGGTCATTAGAAGATGATCTCCTAAGATTTTAGTGTATAGCTCTACTGGTCACAGACTAGAAGAGCTTATGGGATGGCCTGTTGTCCATTAGTACAAATTATTTCAATTCTGTCTAGACTGCTTATAGGATTACAGTGAAACTTTACATGCACTTTCATCCCAATATCTGTTTGCTCCTAAATGGACATAATGCCAATCTTGCTTTCAACATGACCATAACCTGACTATGCTGTCATCTCAATTGTCAGTGCTTCTAGACACTTTATCTTCAGAAGGCTTCATATAAAGTTGAGTTGGTCATACATAAAAGCTATTGCAATCATAACAGTCATCTTGAAATTCTTATTATTCTTGCTCCCAAGCAGAATGCCAGTTTGATAGTGCCATCATGGCAGCCATCTTGAAACTATTACTATAGCAATTCCTCCTGAAGGAGATGTTTTGTTATCATGGGTTGGTCCTGAATGAAAATGGCATGGAGATTTTACCAATTGTCTTCTAATGATCTCTGATGTTTCTAAAATGTAAAAGGAGTTGATGTTGCAGCCACTATGGCCAATCATACTGCTAACTTGAAATTGTATGATGTAAGAATATCAATAATTTTTTCATCATCCAGCAGTTAATGTATAGTTTCAATAGTGCAAAAGTTATCCATAGTTTTCCAAAGGACTAGTAAAGATACAACATGATCAGAAAATCTCTCAATCTTCTAGTCTTCTGGCCACAAAACAATTAAGTTAAACTTTTGTTACTGCGCAAGAGCATTTGGATTATGAGTTAGGACAAAATCTTTTTAGCAATGTTTGGATTCTTATTAAGAACACATGCTTATGGTGTCTGGCCATAAGAGTAATTATGAATTTATTTAAACAGTTTTGAATTACTGTATTTTTGAGGTACTAAAACATTGTTAACATCATGTAGTAAAAGACACTTAAGTTAGATATGTTTAGGTATCAAACCTTCTAAACATAGTTGAGTAGAAGTCATTTGAGTTAGACATATTTAGGGACCAGAACCTTCATGACATCACTTAGTAAGTCACTTGAGTTAGACATGTTTTGGGATCAGAACCTACTTAACATTATAGAGTAAACGTCATTTAAGATAGACATGTTTAGGGCTCAGAACCTTCTTAACATCACTGAGTACAAGTCACTTGAGTTAGACATGTTTAGGGATCAGAACCTTGTTAGCATCATTGAATACAAGTCCCATCAGTTTGGATACTTAGGGGTCAGAACCTTCATAACATAGTTGAGTAAAAGTCACGTGAGTTAGACATGTTTAGGGATCAGAACCTTCATAACAGTCTAGAGTAAACATCACTTGAGTTAGACATGTTTACGGATCAGAACCTTCTTAACATTCTAGAGTAAACGTCACTTGAGTTAGACATTGTTTAAGGATAAAAACCTTCTTAATATTATAGAGTAAACATCACTTGAGTTAGACATGTTTACGGATCAGAACCTTCTTAACATAGTTGAGTAAATGTCACGTGAGTTAGACATGTTTAGGGACCAGAACCTTCTTCACAGTGTAGGGTAAAAGTCACTTGAGTTAGACATGTTTACGGATCAGAACCTTCTTAACATTATAGAGTAAACATCACTTGAGTTAGACATGTTTACGGACCAGAACCTTCTTCACAGTGTAGGGCAAAAGTCACTTGAGTTAGACATGTTTACGGATCAGAACCTTCTTAACATTACATAGTAAACATCACTCGAGTTAGACATGTTTGGGGAACATAACCTTATTGACATCATTGAGTAAATGTCACTTTAGTTAGACATGTTTAGGGATCAGAATCTTCTTAACATCATAGAGTAAACATTACTTGAGTTAGGCATCTTACTTTTAGAGGACCATCACCTTCTTAGCATTATTGAACCAAAAGTCAGTCAAGTTAGACATGTAAACTTTCTGGGTGTGAGGTGAGGGGACATAAACCTTGTTAGAAATAATGACTAAACTCCACATGAGTTAGATCTATTTATCTTTTGGGAACCGAAACCTTGTTAGAATTAATAACTCAAATCCACATGAGTTAGCTAAATATATATCCTTTGGGAACCAAAACCATGTTAAAATTAATGACTAAAATACACATGAGTTAGCTATATCTATCTATCTATCTATCTATCTATCTATCTATCTATCTATCTATCTATCTATCTATCTAATCCCCATGAGTTAGCAATCCATATGTATATCTTTTGAGGACCAAAACACACACACACACACACACACATACATATTTATATAACCCTTGGGGACGAAAACCTTGTTATAGTTATTGGCTAAACTCCATTTGAGTTAGCTATATAAATATTTTGAGGACCAAAATGTTACTTGCTAGAATTAATGTTTCGAATCCATATGAGTTAGCCATATATATATCTTTTGAGGACCAGATCCTTGTTAAAATCATTGATTAAAATGAACATGAATTAGCTATACCCAGTATACCCAGTATATACCTTTTGGGGAATCAAATCATGTTTGGATCACTAAGTTAAAACATCCAGAGTTAGACATAATAAATACCTTTTGAGAACCAAAGCCTTGCTGAGATATTTGACTAGAAGCCACTTTACTTAGTCATGTATACTGGTATTGTACTATTTCTATCCATTTGTAAATGATTGGTGAAATTTGAATGGCCACTACAAAACACGTTTTCAACTTTGGTATATATTTCTTGACATCTTGACATGTTATTTTTTGTAAAAAAAATCCTTGTTAGCGCAATTTCACAGACAGTAATGGATGTTGCAAAAGAATGCTTGTTTGAAATATTTGTATTTACATGTAAATAACCTAATAAGATTTTCATATTATTGTGATAATTTGTTAATTCCTACTGATTTTGGAGAAAGCTTTCGTCAAACATTTTAGCTGAAGGTGGCAAGCAAACTTTACAATGGACAAATGCTATTAGATGGTATTCATGCATATGTAGATTATTTGAATTCATTTTTAACTCCATTATATAAATTTGTATTTCGTTATAGCTTGTAGCCTGAAGAAAATAATACTGCAGGTGTCCATATTCACAATGTAATATTATCACTACTGGTGTCCATATTAACAATGTAAAGACTATATTTACTACTAATGTCCAGATTAACAATGTAAAGAATATTATTACTGTTGGTGTCCAGATTTACGATGTAAAGAATATTTTCACTGCTAGTGTCCAGATTCACAATATAAAGAATAATATTACTACTGGTTTCCAGATTTACAATGTAAAGAATATTATCAATATTAGTGTCCAGATTCACGTTGTAAAGAATATTATCACTACTGGTGTCCTGATTCACATTGTAAAGAATATTCTCACTGCTAGTGTCCAGTTTCACAATTTAAAGAATATTCTCATCAGTGGTGTCCAGATTTACAATGTAAAGAATATTTGCACTGCTGGCGTCCAGATTCACATTGTAAAGAATATTAACACTACTGTTGTCCAGATTCACAATGTAATCAAAATTATCACTACTGTTGTCCAGATTCACAATTTAAAAAATATTCTCCTCACAGATGTTCAGATTCACAATGTAAAGAATATAATCACTACTGGTGCCCAGATTTACAGTATAAAAATATTATCACTACTGGTGTCCAGATTTACAGTGTAAAGAATGTTATCAATGCTGGCCTCCATATTCAAACCATAAAGACTATTTTAACTACTGGTATCCAGATTCACAATTTAAAGAATATTCTCATCACAAGTATCCAGATTCTCAATGTAAAGAATATGATCACTACTGATGACCAGATTCACAATGTACAGATTATTATAAATATTCCACAGAGAGAGAGAGAGAGAGAGAGAGAGAGAGAGAGAGAGAGGAGAGAGTTGCTTAGTATGATAATTGAGAGCATACCTGCCAGACAACACCTTAATAAGTGTTCTAGAGAGAGAGAGAGAGATAGAGTTTTTTGTGATGATAAGTATCATCATTTGATCCAATAATCGACTTTCATTATTGTCATAGAGGGAGAGTAGGGAGGTTCTGAGAGAGGTGTTTTAAGTAAGATCATAACTGACAATATAGCTCCATGAGTGTTGGGGGGGGGGTTACTTAGTCTGATAATAACTGATGTCCCAATAGTTACCTAGATGGGTATCATGGGGGTTAGTGTGATGATAACTAGCATAATAGCTTCCAATACACAACCTATGTTGGTGTCAGAGAGAGAAATATAGGGAGATATTTATAGTATGATTATTATTGACTGCTTGGCTCTGAATACATGATCTTAGATAATTGGAGAGAGAAAGAGAGAGAGAGAGAGAGAGAGAGAGAGAGAGAGAGAGAGAGAGAGAAACATAACTAATGAATATCGAAAATAATAAAGAAAATGATTGTATAAAATGAATTAAACTTATAAATGTTTGCCTGCAGGTGATACCTCGGACCCTATTGGATGATTTTAACCGGGCAGAAGATGTTCCAATAACTACGGAAGAATTGGATTTATTTCTTAAATTTCAGAATGACATCGGCACAATCCTTTACTTCAGGTAAGATTTGGATTGTTTCCCTTTGCGTGTATGTACTTGCCCTGATTCATATGTATGTACTTAAGTGACAGTGGAGAGGATAATTGCAGATAATAACGTTTATGAAGACAAATGTAAGCATATGATTCTTTAAATGAATGGAGATGATAAATGCAGATAATTACTTTTAGGTATAACTGTAATTGAGCATGTTTCTTTAACCCTTTCATCACTACAGACCGGTTTCCCGGTCATGTAGAAGTTAGTCTGTAACCCTGTAGACCGCTTTACCGGTCTAGGGGCAGTGTGCTTATATAAAGTCATGGTACCAGACTACATCAAGTTGGGGATACCTCTAAGAACTTCCTTATTGTAATGTATATGTTATGCTTGGATTGTCTTGCGAGTCAAGCTTGAATTAAACTAGAAATCTGGAGGCAAGTATGCACATTCTAAGCGTGTTTTCTGAATGGTGAATTTCTATTCAAAATGGCGGAGTTCGAAGCAAGATGAAAATGAAGTGTCAGATTATGGTTTATCAAAATATTTTGCATTTGAATGTGCTTGTGGGCGACAGTGATGACGATGAAGAGGACTTTAAAGGTTTTAAACCAGACGAAGTATGAACTCATCGTATTTTTGTTCTCGACGAACCCAAGGGATTTTTTTCAATTTTTCAGATTTCTGAAAGAGTTGGACCAACTGAAGTATTAGATGGCTCCAGAAAAGCTTTTTAATACTTTGAAATCTTTGATTTACATGAAGTGGTTGAAAATATTATTCTTGTAATGTGGTAAATAAATAATTGCTTGACTGTGCATTTTACATGTTGTGTTACCTGTTTGCACCTGTATTTTACAAGTTATAATATATATGCACATTTTATTGAATTAGTCACACAAGTTGACTTTTAGCCTTTATTTTATTACCAAATCCAGGTAATTAACTTAATTAAAGTTGGCAAAGTTGTGTTCTTTCATATTCTACTGGTCATTCTACTTTACAAGTCACAGTTACTTAGTGTTCAGGGATTATGCCTGCAAAGTTACTTAGTGATGCAAGGGTTGCAATATAAATTATTATGAATCTTTAGTTATATGTACAACAAAATGAAAGCAGACGTGGTACCTCATTACTTGTTTACATGTTTAGATAATGTAGTTTGAAATAATCTTTTCCACTATCTTACTTCAAATTTCAGTGTAATACCTCAGGCAGTCTGGTAGTAGCTTATTGTGTTAGTAAATAGTAGCAAATGCTCATTGAAAATGAACATATACTTGAACAGATATCAAATTCCTCTCACCTCAGACATAATCATTTTACAAAAATGAATTTACTCTGAACTTTTGTCTTGAGTGTTACATTTTTAGAATACATTTAAGATTAATTAAGCTGTTCTGTCTTTTTTTACTAGAATGACTTAATTAGCTCTACATGAAAGAACAATAGTTTACTCTTGTAAAGTATTTAAGGTTTTTTTACATGATGGGAATTGGCAATATTAATCTCTAATAATCTCAATAATACTAAACATTATTGGAATTGGCAATAATAATCTCAGTAAAATTTAAACATGTAATAATAATATCACACTTGCCAACCCTTATAATTTAATATTATATTTCTCTGACTTTCCCATGTTTGATCAGAAGATGTATTTCATATTAGATTTAATGTGGATGGTCAAGGAACCAATCCAACTTTTACAATAGTACCTCATTAGATTTAGTAGAGTTGGTCAGGGAACCAATCTATCTTTTACAATTGGACATACATCACAATTAATTTTACTATATGTTTTCTACATATATTTCTAAGTACTGACCTTTCAGCTGAGTGACAATCAATACAAATCATATGTTAATCTAAAACACATCCAAAGATGACTTCACAGTGAAGTTCTTGTCAAAGGTTCACCAGCATTTGTTCAGTGGCTGCACTGTAAATAGAACAGCATGTCAACAGAACACAGATTTCACTTCCAGATCATACCTAAGTAGGTATAGGACATGAAAATTGAAATACCAGTTTTTGTAAGTAAATCAAGCTATTTTTCAATTGAGATGCATCCAAGAATTAAAAAAATTTAGTCTCAACTGTCTATGTGATGCAGCGTGGCATACTTTTGTGACATGAAAGGAGTGGGGGGACATGAAAGGAGTGGGGGGTTGACAATTCTCAAAATGCAATTTTGTCAATTTTTACAAAAACCTGGTCCTATTAATTTCATGAAAATGAATAGAGTCTACAACTCTGGATTGTGTCGGAAAACATATGTATAGCTTCAGTTTTAATTAGGACAAACAATGAAATCTATACCAAATCACACGTGTCGTCAGCCTGCTGAGGAATGTATGTACTCATTATTTTGAATAGAGCTTTCTAGGACTAAATTCATACAGATATAATCTTTCCTTGACACCGTTTATTTAAACATTTGATACATTTTAAGAGAAGACATAAACACTATTTTTGCTTATCTGAATGAAAATCAATATAAATATATAAATCTAGCTTTTACAAAAGTGGCAACCAATTATCTTTTACAGTAGTACCACACACTTGTATTAGATCTAGTGAAGTTGGTTATAGAACCAGACTGGCTTTAACAATAGTACCTCATATTAAATTTATTGGAGATGGTCAGGGAACTAATCTAATTTTTAAAATAGTACATGTACTTCAGATATTTAAATCTGCCCATATTTTCTGTGCAAAATGCCTGTATGATCAAAGCGGTGGTTTTATCATTTTCTAACAATGGCAGTCAGCAAACAAAAACACTTTGAAGACAAAAGGACAATGGGATTTGTAACATGTTTAAAAAGTCAGCAATGTAATATACAAAATAATAGTAAGATTCTTGCGGTATGAATAGCAACAATTATATTTCATGGACATGATTTAATTAGGGTCTACATGTTCTTTACAAGCATGTTTAGTTAAATATAATTTCAATTTTGCAGTTGAACATCATTCGTTGACTTCATTTTATTTCTCTCAAATCACACTTTTAAACCTTTAGATGACGATAGACAGTAGCAGTATATATGATGTTTTATTGCACCATATGAAGTCAAATACTCCATCACTATCGCAAGAAACATACAAATATGTAATAACCTTACTTTCAATTTTTTTAAATAAAAATTTGACTAATTTGAGATGAAAGCATCTTTGCCATGAAGACCATTAACGATGGCACAGATGGTACTCATTTTATTAGATTTAGTAAAGTTGGTCAAGGAACCAATCTAGCTGTTAGAAAAGTGGGAACCAAATTATCTTTTACAATAGTACCTCATACTTGTATTAGATCTAGTGAAGTTGGTTATAGAACCAGACTGGCTTTAACAATAGTACTTCATATTAAATTTATTTATTAAAATTAATCTAATTTTAAAAATAGTACATGTACTTCAGATACTTAAATCTGCCCATATTTTCTGTGCAAAATGCCTGTATGATCAAAGCGGTGATTTTATCATTTTCTAACAATGGCATCCAGCAAACAAAAACACTTTGAAGACAAAAGGACAATAGGATTTGTAACATGTTTAAAAAGTCAGCAATGTTGTATAAAAAAGAATAGTAAGATTCTTGGGGTATGAATAGCAAAAATTATGTTTCATGGACATGATTTAATTGGGGTCTACGTGTTCTTTACAAGCATGTTTAGTTAAATATAATTTCAGTTTCTCAATTAAACATCATTCTTTGACTTCATTCTATTACTCTCAAATCACACTTTTAAACCTTTAGATGACAATAGACAGTAGTAGTATATATGATGTTTTATTGCACCATATGAAGTCAATTACTCCATCACTATCGCAAGAAATATACAAATATGTAATAACCTTACTTTCAAATTTTTTAATAAAAATTTGAATAATTTGAGATGAAAGCATCTTTGCCATGAAGACCATTAAAGATGGCACAGATGGTACTCATTTGATGTCCAGTATGGACACCATTACTGTTTTAAAAACAGAAATCCATTCAAGCAAATGATGCCCATTTACTACATATATAAATCTTTAAACAATTTGTGAAAAGGGTGTGAACAATCTTTGACCAAATATGCATTACGATTTAAATTTTGAGACATCATTTGAATCTCCCTTCAAATATAGCCATATCGGAAAGTTTTTAAAGAAACAAAAACACTCACCAGTATTCTATCAAACTATACAGAAGCGTATGTGTCAAGGAGCCATTTTCAATTTTTACAAATATATTAATCAAGCAACCAATATGGCCACTTCAAACAACTTCTCAAAATTAGATAAGCAGAATTCACAAAGGTCTTCCAAACTGATACAATGGTACCGATTGACTAAGAAATATTGTTGCGATTACATCACAAGATCTTCCAAACTGATACAGTGATACCAACTGCCAACTGATTCAGAAGTATTGCTGCCATTACAACGATAGATAAATTTTAAAATGATTTGTGACAATGGTATGACTAAGTTTGCATAGGCATTTACATTTTAAAACATCATTCTGATCTCAAATCAAATAAATCCACGTTGAACATTTTTACAAAAATTGATGTCTTTAGATTACTCATTCTAAATATAACCTACTCACCAAAATTCTATGAAACTGTTCAAAAAGTTTGCGACAAGAAGCCCTTTCAAATGATTTAAATGATATTAATCAGGCAACCAAAATGAACTGAAATGGCTGAAATTCATTACATGATTTTAATTATTTAGTTAAGCTCAAAATGTTTTAAATTTTTCTACAAATGTACAAGGGCTTTTAATTGTCTTGTTTTAACAAATGATGCTGATATATTGTGTAATATGGTTATCTATTGTCAGATATGGTTATATATTGTCTAATATGGTTATATTTTGTCTAATATGGTCATATATTGTCTGATATGGTTATCTATTGTCTGATATGGTTATATATTGTCTAATATGGTTATATTTTGCCTGATATGGTTATATATTGTCTGATATGGTTTTATATTGTCTAATATGCTTATCTATTGTCTGATATGGTTCTTTATTGTCTGATATTGTTATTCGTTGTATAATATGGTTATCTTTTGTCTGATATGGTTATATATTGTCTGATGGTTTTCGATTGTCTAATATGGTTATCTTTTGTCTAATATGGTTATCTATTGTCTAATATGGTTATCTTTTCTCTGATATGGTTATATATTGTCCGATATGGTTATCTATTGTCTGATAAGGTTATCTATTGTCTGATATAGTTATATATTGTCTGATGGTTATCTATTGTTTGATATGTTTATATATTGTCTAATATGGTTATCTACTTTCTAATATTGCTATCTGATGTCTAATTCTGATATCTATTATCTGATATGGCTATATATTGGCTGGTATGGCTATCTATTGTCTGGTATGGCTATCTATTGTCTGATATGGTTATATATTGTCTGATATGGCTATCTATTGTCTGATATGGATATCTATTGTCTGATATAGTTGTCTATTGTCTGATATGGATTATCTAATGTCTGATACGGTTATATATTATATAATATGGTTACCTATTGTCTGATATGGTTATCTATTGTCTGGTATGGCTCTCTATTGTCTGATATGGATATATATTGTCTGATATGTTATTTATTGTCTGATATGGCTATCTTTTTATAGTGCATTATCTGTCAAAGCTCTAAGTGATTTACACCATCTATAATGATATGACTACACTACAGAAAAACAAATGACAAAAACAATGAAATTGGAAAACATAAAAAATCATGCTGAAAACATATAAAATACAAAACATTATTAGGTCTCTAAGTTTGTCCCTGCAGTCGAAACAGGTGAGTTTTAAGAGCACTCTGGTACGGTTATATATTGTCTAATATGGTTATATATTCTCTGATATGGCTTTCTATTACTTGATATTGTTATTTATTGTCCAATATGGCTATATATTGTCTTATATGGTTATATATTGCCATTATTGTAATCCTTTGACTTATATCGTTATATATTGTCTGATATTGTTATCTATTGTCTGATATGGATATATATTGTCTAATATGGTTATATATTGACTTATATGGTTACCTATTGTCTAATATTGGTCCCCAGGTATATATTGGTTACTATTACAGATCAGAGACATGTCCACTCTGCTCATCTGTCAGTATGATTGCAGTTTAATATTAAACATTCACATCTGTAGTATGGACTACAGTTATCAATATTATTGCAGATTAATATTAGACATTAAATATATAGACTGTGCAACAGTTGTCAGTATGAAGGCAGATTAATATAAAACATTGATATATATTGTCTGGGCTACAGTTATCATGATTGCAGATTAATATTAAACATTCACATCTGTAGTCTGGACTACATTTATCAATATGATTGCAGATTAATATTAGACATTAAATATATAGACTGTGCAACAGTTGTCAGTATGAAAGCAAATTAATATAAAACATTGATATCTATTTTCTGGGCTACAGTTGTCAGCATGATAATTGCAGATTAATATTAGACATTCAGATATGTAGCATGGATTACAGTTATCAATATGATTCCAGACTGATATTAAACTGTCACAAACAGTATGTGACAAATTAAACAACACACCTTGTCTGTTTTCAATTTACTGCCAACAAATTGGTGGTTCAGGCCATTGAGTAACCATTTACCGGTTTCAATGAGTTTAAAAGAAACATGAAAGTTGAAACACATGGTATCATTGATACTTTTTGCTTTCATATACAGCATAGAAGTATTGAAAGACAAGATTGTCTTGGTACCACAATGGATGATTGATGCTGTCAAGTCACTCATCACTGCTAAGATGTTTGTCCTGAGAAATGCCCCAGCTGTTGTAAAGAAGTGGGATATGTTTAACAAGAGTGGAAAACTTTATCCAGAACTAATTGGTTTGTATATTTCTTTTGTTCTATAAGATTCTCAAAATGTGATATTAATTTAAATAAATACCAAATGGGTATTTTCTGTTGTAAATGTTGTCCCCATATTTTGAAAATTAATCAATGTATTGTAATTCTGCCTATCCATATTTGTGTGATTTTGCTACTGTAGTATATGTGATGTTGTTATCTACCACATTTGTAGCTGAACTGGCTAAAGGCAGTGCAATCTAATAACATGGCAGTGCAACCTTATGCCATGGCAAAAGGATATTTTGGAGAACATTTGTCTATATTCCATCCGTTTTTCACCCATCATCATTTGTTATTAATTTGTATGTTCATTTGATTTCCAAGTATTGGGCCAGTTGATTAAACTTGTTATGGAGGTTTCCACATTTTGTGCCAAAATCATTTAAGAGATAGCCTTTATAAATTGGTGATGGTTCCATACCAAGATGTGGATAACTTTTAACTTCTTCCTAAGGGTCATTTTTAATTAGTGGTATTTCAGCCCAATGTTTTATACAGCTTGGCATAAATCTCTATAGTTTTATAGAGCTTGGCAGAAATCCCTAATGTTTTATTGAGCTTGGCATGAATCTCTAATGTTCTATTGAGCATTTATCCCTAATGTTTATAGATCTTTGCATGAATCCCTATTTTTTATAGGGTTTGACATGAATCCTTAATGTGTATAGAGCTTGGCATGAATCCCTAATGTTTTATCGACCATGAATCCCAAATGTTATATAGAGCTTTGGATGAATCCCTAATGCTTTATCGACCATGAATGCTTGTATAGCTTGACATGAAACCCTAATGCTTAATTCAGCTTGGCATGAGTCCCTGATGTTTAATAGAGCTTTACATGAATACCTCATGTTTTATAGAGCTTTGCATGAATGCCTCATGTTTTATAGAGCTTTGCATTAGTCCCTAATGTTTTATAGAGCTTTGCATGAATCCTGATGTTTTATTGCGCATTTATCCCTAATGATTTATAGAGCTTGGCATGAATCCCTGATGTTTTATAGAGCTTGGCATGAATTCTTAATGTTTTATTGGGCTTTATATCAATCCTTAATGTGTATAGAACTTGGCATGAATACTGAATGTTTTATAGAGCTTGGCATGAATTCCTAAAGTTTTATCGACAATGAATCCCTAATGTTTTATAGCGCTTGGCATGAATCCCTAATGTTTTATAGCGCTTGGCATGAATCCTTAATGTGTATAGGGCTTGACATGAATACCTAATGTTTTATAGAGCTTGGCATGAATTCCTAATGTTTTATCGACAATGAATCCCTAATGTTTTATATAGCTTTGGATGAATCCCTAATGTTTTATCAACCATGAATCCCTAATGTTTTATAGAGCAGTGCATGAATCCTCCATGTTTGATAGAGCTTGGCATGAATCCCTGATGTTTTATAGAGCTTGGCACGAATTCTTAATGTTTTATAGAGCTTGGCATGAATTCCAAATGTTTTATCGACAATGAATCCCTCATGTTTTGTAGCGCTTGGGATGAATCCTTAATGTGTATAGAGATTGGCATGAATACCGAATATTTTATGGAGCTTGGCATTACTCTCTAATGTTTAATATAGCTTGGCATGAATCCCTAATGTTTTATAGAGCTATGAGTCCCTGATGTTTTATAGAGCTTTGCATGAATACCTCATGTTGTATAGAGCTTTGCATGAATTCCTAATGTTTTATCAACCATGAATCCCTAATGTTTTATAGAGCAGTGCATGAATCCTCCATGTTTGATAGAGCTTGGCATGAATCCCTGCTGTTCCATAGAGCTTGGCATGAATCCCTAATGTTTCATAGGGCTTGACATGAATCCTTAACGTCTATAGAGCTTGGCATGAATACCTCCTGTTTTATAGAGCTTTGCATGAATCCCTAATGCTTTATCGACCATGAATCCCTAATGTTATATAGAGCTTTGTATGAATCCCTAAAGTTGTAGCGAAGATTAATCCCTAATGTTTTATAGAGCTTGGCATGAATCCCTAATGTTTAATAGAGCTTGGCATGAATACCAAATGTTTTATAGAGCTTGCCATTAATCTCAAATTTTCATCGAGCTTGGAATGAATCCCTAATGTTTTATAGAGCTTGGCATGAATCCTTAATGTTAAATAGAGCTTGGCATGAATTCCTAATGTTTTATAGAGCTTGGCATGAATCCCTAATTTTAAATAGAGCTTGGCATGAATACCGAATGTTTTATAGAGCTTTGCATGAATCCTAATGTTTTATCGACCATGAATCCCTAATGTTATATAGAGCTTTGTATGAATCCCTTTAAGTTGTATCGAACATTAATCCCTAATGTTTTATAGAGCTTGGCATGAATCCCTAATGTTAAATATAGCTTGGCATGAATCCCTAATGTTTTATAGAGCTTGGCATGAATTCCTAATGTTAAATATAGCTTGGCATGAATACTGAATGTTTTATAGTGCTTGGCATGAATCCCAAATGTTTTATAGAGCTTTGCATGAATGCCTCATGTTTTATAGAGCTTTGCATGAATCCCTAATGTTTTATAGAGTATTGCATGAATCATCTATGTTTTACAGAGCTTGGCATGAATCCCTGATATTTTATCAAGCATGAATCCCTAATGTTCTATGTAGCTTGGCATGAATCCCTAATGGTTTGTATAGCTTGGCATGAATCTGTAATGTTTTATAGAGATTGGCATGAATCCCTAATGTTTTATTGACCATGAATCCCTAATATTTTCTAGAGCTTGGCATGAAACCCTAATGTTGTATCGATCATGAATCCATAAAAAAAATGTTTTATGGAACTTTGCATGAATCCTTAATCTTGGAGCCCAAGTGTATAGTTTACAAAATAACCAAAAATTATATTTTACATCATAACCAAAGCTTAGAGATTCCACAGTACTCAAAGTGCAATGTTTCCACAGGCAACTAAGTACAGTTTCCACTGTATCCCAACTAGAGTATTCATAGCAATCCACGAGTAAAGTTGCCACATTAACACAAAGTGTGTATTGTCCATCCGAAGAAGAAAAACTGTAGAGTTTCCACATGTAACCTAAGTGTACGTTTTCCACAGTAAACCAAGTGTACATTTTCAACACTAATCTAAGTGATATTTATACCAAAGAAATGGGACTGAACCATTTGTTTGAATATTTTTTAATTAACAAATTAATTTAAATAAAAACAAGATGAAATTTGCTTACCTAAAGAACATTCTTAAACTTGGTTACCTGTTGATAACACAGAAACAGTGGTCAGAAGGTAATGAAGTTAGATTGGTCAGTACAAAAAATGTAATTAAAATAAACTGAGTGAGATACAGTGATTTTCCATCTGGCTAAAGTGCAACCTGATTTCAAATAGTACATTTTTATTTATGAATAACAAATAGCTATACATCCCCACATTATATTCATAATAATCCATTGTTCAGTTAAACACATTTCATTTAAAACTTATTTCTGAATGGTATATTGCATGTGGTGACATCAGATATTATATAAATCAGCATGTTCAATATATTGAGAACAAAGGAGCATACAACTCCAGCAACAATATTCAGTACATCAAACCTATCAGAGATAATGACAAATGAAAACTTTGCCTAATGGATTTAAATTTGTTAGATTAGCTAGTTAGATAGTGAACCAGTCTGTATTTTCAACGAAAATGGCACCAGATATTAAGTAAAATGCTTTTTGGTGTGAGTTGATGATGTTATATGATCGAAAATGTTAGAGCAGATAGAACATTTCAAACATCCAAACATGTCAGGGCAGAAAGAGGGACAAATCGACAGCACTTAACAAACTTTAAAGGAAGAAAATTTCTTTAGAATATCTTGCTGTATTTCGTGTCTTTACTTTAATTTGGAAGGTAATTTAATCATGTCTTCAGAGCAGTGGAGCAAGTGCAGTTTCCTCATATATGGAACATCTTATGTAGAAAAAAAGAAACCCAATCAAATCCATCACAATACTGCGGATGCAAAACCAACTGCCACAGTTACAGGCACTTGTTTCTGTCAGTGAGAAATGTAATTATTGTTGACAACACAAACTCCCCTTCGAGTGATTCAAAAGGTGAATAGAACTCATGCGATTTGGAATCTGCTATCATGCTAAGACCGTGATAATGTTTTGGGGTTTGTGTTTATTCCTGTCAGCAGTCATTCATCGATTACTTATATATCAGCATGAAAGGTGACATTCTAAACTAACTCCCAATATACAACTTAAGTACTGTGCAGAATATTTGCCAGCTACTTTTGTGTGAAGCTTTTGCTTTGTATCTATTTCTATCTTGTTTTGGTGTGATGTTTTATGTTTATCACTGTCATAATTAGTTATGATTGGTGTATCACTCAGTCAATAAGCTATAATTATTTCTTACTGGTGTATCACTCAGTGAAAAAGCTTAGTTCTGATTGGTGCATCACTCAGTGAAAAAGCTACAATTAGTTTGATAGGTGAATCACTCAGTGAAAAAGCTACCATTAATTCTAATTGGTGATTATTATTTTGTTTTACCTTGGACCTGCAAAAACAATAACCATGAACCATAACTGAATGTAACATATTTTACTGTATGACACACGTGATGTGTAGCATTCAAATTCAATACAAGCAAACAAGATACAAAGCAACAAAGAAATGGTTATTAAATAATCAGTCAAGTATTTAATCATAAATGAAGAACAAGTCTGGCATGTCTCCGTTATATTGTCATCAGTAGCTCAAGATGCTTACGAGTGAGATGAAAATGTTAGAATGGCATTGACCACGGGATAGATTTCCAATAATTTGAGTTAGTCACCATGCACTGATTTGTATAGGGCAAGTGAATATTGTAATATTTGTTTTTAATCTGACAGAAATATGGGAATATGCCTTTGACAGCTGTTTCAGATTAATTCTTGGCTTGCAAACTTAACGGCAAATATCTAATAATGATTCACACTTGCTAAGATTACAATATTGATTCTTCAACAACTTGTATACAAAAACCAGATATCATATGAAAAAAGCAATAATGCATTGATTTATCAATCAATCACTTCACCCATATGTAATACATTCCTATCACTGCTGGAAATACTCCTCTTACCTTTTTCTTATGCCCTTCAGTAGTTAATGTCCTTCAAAAGAATGAAGATACACTATTGGACATACATTGAAGGCTGGTAGTCAGACTGGAAAAAACTTGCATGAACAAAGTTTTCTCAATACGGAAACTGTTCACAAAAAAATGAATTTTAGAGAATGATATTTTTTCTTCAACATTTCTCAAACACATTCCTAAAATAAAATTAAATTAATTGGAAAGAATTAGCTTTTCTTCAATAATTGTCAAGGATTATATTTTCTCACAATTCTCTTAAAATGCAGTGATGTGAAAAATAAAGACTCTAATATCATAATTATTCTCTTCTCACTTTAAGATGCTATTTGGACAAAGGAGAAAAACCCAGATCTCCATGACAACAAAGAACATATTTTGCTACTCATGGAACATCTTAACATCATTGCCAAGCCAAGATGTTTCAGTGAAGATGAGTCTGAAATCAAGGTTAGTTGACTCTAAAGTCTGGATTTTGTATTTTACCTCTCCTATAATATGTCCTATCATCACAGAACATTGAATTGGAAACAATTATTCTGTCTTCTCCAATTATAACTTTAAATCATGGACAACCCCTGAGACAACTAAAAAAACTATCTCGCTAAATCTCCAAAACATTTCTGAGTGACAACCAATTCTAGGAACAAACCTGTCCTTGGAGAGAAACTCTTAGACTTGGAAATGGGTAAATTTGTTTCAGTTTATACTTATGTACAAGTACATGCAATGATCTTTGTTTTCAAGAAAAAATAGCAAGAAATTCATTGTTTGCTTAATAATAATTACACTTTAGCTGTGGCTAATGGAATGATGATGTCGGTCCATCCATTGATCTATCACGCACTACAGGAAGTGTTTACATTAGACTGTTCTTTTGGTGACAGTGTACATTAGGTAATTTCTCTAATATTGTTGCTTGGGTGAAACAATACAGTGAAATGTGCATGTTTTGATATTTGTGACAAATAGGTGTGTCTAAGATAAGATATTCTTACACAAAGGAATGACACAATTTTCTATATTTTTTAAGATAATGCTGTCATGTATTAAAAATTTAAATGAATACCTAAAAATGTAGTAAGACATTTTTATACCATTCATGCAATGTAAAACAATTTGCATGGTGACCAAATGATTCCAGCACCTATATAATCAAATGGAGCTGTCTAGAATGGCAGAAAAGTTTGAATTATAACTATTGATGATACATTTACAGGGACCTATCTATACAATTTTAGATCTCAATTGAGTGAGCTTGCACTAGCATCATAAAATGTTTTCAAAGATATGCATTAACATCACCAAAGTGAAGGAAAATATAATAAAATTAATAGAAAATAAATGCATATATTTACATCATATTCAATATTCATATAATATAATCTAATTCCAAAATAAATTAGTCTTTGACATTGAATAAACTGATGCTATCCAAGTAATATTTATTCCACATGTCAAAACCAAAAAATTCCAGATGTAAATACTAATAAAGTAGTTTTAAGTTCAGCGGTGGCAGTTACATAGACTGTGGAAATAGATGACTGAGGTTCTTTGATTTAATCTGCAATTATGACCAATACAAAATTGACATCTTGATGCAGTATAGTTTTATTTTAAATTGATGATGTAATACATTCCAGTTGCAATATAGTTATCAATTGGAAGATAAATACTTCAAATCTAAGCAAAATAAAAAAAAAATCATTGTGTTTTAAATCACATTTTTTCAACAAAGACAACAAAAATTGTATATAAATATTGCTCCTATTCTTGCTTGGATAGAGACTGGTGAAACTCTTAAAGATAGACAGTTGAGTGAAATTCTTAAGATAGGTGAAACTCTTAAAGAAACAGACAAGCAAAATTAACAAGATAGACATTTGAAATTTGAAAGATAGATGAACATTTGAAATTCTAAAGATAGACCAGTGAAAATAGACAAGTAAAATTCTTATGATAGACAAGTGAAATTCTCTAGTTAGATAGACATGTAAAATTCTCAAGATAGACAAATGCAGTTCTTAAGATAGACAAGTGAAATTTTTAAGATACACAAGTGAAATTCTCTAGCTAGATAGACATTTGCAATTCTTAAGGTAGACAAGTGAAATTCTCTAGATAGACAAGTAAAGGTCTCAAGATAGACAAGTGAAATTATTTAGATAGACACTTTAAATTCTTAAGATAGACAAGTGGACATGTAGCATCATGTCCCATCTAGTTACAATATACTAACTCCAAGACAACCAATCCTAACACAAACCACTTGAACACAGAGTGCCAATAGATACAGCTGCTAGATCTATCAGCCTGTGGTATGACTTGCCCAAGATTCTAGCCTGTGACCTTCCCCATCCAAGGCAGATCCTCTAACAACTTAGCCACCTGAACTATATAATTATATACATATATATATATATATATATATATAATACACACTGCAAGTAGTCTCTATTATCATTGTTGAATCATGTGATTCTCAAGGGAATGACAGAGCCAGCAGTGAAAATTTTAGTATGTGAGAAAGCTTGCTAGTAGTTTCTCAAGGGTCGGTGGTACTTTCCGAGGGTTTACCTGGGTTCTTCTTCCACCATTAATACCTGCCATCATGTATAGCATATCATGTGCTGAAAATGGCATTAAACCCTTCAACAACAACAACTCATCTTTAATTAACAATTTCTAGCTATAAATCATGTCAGTTTTGTCTTATCCATGGCTTAGAAGTTTTGGCTGTACTCATGTTAGTCTTTCCTCTACTGGTCTGATCGAATGTTTTGACAATTTCAAACTATTTGTTAGGTTTTATCTGCATTTCACTGGTTGCAAAAGTTTGATATCACTCATCTTCCTAAAGTACGTAAAGGATTTTCATGTCACTTGAGTACCCATACAGCCCAATTCTGATTGGTCCTGGATGAACAATTCGGAAATTGAACATGGTGGCCATCATACAACTCATCTTGAATGGATGACCATGTATACACAAGGTTTTCAGCAAAAGACCAGAATAAAAAGGGTATCAATATTGCATCTAATATGAAAACTATATTGGCCATGTTCCATGTTTTATCTTTGCTTTTGCAACTTAAAGGATAGTTTTTTGGACTTAGGTAATCCAAGAATATCAGAGATGTTTCAAAACTAAGCAGTGAAAAGTAGTAAGGATGTTATGTTGGATTCCTTGAATTTTTTTTTACCAGTAGAACATGAGCTATGAGATTGGGACGATCATTATTTATATTTTAGGTGGACTATTTCCTTGCCCCTTGTATGCTTAAAGAAACGACACCAAATGAGGTCATGTTTCCTAAGCCAGATCCAGAAATGAAGAGTAGCTCCTCAGTCCTTTGTTACAACTTCGTGGAAAAATTTCTGCCTTCTCCCATCTTCCATCGCCTGCTTGCCACCTGTGTGTCTCGATGGCCCATTGCCCAAAGAAAGTCAGAAAATCAGATCTTCTGTGGCTGTTGTGTCTTCAGCCTTGATCTTCATCACAGACTGACTGTGTTATTCAGGGAATACATCATATTTGTACAAGTTATCAGATTTGGAACCACTGAGATGACACCATCTTCTGAACTGTGTACTAAAGTTCAAGAGTTCATCACCAAGAATCTCACCAGTATTATTGGTTACCTGGGACATAGTCTGAAATTTGAGATGTCTGTACAGTGTCCAAAATCTGATGGATACAGAGTAGACTGCCTGATCCCTCTTGCAGATCTTCAAAGCAATGTAGATGTTCCATGCCATTTCCATGATGAGAGTCATGTGATTAGGTCTCAAGATGTACTCAAGTTCTGGTTTCAGGAAGAGGTAAGTCAGAACAAATAGGTTCCTTTGGAGTTACAGTATTAATAAAGTTAAATGCATGTGGATCATGCAAGTGTTACGGTAAAACTAAAGTTTAAATGCTTTGGATAAAACATGTGTTACAGTAAAACTAAAGTTTAAATGCTTGTGGATAACACATCTGTTACAGTAAAACTAAGTTTAAATGCTTTGGATAAAACACTTGTTACAGTAAAACTAAAGTAGAAATGCTTGTGGATAACACAGGTTACATTAATAATAAAGTTAAAATACTTGTGGATAACATGTGTTACAGTAAAACTAAAGTTTAAATACTTGTGGATAACACGTGTTCAAGTAAATATAGTTTGAGTGTCTGTATATAACACACGTGTTACAGTAAAACAAAGGTTTAAAAGTCTGTGGATAAAACGTGTTACAGTAAAACTAAACTGTTTAAATGAATGATAAAGTTTAATATGTTATTTATTTTTCAGGAACCATCTGATGAAGGGTGTAAGTATGTCTTTAACTAATTACATGCTTTACCTATGCAATAATTTGTAAGACTCCATTTCAGAATAATCTGTCACCTGTTCTGTGTCAAACATCGTTTTGTTTTGGAGCTCATATGGTCTTACAGTTAACTTAACTCATGGAAGGGTCAAGTATTGAGCTTGCATTTATGACTGATTCCTTGGAAGTGTAATGTATTGGTCTTGCATTTATGACTGAACTCTTGGAATTGTTATGTATTGAACTTGAATATATGACTGAACTCATGAAAGAGTCAAGTATTGAATTTGCATTTCTGACTGAACTCGTGGAAGAATCATGTATCGAACTTGTATTTATGACTGAACTTACTGAATTTAACAGAAAGGTTCCTTGCATCAAGTCCATTAAAGATTATGCAATGATGCAGATCTGCCATCCAGTTTGACTGCTATTACAAAGGCATAGTAAACCCTTATAAACAAGTCTCAAAATTCTTGAAGCAGTTTTAACTTTTGTTTCTTCATGAGAGTATCCTAGCATAAAGTGCTGTATCAAATTTGTACAATTTATTTTGATTCATTATCATCCATAGCTATTGCTAATAGAGAATAAAAATCTTTCAAGAGTTTTAAACAAATATTCCTAAGCAGAATTTGAATAAATTTGGCTGAAAACATGCTGGCACATATGTTCTTTCAGTTTATGTGCAAAATTCCCACCAACCTTCAGATCTGGTTCTCCTAATTAAATAAAGTTAAAAATCTTGGGAAATATTTTATAAAACTACTGAGAAGAATTTGACTGAATTGCTCCAGAATGCATCCTGGCATTTTAATTTTGTATAAATAACACAAATGTAATACTTAATGTCTCCTGTCACTGAAGATTCAAATAAATTTTTTAACGACTTCTTATATTAGCTGGTAAGTAGAATGGGACCAGGTTTTACAAAAGGTACCCTAGTTTTAAAGGTATTTAAATGTTTTACAGATCATATTGATATATTGTCAAATATATCTGAAGACTGACAGCCAGGTAATCAATCTCAGACCCACTATAGCCCATTGATTTCTGATGAATGCTTCATATTCTGCTGTTTCAATTTCTTGTGGAAAATAGTGACATTTAAGTGGATTACATATATACAAGATTTACAACATCTTGTTATACCAGATTGGTAATGGGTTGTATCTATACAAGAGAGATCCAACATCGTTTTATACCAGACTGGTTATGGATTGTATTTATACAAGAGATCCAACATCTTGTTATACCAGACTTGTAAAGAATTATATCTATACAAGAGATTTGACATCTTGTAATACCAGACTTGTAATGGATTTTATCTATTCAAGAGATTCAACATTTTGTTATACCAGACTTGTAATGGATTGTATCTATACAAGAGAGATACAACATCTTGTTATACCAGACTGGTAATGGATTGTATCTATACAAGAGAGATACAACATCTTGTTATACCAGACTGGTAATGGATTGTATCTATACAAGAGAAATACAACATCGTGTTATACCAGACTTGTAATGGATTTTATCTATTCAAGAGATTCAACATCTTGTTCTACTAGACTTGTAATGGATTGTATCTATACATGAAATTCAACATTTTGTTATACCAGACTGGTAATGGATTGTATCTATACAAGAGAGATACAACATCTTGTTATACCAGACTTGTAATGGATTGTATCTATACAAGAGAAATACAACATCGTGTTATACCAGATTTGTAATGGATTTTATCTATTCAACAGATTCAGCATCTAGTTATACAAGATATGATTAATACTTTAACAACTAGTCCCAACATTAAATGATCTATAAATATATTTCATATTTCCTTCTTATTTACATACTGTCATAAAAGTCATAATATACAATGCAGATTTACGTAACCAGTTAATTGATTAATCCAGTGTGCTACATTTATGTCGCATGAAGATTCCCCCCTTTCCAAATTTCCAAACTCGGTACCATCAGTATCATTTACAATACATCAAAGTGGGTGGTATTCTAAAAAATTAGACAAACGTAGCTCTCTATCGATACCAAATAATGTTGACTCTCTGCTTGCATAACAAATCACAGCCAGACAAACATAATGTTTGAGACCTGACTTTTGCATGGCCAAAAATTACTGTCATTTGGATCCAGAGTTTGTATATAGATATTACACTTATTGCCTGATGCCAAAAAGAAAACTATTCTGAACTACATTCACGCATGTAAAGGTCGGCTAAGTTTCATATTTGGAGTGAAAAGTGGCACGGACACAAATACCTTGAATCCAATATGTTAAAACAAGAGAAAAAAGTAGTTCCACTTTGACCTATCTGCTCAAGCGTGAATCAAAAAGCTAAAACAAAACTGTAAATGCCTTTACAAACCTAGGCATTTAGATAAATGAAAATCTTTTGGAAACATATATGTCTAAGAATGTCTTCTAGTAAGAGGGCAGTAGCATTTGTTAAAGACCATTATCTGAAATCTGGGAACAAGTATGCCCTCTTTTAATTACAGAAAGAAGAGGCAGCAGTTTTCTAACAAAATGGAACATACGTTTCTGGGAAGGAATAAGCAATTACCAATCATTTAGAGATATACTGAACACATTTCCAATTCAGAGGATAGGTTCTTCAGTTGCAAGAAACCCTACTGTGACAATAGAGCATTGGGCCATTTGGGCCATGTGACAGTCTTCATCTCAAAGCTTTTGGGACTGTTTCTCTCACTGATTTGTAACATCACTGGGTTAATTGGGTAGACACTAATCACTGTGTTCTGACTAGAAGCCACCAGTCATGATACTACTTGTCAAAGGTTACATACTGGTCACAGTAACTGTCACCAGGTAAACACTGTTAAATGAGCATGAACACCAGTCACAGGTTACCAAGCACTATACCACTTACCACCATATACTGGTTACCAGTAACTAGTCATACCTCACTCTGCATGAGGTATCAATGACAGTGGCTTTTCATCCTCCATGCAGAAACCAATGAATGAGCATCATTGTGCATACACCAGCCAACCAGCAAAATTTGCAACATCTAGGAATGGACTTGATGATTGATTTGAACCACCCATCATTCTCCATCCTGTCACATTGTTAAATTACAGGGACAGTCTGCATTTATGCACTCCACTGGGCAAGGGATCTCGCTGATGTCTTCTCTATCACCAATTACCACGTTTCCAGTTAGGCCCTACAGTTTGTGGATTTTTCCCTTTCCAAATAGGATCATAGTCATTATCTGATGGTGTCAAAAATCTGCAATGACAGCCTGGAATGCAGAGACTGCAATTACCATCCACATTCAGGATCTTATTTACAAATACCAGTCTTTCCTCTACACACAAATCTGAACTTTGTCATTGATTGGTGAAGGTTTTAGAAAAAAAAGAAGGGGCTGTTGTGCATGGTCCTATGATACACATAATGAGTTGATGTGCTTATAGACTTTTCTAGAACAGGAAATTGATATATCTGGTACCCAATAGTGACTTTGTTATCACTGTGAAGAGATGGTGACAAAATAGTGATGGTTAAGATAAAAACAAATTAATTGTATTCCCTGCAAATTTTGATGATGTCAACTCTTGCACATGATAATATATAATCAGTCCCTTTACACTGAGAATCTTTCTCACCTTACAAGGTATGACATTACACTGAGAATCTTTCTCACCTTATAAGGTATGACAATACATTGAGAATCTTTCTCAACTTACAAGGTATGACATTACACTGAGAATCTTTCTCAACTTTCAAGGTATGACATTACACTGATAATCTTTCTTTACTTACAAGGTATGACATTACACTGAGAATCTTGCACACCTTTTCAAGGTATGATATTACACTAAGAATCTTTCTCACCTTACATCTCACCTTACAAGGTATGACATTAAAGTGAGAATCTTTCTCACTTTTTAAAGTATGACATTACACTGAGAATCTTTCTCACCTTACATCTTACATTACAAGGTATGACATTACAATGTGAAGCTTTCTCACCTTACAAGGTATGATATTATACTGAGCATCTTTCTCACCTTACAAGGTATGACATTACACTGAGAATCTTCCTCACCTGACAAGGTATGACATTATACTGAGAATCTTTCTCACCTTACAAGGTATGACATTACACTGAGAATCTTTCTCACTTTTGAAAGTATGTCATTACAGTGAGAATCTTTCTCACCTTAGAAGGTATGACATTCTTATTGATGCAGCTACCAAAAATGCAATGATCTACAGGTAATTCTATCAGTACAAATTTTGATTTGAATGAGAATATAAAGGATCTATCAGTACAATTCTATTTTGAATAAAAAAATATTTTTCTATATCTACAAATTTGATTTTAATGTTATATATTTTTTGTGGATAAATACTGTGTGACTACATATATCTCAGTTATACTTTTATTTATCACACAAGGTATGACATTACACTGAGAATTTTTCTTACCTTACAAGGTGTGACATTACACTGAGAATCTTTCTCACCTTACAATGTATGACATTACACTGGAAATATTTGAGAAAATGTGACCCACTCTTTACTGTTTGTTCATTATCATATTAAAACACAGTTAATAATAAAAAATGCATTATTATTACTATTATGTCATTATAAGACAGAACATAATATGTATTATTGTTATAGTTCTGTCTATTCATTCATCCATCTGCTGACAGTGTTATTCCTGCATTATAACTTAGTTCTCCACAATCCACAAATGTTAAGGAAATGATACTGAATTCATGGTAAAAAGGTCAAAGGTCACCAAAGCAGAAAAGTTGTTTCCTCACAATAACTTTAGTTCTCCACCATCTCCAGTTCTGCTATGGCTTAGTAAGATTTGTGCCGATTTAAAGGCTCTAAAGGTCAAGGTCAGTCTGACTCAAGGTTGAAAAATGGCTTCACTCAAAACTTTCAGTTCTTCATAGAGTACACTGTATTGATGCTACCACACCTTGCAGATGACATGCACTTGTAAGGAAGAAACTTGTTGATTTGGGATTAAAAAGGTGGAAATGCAAGGGTAGTCTATATTCTGCGCAGTAAATACCAGACTGAGTCCAAATCAAATATTCCCTTCTCCAATTAGAAAGTGCCTTGTGAGAAAGAAAAGAACACAATCCCAGTCTGATTATTTAGTCATATCCAACCTAATATAACCTACTCTTTTCCTTGTATAATTGTATTGACATGTATGCAAAAATTCTTAATGACATTTGCCTTTAATGCTTACTTTTAAGTCATCGTTTGGGACACATACTTTCTGATTATCTTTAGGTGTCTTCTCCTATGCTCTTGCATTTTTGTGAATGTTCCTTTAGATGTTAAAGATATTTTGTACTATGCATATCAAAGAGTTGCTTCGGTAACTTATCTTCTATTCTTAACTAATGTCAGGGAAAAATAACCTTGTGCAGGGTTCAGATAATATTTTCTTCTTTTCTTTCTGGCTGATAATTATGCTGCAATGCGGGGATAAATAAGGACATAAAAAGCCCCATTGGACACTTGCCTCACGAATTTATCTTGTACTTTGTGTACACGTATTGATGGTTGTCTGCAGACATGTAGCATGATGTCCCACCTAGCTACATTATCCTGACACTATGCTGACCAGGCCTAATCTTAACTTCTTAATGCTGAGTGCCAAGTGAGGGTGATGTTAGTATCATTTTTAAAAGTCTTTGATATGACTCAGCCAGGGATTAAACCCACAACCTCCCACATTCAAGATTGACGATCTAACCATCGTGCCACAGAAGTGGTCGACACTCTAGAATGTAAGAATGTAAGGAGATTAGATTTATACGGTATATAGTGACAATGTCTAGAATGCAAGGGGATTATATTAATATGGTATATAGTGACAGACAATCCCTAGAATGCAAGGAGATTAGATCAATATGGTACATGTATATATATAATGTCATTGTCTAGAATGCAAGGGGATTAGGTTAATATGGTATATTGTGACAGACAGTCCATAGAGTGCAAGGAGATTAATTCAATATGGTATATAGTGCCATTGTCTAGAATGCAAGGGGATTAGGTTAATGTGGTATATAGTGACAGAAAATGTCTAAAATTCAAGAGGATTGGATCAATATGGTAAATAGTGACATACAATTTCTAGAATGCAAGAAGATTAGATCAATATGGTATATAGTGCCATTGTCTTGAATGCAAGAGGACTTGATTAATATGTATATAGTAACAATCTCAGTTTGGTATATATTGACAGACAATCTATAGAATGCAAGGGGAATGGATTAATATGGTATATAGTGATAGACAATCCCTAGAATGCAAGGGGATTGCATTAATATGGTATATAATGAGAATGTATAGAATTCAAGGAGATTAGATCAATGTGGTGTATATTTACAGACAAGGACCAGAAAGCAAAGGGATTAGATTAAAATGGTATATAGTGACATATGATGTCTAGAATGTAAGATAATTAGATTACAGACAATTCCTAGAATGTAAGGGGATTACATTAATATGGTATATGATAACAGGCAATGTCTTGAATTCAAGGAGATTAGATCAATATTTTTTATAGTGACAGACAGTCTTGATACTCAGCATTAAGAGATTATCGTTAGAACTGGTCAGCCTGGTGTCAGGATAACGTGACTGGGTGGGACATAGTGCTACGTGTCTGGGATATGATGTCCCAGTGCTAGACATCACTATAAACTGCCCAACTGCATACATCACAGTGATATGACCAAAACATTGTTAATTCTACATTAAAAATCTAAATCACACACACACACACACTCGTTATGGTGTATAGTGACAGACTATGCCTAGAATGCAAGAGGGTCAGATTGATAAAGTATATACTGACAGGCATGTTGTTTCCAAAATTGCTATGTCATTGACTCGCATGTGTATTTCAAAAAGGGACATTAAGTGTATTCTTCATTGCTTGGTTTAATTTTGATACATTATACAATTCAAAAGGTTGTATGTCTGTACTGAGTTAATTTGAATAAATGCAACATTAATCAACAAATGTTTTATCATACGTAGTTCATAGTTTAATTTTTGCAAGCTGTATAATGAAATTATAAACAGTTTAGTTGATATGGAAAAAGTAATAATAAAATTATAATCAGTTTAGATGACATGAAAAATGTATATAAAAGTTTTAATCAGTTTTGTTGATATGGAAAGATGTATAATACAATTATAATCAAGTCTTTTAATTGCTATAGAAAGATATGTGTTGTTATTCTATATATTAATTAGGTGATTTTCTATCTAATTGACTAAGTTAGATTCCACTGTGGAAGCCATACTGTTGGTTGGATTTTAAGCAAACCTGGATTCTATATATGTGTGTGTGGATTTTCAACCCAAATCTCAAACCCTTTTTGAGCCCTATTCAAATGGAAATAAGTCAATTATTTGTGTCATTACACTAATCATATGTTGCTAATGAATCAGATCCATCCATATAAGTGATTTTATGCAAAATATAGTGTCAGTACATTCAGTACAACTCCATTTATGAATAATATGTTTCATTTCAGAACATGTTTCTGTGTATTTAATTTTTTCTACAATTATTTGTGTCTTTCAGCATCTGCTAGTGCCATGCCGTCACCACCAACCAGTGACATTGATAGGTTCATGTGCATCGCATATCTTCTAGTTGATGTCGGATCCAGGGTACTGAGACAACTTTTAAGGCATCACACAGTCACCCTCACTTGCACTTTGGACCAATATCTGGCCAAAAACATGAATACTATCAACAGTCTTAGAAGGGTATTCCACCAATCCCAGATGGACATCATGTTTCCACCAAATGGTGATGATACAAACCTAGATGACTATGACATCACCCTGCTGTCCGCCCTCTTTCAGAACATTGTACCAGCTCTAAGTCAGCTAGAAAAGGATATGATCAAAAGACTACGAGAAGAGAGAAACAAACTGTATGGTCATGCTAAGTCATGTAAGGTTAGTGCCAATGAATTTCAGACTTATTGGAATGACATCAGCTCAGCATTGACAACTCTCAGTCAACAGTGCATGGACACTGCTTTTGAGGCTAAGATATCGCAGGAAATTCAGCGCACTCATGTTTCTGCAATCCCTGCTGGATCCTACCTAGATATATTAAAAACATGGTTTGGAAAGATAGATACGTTTGAGGGTGTAATACAGAACATGACAACAAGATTACAAGCACTAGAGTCAAGGGAAAAGTCATCAACAAGTGAGTCATAAATATGAATACACCTCAGTAGAAGGTGCTGTCTAAAACTAAAGAGTCATAAACATGGCTGTCCGCCAATACAAGTAGGGATACTGCTTTTGAGGCTTAGATACTGCAGGCAATTCAGATAGCAGGAATCCCTGCAGGATCTTCCTTAGGTATAGTCAAAACATGGTTTGAAATGATAGAATCAGTTAAGGATGAGTTACGGAATGTGACAACACGACTATTAGCACGAGTCAAATACAAAATCAGCAAGTGAGTCATAAACATGGATGTACAAGGAGCAATTTGAAAATAACGAGTTATAAACACAGATGTCTCTCAGTACAAAAAGCAATCTGAAAATAATGAGTTATAAACACAGATGCCAACCAATGCAAGGAGCAATCTGAAAATAATGTCAGCAAGTCGAAAACATGGATGTACTGGGAGTAATCTGAAAATGATGAGTTATAAACACAAATGCCCCCCAAATGCAAGGAACAAACTGAGTCATAAGCATGGATGTCTCTAAGTACAAAGAGCAATCTGAAAATAATGAGTTATTAACAGATGTCCCTTAATGCAAGGATCAATCTGAAAATTAGGAGTCAGCAAGTGAGTTATAAATATGGATGTAAAAGGAACAGTCTGAAAATTGTGAGGCATAAACATGGATATCCCTCATCAGTACAAGGAACAGTTTAAAAAAAAACAAGTCATAATGTAATCACACTGAAATCAAGAGTCCCAGACAATATGAGGCATTGACCTGTGTTGAATTATTATCCCATCACAGGAAAGGCATTTATAAACTGCATTTGACTAAAACATACATGTGAGCAACATTAAATCTTTAACAGGTTGTATCCCTTGCAGATTACTGGTACTGTATGTGTTTGTTTATTCAGTGTTGGAATGAACTGTGAGAGGATAGCCTTGATATATTATGAATTTGATTATCAAGTTAGCAATACATTGAATGTTTTCCAACTTACTAGAAGAGGCCCCCGAGTAGCTGAGTGGTCTAAAGCACTCTCCGTTACGGATCACTACCATCTCACCTCTGTCTGCGTGGGCTCGAGTCTAAGATTCGGCTAATGTAGTTATGTGAGAAAGCTTGCCGAGGGTTTTCACGGGTTCTTCCTCCACCAATAATACTGGCCTCCATGTATAGCCTATTGTGTGCTGAAAAATGGCGTTAAACCCTACAACAACATCAACCAACTTACTAGATACCAATTATATAAATACACATGCCTTAGTATCATACCAGGAATGATTCTTGACAAAAATATGATATTTATAACTGTGTTTCCATTCACATATGTTTTGCAAACATCAGTTTGTATACATGTTGCTAAACATGGTCTCACATTTAATAAGTCATTTATTTTAAACATTGGTATTATTTGACATCTTAAAATATGTTGTGTGTATCTTCCCATTTAAATTTTGTATTTTGCAGAAATGTGCTACACATTGACAATCATCAGTACTTAATTGTTATAGTTGGCATTTATATAGTGTATGGAAACAGTGTTATGGTTACTGTGTTACACAGAGTGTATAGAAATAGTGTTATGGTTACTGTGTTACACAGAGTGTATGGAAATAGTGTTGTAGTTACTGTTACATAGAGTGTACAGAAAGTTGTTTAGTTACTGCGTTACATAGAGCATATGGGAATAGTGTTGTATTACTGTGTTCCATATAGTGTATGGAAATGATGTTATAGTTACTGTGTTACATAGAATGTTGTAGGGTTTAATGGCATTTTTCAGTAAAATATAAACTATGCATAGCAGTCAATATTAATGGTGGAGGAAGAACCCAGAAATACCATTGGAAAGAACCGACCCACGAAAAGCAATTGGCATGCTTTCTCACACAGTGGCAAAATCTGAGACTCAAACCCACATAGACCAAGGTCAGATGGCATCGATCCCTAACAGAGAGTACTTTAGACCACTTGAAGCCCTACCATAGAATGTATGAAAATTATGTTATTGTTACTGTGTTACATAAGCATATTACACAGTGTATGGAAATATTGTTATAGTGTTATGGAAATAGTGTTACAATCACCTTTCATTGTTATAGTTGCTGTGTTATGGTTATTTTGTTTCATATAGTGTATTGAAATAGAGTTAGAGTTGCTGTGTATAGAGAATGTATGGAAATAGTGTTATCATCGCTGTATTACATATAGTGTATGGAAATAGTGTACAGTTAAAGTTACTGTGTTACATAGAGTGTATTGAAATAGTGTTATAATTTATGTGTTACAGAGTGTATGGAAATGGTGTTACAATCACAGTTCAGTGTTACAGTATTACATGTAGATAGTGTTATAGTTTCTTCATTACATATAATGTTTGGAAATAATATTGTAGTTACTGTGTTGCATAGAGAGTATTGAAATAGAGTTAGAGTTACTGTTTATAGAGAATGTATGGAAATAGTGTTGTCATTACTGTGTTACATAGAGTGTATGGAAATAATGTTATGGTTACTATGTGTATGGAAATAATGTTACATTCACACTTCAGGGTTTTGGTTGGAATTGTGGCACAATTAACAGTTGTTTGTAGAAAGTGTATGGAAATATGCTTGCCATAGTACCAATTCAGTGTTACAGTAATATAGAAATATGCTAGACAGTTGCAGCTCATTTGTATAGTTATATATAGTATACATAAATATGCTAGACATAATAGCAGTTCCTTGTATAGTTATAGTGTATATAAATATGCTAGACATGACAGTTCCCTTGTATAGGTATAGTGTATATAAATATGCTAGACATAAAGACAGTTCCTTGTATAGATATAGTGTATATAAATATGCTAGACATAATGGCAGTTCCTTGTATAGTTATAGTGACAGTTCCTTGTATAGTTACAGTATATATAAATATGCTAGACATAATGACAGTTCCCTTGTATAGTTATAGTGTATATAAATATGCTAGGCATAAGGACAGTTCCTTGTATATTTATATTATTTATAAATATGCTAGACATAATGACAGTGCCTTGTATATTTATAGTGTATATAAATATGCTAGGCATAAGGACAGTTCCCTTGTATACTTATAGTGTATATAAAAATGCTAGGCATAATGACAGTCTCTTGCATAGTTATAGTATATATAAATATGCTAGACATAATGACAGTTCCTTGTATAGTTATAGTGTATATAAATATGCTAGGCATAATGACAGTTCCGTTGTATAGTTATAGTGTATATAAATATGCTAGACATAATGACAGTTCCTTGTATAGTTATAGTGTATATAAATATGCTAGGCATAAGGACAGTCCCTTATATAGTTATAGTGTATATAAAAATGCTAGACATAATGACAGTCTCTTGCATAGTTATAGTATATATAAATATGCTAGACATAATGACAGTTCCTTGTATAGTTATAGTGTATATAAATATGCTAGGCATAATGACAGTTCCGTTGTATAGTTATAGTGTATATAAATATGCTAGACATAATGACAGTTCCTTGCATAGTTATAGTGTATATAAATATGCTAGGCATAATGACAGTGTCTTGCATAGTTATAGTATATATAAATATGCTAGACATAATGACAGTTCCGTTGTATAGTTATAGTGTATATAAATATGCTAGACATAATGACAGTTCCCTTGTATAGTTATAGTGTATATAAATATGCTAGACATAATGACAGAGTCTTGTATAGTCATAGTGTATATAAATATGTTAGGCATAATAACAGTCACTTGCATAGTTATAGAGAAATACACTAGTCATAGTGGCAGTTCATTGTAACTGGTAACTCTAAAACTATAAGTAGGTGTTTGATAAATAATTGATTTTTAAATTACACTGAATACCACCTTACTGTGGAAGGTTAAGAGTCTCCCAATTGTTATCATCCATGGTTGTCTCACGGTACTGGGAAAGATTAAATTCATCCCATTGTTATCATGCATGCTTGTATCACCCCATTGGTAAATGTTAAATTCATCCCATTGCTATGATGCAAACTTGTATCACCCCATTGGCAAATGTTAAATTCATCCCATTGTTATCATGCATACTTGTATCACCCCATTGTTAAATTCATCCCATAATTATGATGCATGCTTGTATCATCCCACTGCAGAAGGATACAAGCTTCCTTATTGTTATGATGCATGCTTGTATCACCTCACTTGGGAAAGTTAAATGTCTCGTGATTGGAATGATGCATACTTGTATCACCCCATTGGTATATGTTACATTCTTTCCGTTGTTATGATGCATGCTTGTATCACCCCACATGGGATGGTTAAAAGTATCCACTGAGTTAAGATACATGCTTTTATCATTGAATGTATCTGGAGACATTGAGCTCTCTACCCTATAATGATATGTATATATATATATATATATATATATATATATATATATATATATATATATATATATATATATATTGAATGCAATTAATGTTTAGAATAAAAACTGAAATATTAAATACAAGTTAGCATATTTTCATTTATTATCAATATATAAAATGATGAATGTATAAAATAGAAATGCAAAAGAACACAACTTGCCCATATAGCACCAAATAACAAGGTATAATAAATCAAATAAATGTAATTTCATTATTGACACATCAATGTATATCCAATTACACTACTACTAGAATATATTACAGGATGAGGCGGAAACACTGCAAGTAAGAATCTTAGAATTAGAGTTTATTTGACAGGAATTCAAATAACATTTGAAAAAAAAAAACATGTCATTCAAAAAAATTGTTTAGAATGCCTAAATTTTCATGATTTTGCAAAATTCACATTCTTTGGGTACCTAAATTTGTTGTCAAACAGTACATTTTGATTCTTCGCAAGAATCTTCGTTCATTGGACCTTTATATTCATGGTTTAAGGTAGAACATTTATAGTCCAAGAAACAAGGGAGTACAAAATAATGAGCACAGTCATTATACATATATACATAAATACATGGATACATACATGCGTACATCCATCCATTTATACATACATGCATACATACATACATTTTTGGCCAATGTGGCTATGTGAGAAAGCTTCCCAGTAGCTTCTTGTGGGTAGGTGGTTCATTCTACACCATTAATACAGGCTGCCATGTATGCCATATCTTGTGATGAAAATGGTGTTAAACAAACCAGCAACAAACATACATGCAATTTAGTTCACTGTGTGGTGGCTCAGATGAAGGTTATGTTGTGCCAAGTCAACAGGTGTCGAGTGCCGTGAGCTAGGACACGCACAGTAAACAGTTGGAATTTAAACCAATGAAACCAAAATACAAATACCGGACAGTACTTATGTTATTTTCAAGAGATATAAAAGTCTCTGTGAATTCTACCATTTCTTGATTCACTTTACAACATCTATTTTATATTTAGCTATAAGGCTATTTGATTGGTGTTAACATGCACAAAATGACAGACTATTTAAAAATAGCAACATGACTAAAGTGTTTTGTCCAGCAATAAACCTGAGCAGTCAATCATGTGAGACCTTTGAACGTGGATATCCAAACGTCCCAGCATACTATCGACAAGGAGACTCCTACCATATTAATTAATGATACCTAAAACAGTTTCATGGATGGAAGAAAAAAAAAGACAATTTCAACCGATGTGAAAATCCAAAGAAGCAAGTACTACTACTTCGTTTCTTATGACATCCTTGAGATATCTTTCACTGTGATACATGCGTAGTCTAAACCTGGGACACTATAATAACTTGCTTATGAACCAGATTTAAACCATGTCTTACACATACACACTCCAATTTTGTTTACTGGTTTCAAAACAGAAGGGTGTCAAATGTATTTTTCAAGCAATGACAAAAACTGAGATTTGTGACTTAAGTAGGAGATGAATTAATAACTATGAAATTTTTCAAGCAATGATAAAATATAATTTTTTTGGCTTAAGTAGGAGATCAACTAATATTTATGAAATTTTTCAAGCAATGATAAAAACATACCTTGAACTTAACATGTAATTCTGTATTACATGTACTTAAGCAATATTTGTGTCATGTAGACGAATAATAATGTAGCTCTCTATATTTAATTTTCTCACTTACTTTCTTGTTACTATGATACACGTGTAATTTGGGTCAATAACCTAGATTATGATTTTTAACCTCAATAAAAATTCATTCAGAAGACAAACCTATGTTCAGTGTTTCAAGAAATATTTCTAAAACCTTCGAATAATGAAATCAATTTAGGACTCAAGAACATCCCTTGTTACTATTTGACATTATCTTTATTTAAATAATAATATGAATTATATTATGTATTCTAAAATATATCAATTTAAATATGAATGGCACAGGAATAATTTTTTTAATCAATAATACTTATGATTTGAGTAGATACAACCACATCACACTCACCAGCACATGAGGCAAAACTAAAGTAACATATATATTGTTACACGATAAAATAATTTGTTCAAATCCCAGAACTTATATTCAATTTATGCACACTGATTATGTCCAAAAATGTTATAACAACAAAATAAATACAATTAATTGATAACAAAACGAAAGAAACTAACCTTGTACTGTTATCATTTATTCTTTATCTCATCATGAGTTATTTATTAAAGGCAATAATATATCCTGAAACTGCGGGAAGCTGATTTCGGTTTCTTTCTACCAGTATTGGAATTTTGAAAATAAATTTTAAAAATGGAATAATAGCCTGAAACATAAACTTCTCTCACATTTTTCAAAAAATAACTCATCACATTCATTATTGTGTACATAGCACATACAAATGGGAATTAAAATAATTACAAAATAAACCACATTTTAGAGCTCAGCCATTATGGAAATCTTTGTAGTGTGAGTCATTTACTTAAGAGACCTTGCTTCGTGCATCAAAAAAATCCACAGCCTAAAGCTTCACCTTAGAAACATGTATGTTGGCCAAAAAAGCGTGCTAGAGACAAGGAGCTGCAAAAAAACATACAATCAGTGACCCCAGCCATAGAAATAATGCATGTGAAAATGATGATGTTAAGTGATGACATTACAAGCATTTCACACTGACGCAAAAGGAGAAAATTGTAAATTTCTCAAAATTACATGGAACTAGAGTAACAGCAAAACATTTCAAGATCCCAAAATCAACTATTACAAATTGGTCAAAACTAAGTTTTTATCCGCAGCTGAATGGGGACATTTAGCAAGAAGAGGGAGACCAGTATAATATAGTGAGGAGAGGGGAAAGCATCATATAGCAAAAAGAGGGAGACAGTAATATATAACAAGCAGTGGAAGACCAGCATCATATAACAAGGAGAGCGAAATCAGTATCGTATAGCACGGTGAGGGAGAAGTATCATAAAGCAAGTAGAAGGAGATATTAGCATATAGCAAGGAGAGGGAGACAGTATCATATAGCAAGGAGTGGAAGACCAGTATCATTTAGCAAGAAGTGGAAAACCAGCATCATATAGCAAGGAGTGGAAGACCAGCATCATATAGCAAGGAGTAGAAGACCAGCATCATATAGCAAGGAGTGAGACCAGTATCATATAGCAAGGAGAAGGAGACAGTATCATATAGAAAGGAGTGGAAGACCAGCCTCATATAGCAAGGAGACCAGTATCAAATAGCAAGGAGATGGAGACCAGTATCATATAGCAAGGAGTGGAAGACCAGTATTATAAAGCAAGGAGAGGGAGACAGTATCTTATAGCAAGAAGAGCGAGATAGAATCATGTAGCAAAGAGAGGGAGACAGTGTTATATAGCAAGGAGTGGAAGACCAGCATCATATAGCAAGGAGTGAGACCAGTATCAAATAATAAGGTGCGGGAGACGAGCTTACGCAGATTCGGTTACAACACCGCAGTGGCATGGCTCCCGAAATTGAATATACATTCACAATTTATTTATTCTCAAAGTGCATGAAAAGGAGTATAACAAATATTTAATTTCATTTTGTGGATGAGATCGCAGATTGAATATAATACATTCTTGGTGTGGTTCCTGAAATTTGATATTCACGAACGTGTATTTTTCTCATGCCGGGAAAAAATATTTTTTAAAGCATGAGAAATATAGTGTACAAAATTTATTATCATTTTGGGGAAGAGTAAGCGAATGAATTTTAATATAAAATGATCTGAAATTTAACAATTTCACCAGGTTCTTCAAGTGTTATGACCAAAAAACATTATCGGAAATGTTAGTTATTAGTGATCCATGAGTAAAGACAGTAAGCCGTCTTTGTAATTATCTTCAGTTAATTCTGTATAAAATCGTTGCTCAAACAATGGCAAACACGTGCTTCTTCTTTAGCTGCATACACAGCTAAGCAGGGCCCAGAGTGGTCTAAAGTGCTCTCCGTTACGGATCACTGTCATCTTACCTCTGTCTGAGTGGGTTTGAGTCAAAGGTTCGGCTAAAGCAGTTATGTGAGAAAGCTTGCCAGTAGCTTTTAGTGGGTCGGTGGTTCTTTCTGGGGGGGGGGGGTTTCCCGGGTTCTTCCTACACCAATAATACTGGCCGCCATGTATAACCTATCGTGTGCTGCAAAATAAGACAATCATTTGAAAGTAAATAATATCCACTGTATTAGCTGTAAATTGAAAGGGTATACAATTGTACATGCGCTCAGCTTAGATAAAAACATTATTTATAAAAAATGACTCTTAACCATTGCAGGCCCACTGTACTTAGTTATCAGGCTTTATATGTGTATGTTTTTTGCTTATTAACTAATTATTCGTATATTTTTAAAGAAATAAAACAGTGTACCATGGACATAATACATTATTACTGTTATGGAAAAGCAAGTTCACAAACGCAGTTGATCTCTGCCCAATAGAAATTGCACGTCGTGGATCAACTAAAGGCAAACAACAAACTCAGCTTGCCAGAGACCTAAGAATTAGTGAGTCCACTCTGCGAGGGTGGAAAATAGAAGAAAATCTATGTAGTCTACCCAACATTCTAGAAGAGCAAATTGGTTTACAACGTAAAAGGGTTAAGTTCGCTAATGAAAAAATCCCTGATTCAGCTTTGTACCAATTGTTTGTCCAAGCTCGCTCAGAAGGTTTTCCCATTTCTGAAAATGGCCCAGCTAAGAAATTTGATCACTGTAATAATGGTGATTATTCCAATATTAAGATGAGTAATGGCTGGCTGGACAGATTCAGGAAAAGGCATTATATCAGCTGTGTTCTTGTCTGAGGAAATCCACTCCGCTGACAAAGAGGCTGTCACATTCTACCCAATTGGGCTTAAAAAGTTGCTGGAGGATGGTTGCTACACAGCCAATCAAATTAATAATTGTGACAAAACTGGCTTATGCTATAAAATGTTACAAGATTACACCCCTGGAACCAAGAATGATAGTCACAAATGAGAAGGCTTTATGAAGAGAAATGACTGGGTGACTCTCTTGTTTTGTGTTAACAAGTCTGACAGCCACAAAGTCAGACCTCTAATGATTGTAAAATTGAAATTTTCCAAATGTTTTCATCATGCTAACATGAAGACCCTTCTTTTTGAATAGACTAACAGCAAAATTTCATGGACGAATATCTCCATATTTGACGTCTGGTTTCATAAAACATTCATTCCAGACATTGGAGCTCATTTACAAAATCTCAAACAGGAGGAAAAAGCTTTCCTGCTGGATAATTTCCCAGCTCACCCTCCCACCCCCGGAAGAAAATCTTGTCAGTAGTGACGGCAAGATTAAAGTCTATCACTGCACACTGCATTAAATGATGCTGGATAAAGGGTCCGACATCTGACATATATGATCCCATCTCAGATAAATAATGCAATAGTTGCAAATATCAACGGGTACAATGAAGCTGTCCAACCATGTCCCAAAACCAGCGACACTAATGAGGAGGCGATACTGCAGTAGATTAAACATAAAAAGCTGGGCAAATTTGATTAGGCATAAGGCCCATTCAAGGAAAATTACAACACATCTTAGATTGGATTGTGAATGCAGTCAAACTGCTGTAGTATTAGAGAGATCTGATACAAAAATCATTAAAGTATGTATTATTAACAATATCTGGAATAGATGTGAGGACAAAATCATTATAAAATATTGAATATGTTGAAAATGACAGCAACATTAAAGAAAGATGAATTTAAAGGGTTGGAGTCTGAGGATGAGTGTGCAATTAAGAATGTGGACAGCTTTAACAACTTAAAATGTAGTAGCAGCATTAAAGCTTGTTCAGCAGTACTTGGATTATGTCGGATATCACTGCAGTGTATAATTATGAGTTTCAGAATTAGCATGTTTATCTATAACCCCATACTATCACTATCTACTGGTAGCTCATCTGTAAATCTCTCCATATATTCATACATTCTCTCTCATTACATATTTTATGTAAGTGCTTAAGGTTTACTTGCCCATTTTGATAATTACACTATATATTGGCATTATAACCTATTTGTAATTACAATACTGTAATCCAGGCACTTGTATCAGTTAAAAAATTAATTACAATGCATAGCTTTTGCTTTGCTCATCCAAAGTCAATAAGTCATGGCATAAGCAAGAACTGGAAAAAAAACCTTAGCACTTCATCAAGAAGAAACTTGCTGAAGCATAAATCAGAATATAAATATTTAAACTTGTTCTTATATACACAAATAGTTCATTCTTACCTGAGCTCATGCTAACGAATTTGCAGTTACGACAAAAGTGCAAGGAAGCACTCACAGCTTTCTTTTTAACTTTTGCAAACAAATTGTTAGTTTAAGTGCACTTTTTTGCAGGTAATTTTAGAATGATTTTAAAGATACCCCACAACTTACATCTAAAAAACAAATTGTCTAAGAACATGGTGTACTAGCAATTATGGTGTCCAAATAGATACCTTGATACTCACCAAGCATAATTTAGAGTACAATTATAAACCATCTACACTGAATGATAAATAAATGAAATGCTGTTCACTGCATACTAACCATTTCATGACAAATAGTTCAATAATACTAATGTTTTGACAATTTTATTATGATACACAGTGACAGACATTAGGTTTTAATGTAAATCAAGCTGTCGGTGTGCTTGTACATCACGTGATACGCACACCTTTGGATTTGTTAAATTTTTTCTTTATTTTCTCAAATATTTTTTTTAGTGTTTTTAAAGCATTGCAGCTGTTAGTCACTTTTGTTAGATCCCTTTTTCAAGCTTCAGATTGCACCATTTTGCGTCCTTAAAAAAAATATTCCGGGGGGGGCATGCCCCCGGATCCCCCTATAAGGCTCGGCGCTTTGCGCCTTCGCTTAACCTAATAACCAGTTTGGCACCGCCCCCCCCCCCCCCCCGCCCGGAAAAACGTTTCGTCCGTCCCTGACATGTGTCCGGTTTAAATGACATGACAATTTATTAATCGAATCAAAAGAAATCGGGTGGAATTAATCAAGTACCATTACATATACTTACTCAAATGTCAATTACAACTGCAAACTTAAGTCCCAGATCTGTTGATGCATAATGCATTGGCATCTGTGCATACAACATGGACCCTTGTCTGCTAGCAGTTTTTGATATGGTAGATATCGGTCAAGATTTGGAGCTTTCAAATAAATTAAAATAAAAGCCATGTGTCGTGTTTTCTTCATTGTTGTTTCTAACACAATTTTGTGTCCATTTTATTGTACAATTATATCCGTTAAGATCAATGTTCCAGCTGTTTACATTTATTTGGAATTCCAAGGTTTATTTGTAGGCAGTAAATACGGTACCTATTCATCTCTTTCACCACAAAATAATGCTTTTCCTAAATGCCAGAGAAAGATTCTGATCTGGATCATATTTAGAATTGGTTAAGTCCTTGTAAACACAACTTCTGGAAATAAATTGGTGATTCTCTGAAGATTCTGACAATAATCCAATTGGAGATGAATGGTCAGTTCTCAAAAACTTTAAATAATGCATAATCAGAACTCCATCTTCATATCTGTCAAGACAAAGAAATGTTGCAATAAATCAAAGAGTCAATGCTCATGAAAAGTGACAATCAAAGAGTCAATTCTCATTAAAGTGGAAATAAAGTGTCTATTCTCGTTCCGTTTAATAGAATAATACTTTTATGACTAAAAAAGAGGCCCAAGTGATACTTATATTACACACCAGGCTAACAAGACTTAACAGGTTTCAATTTCACTAAGCGGGCTAACTATCTTCCAAACTTTCTATTATGTTGAATTTACTAGTTTACCTAATTTTATTAAACCATGATACGAAATCATATCAAAACTTTATATCATCTTGAATTTACTTAATTTGTTAAACGCTAACAACAAATTATATACCCTTATAAAAATTCTTTCCAAATATCAATGCATACTTAATATGCAGTTTCTCAGTCACAATAAAAGTCGTCTACGATCTTTATGATAATAAACTCAACAAACACAAAATAGTTTCAAGAACGGTAACAAGTTCAACCTTGTAAAATACATAGATACCTTTTGTTTTGAAGCTGCCCGTGATCTTGTTGACACAATCCCATATTCAAAGTGATAACAACATGAGACCAAAATTATGGTTTTCGGCCAATCTTATGCAAAGTCACCACATAAATAGTCCAAAGCAAGATATTGATGATACATGCATATATTCCAAGTTTGGTCAAGTCAGATGAGCGTCCAGAGTCCTAACAAGATTAACCAGACTCTTGCAAGATCTTCTTATTTGAATGTGTGGATCTCACTAATTATCAAAATCCAAAATCAATATATATGGGTTACAAATGGCCACCTGGCAGACAGAAAATGTACTTGATCTGTAAAAATTACATCCCTTCACCCATATCATGCATAAACAAGACGTAAATTTCAATGTGCATCATGCATAAACAAGAAGTGACTTTAGTATGCTGTGACTTTGTTGACACTGCCGATGTAACCGCTGAAAAAGTGATGCATTAAATCTCACTATTCAAAGACCTGATTTTAATTTTTCCTTAAGAACATGAACACTCAAGATGACAACAACATGCATCCAGTTGTTGCATGGAATATTGATTTATAGGACATAGAACTAAGAGAAATTTCTTGTCCAATTTGCAAACTGTTTCCTATAATCTAATACACATCAGGAATTCAAACATTTTTATCGGGTATTTTAGGAACGAAATAAGAACTGAACTTATAATGAATGGGCAGATACATATGTGCACATGTTTTAAAAAAAAAAAAACAAATCAGAAAAAAATGTACAATACAAATAGTAAACAATAAAATTAAAAATGGTGGTACCACTCTGTTCTTGTAGCTTTCCTTTCCAGGTACCTTCTAGTTTCTTCAAGAATTTTTCAAACATTTGAATGCTTTTATTTAGAGCGGTTCTTCTCTAATCTGAAACAGTTAAAAATAAAGTAGTCGAGTATACGAATATTATGAAAGTTGTAGAATATGCCATTATGTAATTTGTAGAATATAACATATTGAAAGTTGTAGAATATACCATTATGTAAGTTGTAGAAAATACCATAATGAAAGTTGTAGAATATACCATTATGTAAGTTGTAGAAAATACCATAATGAAAGTTGTAAAATATACCATTTTGTAAGTTGTAGAATATACCATTATGAAAGTTGGAGAATATCCCATAATGGAAGTTGTAGAATATACTATTATAAAAGTTGTAGAATATACCATTATGAAAGTTGTAGAATAAACCATTATGTAAGTTGTAGATTATACCATTATGTAAGTTGTAGAAAATACCATTATGAAAGTTGTAGAATATCCCAAAATGAATGTTGTAGACTATACCATAATAAAATTTGTAGAATATATACAATTATGAAAGTTGTAGAATAAACCATTATGTAAGTTGTAGATTATACCATTACGTAAGTTGTAGAAAATACCATTATGAAAGTTGTAGAATATCCCAAAATGAAAGTTGTAGACTATACCATAATAAAATTTGTAGAATATATACCATTATGAAAGTTGTAGAATAAACCAATAAGTAAGTTGTAGATTATACCATTATATGTAAGTTGTAGAAAATACTATTATGAAAGTAGTAGAATAAACCATTATGTAAGTTGTAGATTATACCATTATATGTAAGTTGTAGAAAATACCATAATGAAAGTTGTAGACTGTACCATAATAAAAGTTGCAGAATATACCATTATGAAAGTTGTAGACTATACCATTATGAAAGTTGTAGAATATACCATTATGTAAGTTGTAGAATATACCATAATGAAAGTTGTAGAATATACAATTATGAAAGTTGTAGATTATACCATAATGAAAGTTGCAGAATATACCATTATGAAAGTTGTAGAATATACCATTATGTAAGTTGTAGAATATACAATTATCCCAGTCTGATTTCTTAGTAATATAAGAAGATGAAAGTTGTAGAATATCCCATAATGCAAGTTGTAGAATATACCATTATAAAAGTTGTATAATATACCATTAAGAAAGTTGTAGAATATACCATTATGTAAGTTGTAGAATATACCATTATGAAAGTTGTAGAATTTACCATTATATGTAAGTTGTAGAAAATACCATTATGAAAGTAGTAGAATAAACCATTATGTAAGTTGTAGATTATACCATTATATGTAAGTTGTAGAAAATACCATAATGAAAGTTGTAGACTGTACCATAATAAAAGTTGTAGAATATACCATTATGAAAGTTGTAGACTATACCATTATGAAAGTTGTAGAATATACCATTATGTAAGTTGTAGAATTTACCATTATAAAAGTTGTAGAATATACCATTATGAAAGTTGTAGAATATACCATGATGAAAGTTGTAGAATATACCATTATGAAAGTTGTAGAATATACAATTATCCCAGTCTGATTTCTTAGTAATATAAGAAGATGGAGCATCTTCCTCATTTTACTTGGAATGTGACTAACAAACATTGTTATAGGGCTTAACGACATATTTTCATCACACAATAGGATATACATGTCGGCCAGTATTATTGGTGGAGGTTGAACCTGAGAAAAACCCAGGAAAGAACCACCAACCCATGAGAAGCTACTGGCACCTTTCTCACATAACAACATTAGTCAAATCTTAAGATTCGAACCCAAGCAGACATGGGTGAGAAGCTACTGGCAACCTTTCTCACATAACTACATTAGCCAAAACTTAATATTCGAACCCAAGCAGACATGGGTGAGATGGCAGTGATCTTGAACATAGAGCGCTTTAGACCACTCAGCCACTCTGGGCCCCTGACTAACGAACATTAGAGACATTCTGGAACTGTTCATATAATGGGGGATGGGATGAACTTCCAATTTGGATGATGGTAATTTTGTCACAGAAAAGGTAAGCAGACAATAGTTACATGTGATGCATTGCTGCTTTAAAAAATAATGTTGCTGTGTTTTGACAATATGCTGACAGGAAACAATGGCAAGGGTACGTAAACAAGGATTCTGCTTTACTTGAATTTATAACCATGTACAGCCCTGACATAAAAATACAATAACTCAGCATATTATCTGTACCTTTTTGGTCTCGGAGGATGGTGAGGAGCAATTGTGATCAGGTTACTGTCATGGGGAAAACACTAAATAACTACAACCAAAAGGCCTAGTCTCAACAGTACCTGAAGAAAGTCAACCAGTGACTAGGAAGTGAAAACTGTCAAGGTCAAATCTGAATCGACTGCGGCGAATCAACAATCAAAGCTCTTGCCATTCATAATTTTGAAAGAAGTTCCGGGTCTGACTGGTAGGGTGCAGCTGTAAACAGCAAAGCATAAAAACTACCTGGATGAGTCGATGTAGTACCAATCAAGGTACTGAATTCATTGATATTTATAACTGTATACAGGGTTCTTGCCGTCATTAAAAAAAAAATTCCATGACTCTTTCATAACTTTTCTATAGTGATATCACTATACACAAGAGCCAAAATATCTTACATTCTCAGGTAAATTAACTCTTAATATACTACATTTGTTTTGCAGTACATGATCTCTCAGTGCTGAATTGGTTAAGAAAGAAAATAAAAAAGAAAACAACAGTTTTTAAATTGCACGTATTTCAATAAATAAACACAATAAATACACAAACCCTATATTAAAAATGATGCTGGATGTCTAAACTTTAAGATTAGTTTGGGGGACCCCAAGAGGAAGAGTGGTCCAAAGCGCTTTCCATTACGGATCACTGCCATCTCACCTCTGTCTGCGTGGGTTCGAGTGTAAGATTCGGCTAATGTAGTTATGTGAGAAAGCTTGCCAGTAACTTCTCATGGGTCGGTGGCTTTTTCTGTGGGTTTTCCTAGGTTCTTCCTTCACCAATGATACTGGCCGCCACGTATGGCCTATCGTGTGCTGAAAAATGGTTAAACTCTACAACAACATGTGTAAGTCAAACATATTTGCATGTACAGCTTTAAGTTCAAGCCATCTAAATGACAAAATGATGTCAAAGCTTTAAGTCCTACCCGTCTAAATGACAAAATGACGTCAAAGCTTTAAGATCTACAAATGTAAATGGCAAAATGATGTCAAAGCTTTAAGTTTGTACCTTTTGCTCTCTTTCTTTGTTCTTCTGTTGTTTCAGATGTGTTCAATTCTTCTATCAAACCACTGAAAAAAGCCCCAAACATTAATGCAATTTTTCATTGATGATGGCAATTAACTAAATATAATCATTTATATACTTTTGGGAGACATATTTGTGGGTACGTTAGAATCAAATACAATGTAATTCAAGCTCGTTTCAGTATCCACTACAGAAACTTCAAAAAGTTCAAAACATGGCTGCTCAGATAATTCTTAAAATAAGAAGAACTAAGCACATCTCCCTCTCGCTCTTTAATCATTACTAGCTAACAGTTTGATCCAGAATCAAACAACTGAGATTATTATTTCATTGACAGGCTCAAGTCCAATATAACTACCTGACCTTACTTTGGTGTACACCTCTATTATTATCAAAATCTTTGAAAGATATTGCCTATAGCTGTATAAGCATTAATCTGTTCATTGTTTCTCAGCTTATCTATAGCGTATCGATATTGTTCTGTATTGTGGATCCCCATTCACAGCTCAAAAGCATTGTCTTTTGGATAATTCTGCTCCAAAATGAAGATTTTTCAGTAACATAGCTGTTAAAATTTACCTTTTTTTAATTAGCACTCTACTGACTGCTAAAGTACTTCATCAGTTTTATTATTCCATTATGCTGATTTTATGCTTATCAATGCCTTAGTTTACTTGTTCAAATAGATATTTTAACAAAATAAATATCTTTACATTTTAATTTTTGTAACCAAAAAATCTGTATGGTTCTATAGCATATGATCCCACAGGGCTTAAATATGATTCGAAAAGAAACAAAAAGTGCACTCAACTTTTAACATGTATTTTAATTTCGCTTGTTTTTTTTTCTGCCCTTTTTACATTTTATTATTCTGAAATACAGAGGGATTGACCGAGATGCTATCTGTTTTTGTACATCCAGCTTGTACATCAAATTCTTATTTTACGTCATTTTGGGCTTCAAAATCAATCATGGCATTTTCATTAACACTTTTCCAGCTCTAATATTCTGATATACTTACTAAAACATTTTAAAAATTGCATTCATTAAAATGGCATATACTATGGGACACACACATCGGTTATATATATATGTGTGTGTGTGCGGGTGTCTTTATGTGTGCATTATGTATTACTTTTGCACGAAATACGATGGTCTTTCGACGGTTCCTTCCCCATCCATACATTGATCCATTCACCCATCCATCCATCTCGATATATCTATCTATCTATTTATCTGTCTGTCTGTATATATATATATATATATATATATATATATATATATATATATATATATATATATATATATATATATAGATAGATAGATAGATAGATAGATAGATAGATAGCTCTATATATCGATATATATATATATATATATATATATATATATATATATATATATATATATATATATACATACAGACAGACAGACATATAGATAGATAGATAGATAGATAGATAGATAGATAGATAGATAGATAGATAGATAGATAGATAGATAGATAGATAGATAGATAGATAGATAGATAGATAGATAGATAGATAGATAGATAGATATATAGATAGATAGATGTATCGAGATGGATGGATGGATGGATGAATGGATCAATGTATGGATGGATGGGTGGGTGGGTTGCTGGCTTGGTGGCTGGTTGGATAGATAGATTGATAGATAGATAGATAGATAGATAGATAGATAGATAGATAGATAGATAGATAGATAGATAGATAGATAGATAGATAGATAGATAGATAGATAGATAGATAGATAGATAGATAGATAGATAGATAGATAGATAGATAGATAGATAGATAGATAGATAGATAGATAGATAGATAGATAGATAGATAGATAGATAGATAGATAGATAGATAGATAGATAGATAGATAGATAGATAGATAGATAGATAGATAGATAGATAGATAGATAGATAGATAGATAGATAGATAGATAGATAGATAGATAGATAGATAGATAGATAGATAGATAGATAGATAGATAGATAGATAGATAGATAGATAGATAGATAGATAGATAGATAGATAGATAGATAGATAGATAGATAGATAGATAGATAGATAGATAGATAGATAGATAGATAGATAGATAGATAGATAGATAGATAGATAGATAGATAGATAGATAGATAGATAGATAGATAGATAGATAGATAGATAGATAGATAGGATTTAGGGTTTTATATACTTGAATGGTGTCTTTATTTCATCTTAGTTACTTTCACATTTATTGTATAAGCCATATTGTTTACCCAAGTCAACCAGTTGAACAAGAATTTCATATCTTAACTAATGTCATTTAAATTCTGGGTCAATTATTTCGGTTTTGTGTTTGTACACGCCAAGCGCTTTCCATGCAAGGTCGGCTAATAATAATAAAGCTGTTTGTCATGTGCTTGGATTTCTCTGCAATGGCTGGTTTGCTTAGTACAAAGTAACATTACCTTGCTTGGCAACGTGAAACAAGTACTGTCATTGTACAGAATACACTAGTTAACTTGGAGCACGGACATTTTACGAGATTCATATATTTCTGTAAGTATCAGTCTATTAATTATTATTTATAAATTAAACTACAGTAGTATAGTGGGGCACCGTAGCGTCAAGGGAAAATCCAGTCAAAAAGGGCTTGGGTCACTATAGCGTCAAGATTTATAGCGTCAAGGGAAAATCCAGTCAAAAACAGCTTGGGGCACTATGGCGTCAAAACAGTTGCGGCACTATAGCGTCAAGGGAAATTTAACATGGGAAACTATTTGGGTCGATATAGCGTCAAGGGAAATGGAACAGGGTGGGTCTATATAGCGTCAAGGGAAATATAACATGGGAAAAAAAAAAAAAAAATATTTTTTAAAAAAATGGCGGCAATGAAAGCTACTATCTTTTCGAGGCAAATGAGTGGCCCTGAAAAGGACCGTTATGTGTAATGTTAACAGTATCTTGTTAACACAGAGGACATCTGACAGATCTTCTTCTCTTCCTTAAACTTCTCCTTACTGTGGGTCCATAGAAGAGAACTCTCTTCAAACAACCTTGTCTTTCTACGTAGACCCTTCTCTTCCAAAAGGCTGTTTCCGTCATATGAATGACACTCCACGCTGATCTGACATACATGGGTATGTCAGTCCTAAACATCATGCTAGACACAAGGGTTGACGATTCAACGTTAGTCCACATCTTCTGATGAGAACAGGTGAAGCGAATGTCGTGAACTGCGGTTATTTATAGGGGAAGAGCGGATCGAAACGGATTGAGTGTATCGACCAATCCAAATGGGCGTTACAAAAGACAGTCACAGCCATCCAATCGGAAGAGAGCAGCCTGTGACGTCACCTTTTCTATATAGAGGTACTAGTGCCTGTGCGCAGTCAATCGATTCAACAGAGTTGTCAATCATGGCGGACACTAAGAAAATGATGAATTGGAGTGAGACAGGAGTAGAGACAGCAAATCATGGGACAGCAGTGACTACTAAAGTCATGACAAATCTACATCCAGAAGAAGTGGATTTTAACTGGGATTTTGTGGATTTTTTAACATCACAAGAATTTATTCCGGAACCTTCGTTGTCTTCTGTATCTTCTTATGGACACGTCGATGATTTTAAGCAAAAACAAAAAGAAGAATTGGAGCGATTTTTACAACAACAGAAAGTAGAAGAACAAGCTTTTCTTATTCAACAGCAAGAAGAAGAAGCAAGAAGAAAACACCAGGAAGAAACAGTAGCAACAGCAGCAACAGAGAAGAAAGAAGACCAAGGACAGAAAGAAAATAGTGAAAATCAAACGGTCACGACGGTACTTTTAGATATTTTAGCTGAGTTAAGGAGTCTGAAACAAATGTATCAGACTTCTTTATCACGACCGAAGAGAAAAAGACCTTCTCGAGCGAAACAACCCGATCTCTCTGTGACTACGTCTACCTTACCACCGCTAGTGATTTCTACCAAATCATTGACAGGAACCACCAGTCCCGAAGTAGGCCTTGGTCGTGGCAAAGGCTTAAGACAGCTCAAGAGGATTTCGTCCCGTTTCTGAGTTTGTTTTAATTTAAACAATTAAAACACCAACGGTCCTTTTCAGGACCACTCCAATTATTTCGAAAAGAAATACTATTTCAATTGCCTAATTCAATGAAAACTCAAAAGTCCTTTTTATTATTTTTTTTAAACCCATGATGTACGTGTGAGTGAATGTGTGAGTGTAGGTTCTTATTCTATCAAATCAAAACCAAGAGACACTTACGTTTCTTTCTCTCTGGTGTATTCTAGTATAAATGTTACAATTCAATATCACAACATAACATAACACAATACCATTTTTAAAAAGTTCATAGGTTTTCTTCTTTTTCACTCTTTCTTTTTTTTCATTTTCTTTACTGTCACAGCTTTTTCTTCTTCTTCTTCCTCTTCACTTTCGTTTCGTCTTTTTTTCTTGTTTTTGTGAACGTGCCGGGGTTCTTCTTTGGGGGAGGGTACCTCTTCCTCCTCCTGTTCAGAATTTCTTTCCTCCTCCTCCTCCTCCTGTTCCTGTTGTTTCTTAGGACAGTTTGGAGACCAATGTCCTTTCTCTTTACAATAATAACAGGTATCTTGACTTTGGTCTCTATTGTACCCTTTTCTGTTTTTGTCACGGTCTGAGCATTCTGTAGCCCAATGTCCTTTCTTCTTACAGATATAGCAAGTATCTTGACTTTTATCTCGATAGGAGAGAGAGTAGGTCGTCGGCTGGTCTGAAGAAAACTTTCGTATGACCCCACGTAAAGCTCTGATGAGAAGTTCCACTTGTGTAGGTTCTTCCATCGTTCTGGTCAATGTGAGAGTGAAATGAATACTGAAAGGTTAGACACTGACGGTCTTTAAAAGATAGTCATTTGACTTTGTGCAGACAAGATGAAAAGACCGCATCATGTTGTGGAGAAAGGAAAAGACAGTAAGAGACACAAACGTAATGTATCGCCTAGCACAGTAGCTGAAGTCTTGGCTCAAATTCATACCAGTGATTTTGAAGATGACATGAGTGAGCCCGAATTTGCACCCAGACAATCGACGTCCAAGCAAAGTGCACCACCCTTAGTAAACCCTGAAAATTACTATCACATTCGAGAGACGGAAAAGCGTTCCTCTCGAAAATTTAGAACAACGGCTTACACGTATGCCGTAAAGTTTAAAGATTTCAAGTCCAATGTACCTTTGGAGAATACAGAAGGGTTCATTACTGAGGTGTGGGATTCTGTGTTAACTGCACTGAAACAGCAATGTCAAGCCAAAGAAGACGATCGCTTGAGACTTTCTATTCATCACGATAATTTGAAATCTCCCGTTTGGATCGAGTTTACTAGCCCATCAGAATTAACACCTTCCAAAGTCATCGACAAAATTCAACATGTGCAACAATCCAACGACAAGTTTCACATCACTGATGGAAAATCCACACTGTTCATGACTCACGTGTCTCTTCCTCAGGGGATCGGACGCAAAAAAGTGTTATTGGTGGACAGCCTTCGCAGCATGAAGCGAAGCCTCGTCCAAATTAACAATCCTCAAGACCAGATGTGTTTAGCCCGTGCTGTCGTCGTGGGACGAACGTATGCCAACAAGAACGAGACGATAGAATGGAAAAGAGCTTGGAAAACTATTCAACAATCGGACCGAGCCAAACAACGAAGTGAAGCAGAACTCCTGTTACAGCAGGCAGGGATATCCAAAGACACCTCTTGTGGCATTCCAGAAATGCAAAAATTGCAAAACGTCTTGGCTCCACATTACACTTTGAAAGTACACCCTCAAGAAGTGCGTGGTCCACTTTTGTTTCGAGGCCACGATTTCAAAGACGGAAAATACATTCACGTCTATCATCACGATGGTCATTTTGATACCATTACCAGTATCACTGCATTCCAGGGATACAGTTACTACTGTGAAAAATGTGACTATGGTTATAAGAATCGAGAACAACACAAACATTGTGGATCGAAATGTGAGGGATGTTTGGCCTCACAACCTTGTCTGGACAAAGGACAAGTACGAGTGCATTGCCCTGTGTGTCAGCGTACTTTTGTCAGTCTTACCTGTTACCAACAACATTTGAAGATGCAAGGTTCACAGCAGAAAAGTGCTTGTCAACTCCTGAGATTATGCCCTACTTGTGGACAAGGCATACGTACCAATAATGCCAAGTTTCACGTTTGTCGAGGGAAGAAACTATGTCACATTTGTCGCCAAATCGTGGACTTGGATCACGATTGCTTCATTCAAAAATACCAACCCCAACCAGAAGATACCCAGAAAAAAGGAAATTTTATCTTTTTTGATTTCGAATGCATGCAAGAAACCGGTATTCATATTCCCAATTTCTGCGTGGCTCACCGTGCGTGCGAGCAGTGCATCCAAGAACCTATCTTTAGTCATTGCTCTTACTGCAGCAAGATTCCTGGAGGACGTGAAAAAATCTTTCGAGGGTCAAACACGTTAGCTGATTTTGCCCAATGGATCCTAAATCCCATCGACGAAACGTGGAGTCCAGAAGACATCGAACGTTACGGAGATTGTCATCGCCATGCCACGGTCATGGCTCACAATTTCTCGGGATACGATGGGCAATTTCTGCTCAGATACTATGCGGAACAAAGCACCGAACGACCTCAAGTGACTTTAAACGGAGCCAAAATCATTTCTATGCAAGTAGGACAAGTACAGTTTAAAGATTCGATGTGTTACTTGGCCATGCCGTTGAGTCGCATGCCTAAAACGTTTGGAATGACAGAAATGACCAAAGGTTATTTTCCACACTTTTTTAATACCGAAGTCAATCAACATGTCGTTCTACCCCATTTGCCTGAGGCTGACGACTACGACCCCGATAACATGCGCACCGAACAACGAGAAGCTTTCCATGCTTGGTACCAGACTCACGCCTCGGACCCCTTTGACTTTCAAGAAGAAATATTAAAGTACTGTCGATCTGACGTGGACATTTTACGACGTTGTTGTGGAAAATTTCGAGAATTGTTCATGGAGTACGGAGGGATCGATCCTTTGAAAGAAGCTTGTACCATCGCCAAAGCATGTTCCTTAGTGTACCGAAAACGCTTTATGCCTGAAAATACTCTAGCTGTCATCAGTCCTCAAACGACAAATTTTGTCAAACGTCAATACTCGGTCAAAGCCCTACGCTGGCTTCATTATTTGTGCGACAAGGAAGACAAATGGATCCAACACGCTCGCAACGGAGGAGGTGAAAAGACCATCGGAACGTATTCAGTAGATGGATGGGACTTAGAAAACCCTCAGATCGTGTACGAGTTTAACGGATGCTTATTTCACGGATGCCCCCTGTGCTACCCTCAGCGTGTCACCAAAAATCAGTTTTTACAAAGGACTATGGAAGATTTGTACCAGGCCACGTGTCAGCGACGTTTGAAATTAGAACAGCAAGGATACCAGGTAGTGGAAATGTGGGAACACGAGTACGATCAGCGTTTGAAAATTGATCCCGAGTTTAAACGCATCGTAGAAAGTTACAAGTTGGTGGACCCCCTGAACCCACGGGATAGTTTGTACGGTGGACGGACGAATGCTACCTGTTTGCTATACCAAGCGGACGAGGAGAATGGAGAAGAAATCAAATACTTGGACGTGTGTTCGCTGTATCCTTACGTGTGCAAATATTGTCACTTTCCCGTAGGGCACCCAGAATTAATGACAGAACACATTGACTTGGACCACATACGTCAGTACGAAGGATTGATCAAGTGCAAAGTCTTGCCTCCCACAGACTTGTACCATCCCGTTTTACCGCACCATTGCCAAGGAAAACTGATGTTTCCTTTGTGTCGCACTTGTGCCGAAACGTGTAACCAAGACCAACCTTGTCATCACAACCAGGAAGAACGTGCCTTGACAGGAACGTGGGTGAGCGTGGAATTGTTTAAAGCTCTGGACCTGGGATACCAACTGTTAGAAGTGTACGAAATTTACCATTTTCCCAAGACACAACAATACCGCAAGGGCGACGAGACACAAAAAGGTATTTTTGCAGACTACGTGGATGCCTTTTTAAAACTAAAACAAGAAGCTAGTGGCTATCCTTCCTGGTGTCACACTCCCGAAGACCAAAAGATATTCAAAGAAAAATATAAGGAGCAGGAAGGCATCACTTTAGACCACATCGAGAAAAACGAAGGAAGGCGATCGTTTGCCAAAGTCATGCTCAATTGTTTGTGGGGCAAAATGGCACAACGACCGTCTTTACCCAAGACGGAGTATTTGTCCGAACCGTCTCGCTACTTCCAAATGATTCACGACCCAACCAAAGTCATCAAACACGTGGACGTCATTCGTGAGGACTTGATCTTAGTCAATTACGAAGAAGAACTAGACTTTATAGAAGCCGACAAATTTGGCAATGTCATCATTGCGGCTTACGTGACAGCCCACGCTCGCTTAAAATTGTACGAAGTGTTAGAACTGTTAGGAGATCGTGTGTTGTATTTTGACACGGACAGTTGCATCTACATTCACCGGCCGGACCAGTGCAACCCTACCATCGAAGGAGACCGATTAGGAGCCTGGACCGATGAACATCCCGACGACAAGATTCTAAGTTTTGCAAGTGGTGGTCCTAAAAATTACGGCTACGAATACCGAGACCCACAAGGAGAAATGCACACCGAATGTAAAGTGAAAGGATTGACTCTCAATTATCGCACCAGTCGAGTGGTGAACTTTGACGTGCTTCAAGAAGCCTTACAGTCCGGACAGGATGAAACGTTTCAAGTGACCACCCACGAACCGCACAAGATTGTCCGTTTACCCACACATCAAATCGTTAGCCGACCTTTGGAAAAAGTCTATCAAATCGTGTACCAAAAAAGAGTACGACTTCCCAATCACTTCACTCTACCCTACGGCCACATCGACATTGGGCAGCATATAAAAAGGGACATCGTCCAAGACCAATAGTTCATTTGTGACTAACACTACCAAGCGAAAAGAAGATGAATCCATTTAAACAGACATCATTCAAATTTGGGAATTCTCAACTGGAGTGCGATGCTAAACCTTGCGATTGCAGTGATGCCAGGCGCTGTGACCTCAGCGATTCAGCAGGATATCGTGGAAATTTTGCTATGACTACTACCCCTATATCTACCCAGGAAAGTGATGCTGTGCGTGTCAAACCTGAGGGATGTGAAAGCGGTGCCACACGTTATCGTGGGCTCCTAGGAATTTCACCGTACCTACATCGACCTAGGAATTTCACCGTACCTACATCGAACTGAAGTGAGAAGAGTCGAATATTCGTTTCCGACAAGTTTGCCTGAATACTGTCACTTTAAAAGTCGACTCCAAACCTTCAAAGATAAATGGCCAAAATATCTACCTGGACCAACTCCTGAAGAATTAGCCAGAGCTGGATTTTTCTACTTGGGCGAAGGGGATAAAGTCAAGTGCTTCAGTTGTGGTGTGTCCATTTACGAGTGGGAACATAAAGATTCCGCTTACCTGGAACATGCTCGATGGTCTCCGAATTGTCAATACCTACCTTTAGTAGGACCAAGTGATTAGAAGTGACACTACTGCTTCATGTCGTGTAACAGACCTAGTCCAGTATATAATATAAAACATAATATTCAAGGATTACCCCGTGAATTACAAGAGAAGATCTACAAGGACGTTTGGCAAAGCCTTGCGAAAGAAAAATCTCAAGGAGTGACTGTAGAACTTTTGTGTCGTGAAATTCACAAGAGGAAAGTGACAAAAATTAACGAATGTATTAGATTTCTCTGGTTTTTTTTTGGTACGATTACACCTGAAAATGTTTTGATCCTTTTTCAACGTTACATTAGGTAGTGGGACAAGTGACACTACTGCTCCATGGCGTTGAACAAACCAAGACCAGTATATAAGCCCTCTCTAAAACATAATATTCAAGGATTACCCTACGAATTGCAAGAGAAGATCTACAAAGACGTTTGGCAAAGCCTTGCGAAAGAAAAATCTCAAAGGGTGACTGTAGAACTTTTGTGTCGTGAAATTCACAAGAGGAAAGTGACAAAAATTAACCAACGTGTTAGATTTCTCTGGATCAAGGGTGTTTTTTTGCTCTGTTTCCAATTTACGTCTAGTACGTTTACATCTGAAGATGCTTTGATCCTTCTTAATCGTTACCCTGAATGGCAGTGGGACGAAATTACAGGTTATATTAATCACTTTCGCTTTTGGAGGAATTTTGATTCTGTGCAGAATATACACTGATGGTTTTCGACCTAAAGCAGTATAAAAGAGAACAACCATGCCACAACCTTTATCATTAGTGATCCAACAGATTCCGTGGAAGGATATCAATGAGAAGATTCACACGGTGAAAGATTACGAACACTTATTGCAAGAACTGTGCCCTATGAATTGGGGTCGACGTGTAGTGTGTGTTTTAGTGACTTGCTTTCTGGGATTTCGTTTACCTGCCGATTCGTTGTGGACACTTTACGAACACTACCTACCAAAATAAGTCGGTATGGTGACTCCTTTAAATGCCCACGAGAGACTTATTCTGTTCAAAGCCTTACGCTTTCATCTGGATACGTCTCGACCTCTACAGGAAAAAAAGATTCGTCAACTTTTACGTACAGAAGTAGTGTATGAAGATGTGTGTGTAGCTTGTGATTTACACCCTCATTGGACAGATGTACGTGACTGGAAAAGTTGGGATTTTGAGGCTTGGACAAACGAAACATCCCAGTATGCCCAAGCGTTGTGTTCGTAAAATTCATCGTCGTGTGAAGAAAGTCACTTTTAAACCTGTGTTAGTGACAGTACCAGAAGAAGAGAAAGAATCTGTCACCCAGGACAATTCCTCTGTTCAAGACAGAACTGTCATGGACATTCCCCCACAAAGACCCTTTCGAGAAGACACCTATGTGACTATACCTCATGTAGAGGAGACTATAAGAACATTACACACTACCTCTAGGACACCTTCGTTACCCAAACCACGTTGTACAGTGACTTGTTTATATTCCATTTTGATCGTTTGCCTATGTATTTTATTCCTGTATTTATCCATTTGGCTTTTATGTTTTCGTGTTGTTCGAATTTAAACATGCATCGAAATAAACGTGTCTTGAAAAAAGTATAAAAACCTCTTGTCTTGTCTGTTTTTGTGTCAATACTGTCATACCACTACACGACTATGGCTCACTCTACTATTTCTACTACTCCTTCCTCCTCCACATTCAAAGTCATTGACGAACACTTAGATCATGCTAGTTGGGAAGCCTTGTATCTTCGTCATCCTTTTAACATGTTAATTGCTGGACCGAGCGATCGAACATAAACATTATTTGATCGATCGTCCACCTCAACGCATCGTGTGGTGTTACAAAGAGTGGCAATCGTCATACAGCCTCTTGCAAGAAAGTCAAGGTGATTCCATTGTGTTTGTAGAAGGCATTCCTAAAGAAGACGAGGGGATCGTGTCTGACCCTAGTCAAACTCATTGGGTCATTTTTGACGACATGTTAGGAGAAGACGAAGAAGAAATTAAACTGTGGTTTACACGTAAAGGGCATCATCGTAATGCCAGTGTCATTTACATTACACAAAATTTATTTCAACAAAGTAAAGCCCATCGTACCATTAGTCTCAATGCTCATTACGTGGTCTTGTTTAAAAGTCCTCGAGATAAATCACAAGTGCAAGTCTTAGCCAAACAGTTAGGAACACCTTGGCTGACTCATGCGTACGATGATGCCACTCAAACGCCCCACGCCTATTTACTCGTGGATTTAAAACCCACTACCCCTGATTATTTACGATTTCGTACCGATTTGTTTCACGACTGGTGCCAAGACGGAGGCCCTGTTGTTTACACGTCCTCGTCGTCGACATAACCATACGAAGCACTAAAAAAAATCTATAAAAACCTTGGGTCACTTTGACCTGGTCTCATACATCGTCAACATGACGTCCCTTCAGTCTCATCTTCCCATCAAATTGATTCGTGCCTTGTACGGTATCAGTCGCGAAAAAAATCCACAAAGACGTGCTCACGTCTTAGAAGCCAGTCTCAAAGAAGTCTTACGATGGTTTACGGTGACAGCACGACAAATACTGCAAGGCATCATTCACATTCCACATCAAACCAAACGCTTTTTTGACAGAAACAAAGTAGCCTTGACGCAACTGGCTAATCCTCGCATCGACACTCAAATCAAAAAGCAAATCATATTGAAACCTGGAGGTAGTGGTTCTCTAGGAGGTGTCATCATTCGTACCCTTTTAAAATGGGATCCCAATACTCCCAAAGTTCACCCCAAGAAGAAAACAAAAAAAACCAAACGAACCCCTAAGAAAAAGAACAAGGGTGGCAAGACCAAAACACAAAAAAAGAAAAGTCCACAGAAAAAAGCGGTCCCCCGCAAAAGAGGCACTTCGGCCAGGACTCAACCTTACCTTCGTCAACCACAACCTGTAAGAAAAGATCTACAAGGACGTTTGGTAGGGACTACGTTGCCAGTAGCCTCTGGTGCTTCCACTTCTCCGTTGCGGGTGATGCCATCCAAACCCAATTTGACACCCGTTTTTCCTAATTTGATGAAACATTGGAAATCTGCGTCTCCCAAAACGTCTCCTCCACCGGTGACACCCTCGTCCACATTAGCGGCAGTAGCAGCGGCTCACAAAGTACCAGCCCCCAAAGTCAAAGTCCAAGAAAGATCTGGTATGTTAAAGAGTTTACTAGATTTGTCCAAACAAGAACTGTCCCGATTGAGTCCATTGCGAACTCCTTCACGACATGTGTTACCTGCCATGAAGTTGATACGACGTAAAGATAATCAGTGGCGACGCATTCCAGTATAAAAATGACTTGAGGACAACAACAACAGGAATCAATATTTTTCTGTACCACTGCTGAACACTCAAGAATGTCTCCTCAAAAACGTACACACCATAACCCTCGACATTCTGCTACCCAAAAAAGAAAAGGAAAAAGACAATTTCGTTATCTCAACAAAAGCTTAAAAACCAAACATCGACGTCCTTCCCTCCAAAGACGTAGTCTTTTAAAGAAAAAGAAGAGTCACCAAAAAGGAGGATCCTTTGGTAATTTTGTGAAAGACATTGTTACCTTTTTGACGAAGCGGTAGTTCCCAAAAAAGTAGATAAAAGAGAGTGTGTACCAAGTCATTGACACTAGTAATATTGTGAAACGAACAAGCAAAGATGTCACCTCGCAGAAAACATTCTTCTTCACCTCACCAAGGAAAGAAAAGGAAAGGACGTTTAGCCAAACATCGACACGTTCGTCGTCAAAAAACCCAAAAGAAAATACCCGTCCGTCAAAAGAAAAAGATGCTGGTGCAACGCGGAGGATTTTTCCTACCCCATGAACTCTTTCCAGAAAAAGTGATGCCACTTATAAATCAAGTGATGGCACAACAAAAAAAAAAAGGTAAAAGAGGGTGTGTTTCAAGTCATGGACGTCAGTGGCATTGTGGAACGAACAAGCAAAGATGTCACCTCACACAAAACATTCTTCTTCATCCCACAAGGGAAAGAAAAAGAAAGGACTACCTCCTCGTCTAGTCAAACACGGAGATGTGTTGTCTGTCCTGTCCAAAGCCTCTTCACCCATGCGAAAACAAATCATTAAAACGGCTTCCAAAGATGTCATCGATACCGTGTGCGAATGTTGTTTGAATGTCTTGAAAGGCACGATACCTTTGTCTTCACACCAGAAAAAATGCTTAGCCAAACATCGACACGTTCTTCGTCAAATGATCCAAAAGAAAATACCCGTCCGTCAAAAGAAAAAAATGTTGGTGCAACGAGGAGGATTTTTACCCTTTCTTCTTCCTGTGTTGGGAGGATTAGCGAAATCCGGTATCCTATCCAGCATATTACCAGGTTTTTTACAAGGGATGACACAAGGGATGTCCCCAGGGATGCACCAAGGGATGTCCCCAAGGTATGGGTAGCAATATGTATGATCCTTCCAGAAGATAAAAGGGATCCATGAAGCACCACGATCTCAGACGTAACCTTTGGAAGCCCATGGAAGGACGAAAACTGACTTTAGTTCCTTACAAACGATGGATGAAATACCATCGTTGGCAAGAACAACGTACCCCCCATTTACCACCCAATCCTGATTTGAACGAGATGTCCCAATTACAACACGAATTGCAATCCTTGATGCATCGCCACGATTTGTCCGAAACCGAAAAATCGCAAAAGTACGGTCAACTCTTGAAACGACTGCAACTCTTTCATCGAAAAGCTGTGGAACAAACAGCTCTACCTACTCTGTCCGACTTGAAGGCTCTAATGAATAACCCGTCACCCTCACCCTCTACAGTGGTTAAAACAGACGTTACCCCGCCAGTACCCAAGGGAGAAGAAGAACCCCATGATCTCTTTCAAACACTCACTACTACTCCCATTCCGAGTAAGATTGCCGCTTCCTTGTTAACCCCTTCTCCCACACCCCCACGAGAAGAACTCAAAACTTGGGTTAAAAAGATGATGGCTACTCCTGCTTCGACAGAAGTGAAAAAGAAAGAAAGGAAACCAGAAGTGAGAAAAGAAAAGAAGACCAAAGCTATCTCATTACCTCCGCCACCACTACCACCACCACCACCAGTACCCTCGACGTCGACTCCTGTGGCACATCGGACACGTAAAACCGTTTCCAAACAACCCCCATTTCGTCCCACCCAAAGCAATATCCTCGAAGAGTGGGTTACTTATTAACCTAAACCATGGAGAAAGTCTTAGCCAGCATTTACTACGATCCATCTCACCCTGCAGGTTACGGAGGCATTCAGAAATTGTATCGTGCTGCCAAAACTCGCTTGAAAAAGCTTCGTTTACCTGCAGTACAACGATGGTTACAAGAACAAGCGACGTACACTTTACACAAACCCATTCGACGAAAATTTCACAGAAGTCGCACTCAAGTGGAAGGCATCGATCATCAATGGCAAGCCGATTTAGCCGATGTCTCTCATTTAGCCACTTACAATCGTGGCTACAAATATTTGTTTTGTGTCATCGACGTCTTTTCTAAATTTGCCTGGGTCGTACCGTTGACATCCAAATCGAGCGGAGAGTTAGTACGAGCTTTGCAACTGGTGTTGAAACAAAGTGGTCGTCACCCACTTCGATGGCAAACCGACAAAGGCACCGAATTTCTGAACCAAGCTTTTCAACGAGAATTAAAGAAACGTGACATTCATTTTTTCACCACCGAAAATCCTGAAACCAAAGCCAGTATCGTGGAACGTTTTCAACGTACCTTGAAAGAACGCATGTGGAAATATTTTACGCATCAACACACTCTCAAGTACATCGACGTCTTACCGCACTTAGTTCAAGCCTACAATCAATCTTACCATAGAAGCATTGGACGTGCCCCACAAGAGGTGACACCTGACAATGAAGTGACTGTTTTTGAGCGTCTGTTTGGTACGTCCCGGACGAGGGCTGTCCCCAAGAAAGGTAGAGAAGTGTTAACCCCGGGAGATTGGGTACGCATTGGTAAAACCAAACGCACTTTCGACAAAGGTTACTTACCCAACTGGACCACCGAATTGTTTCGTGTGACTGGACGAGTGCGCGATCGTCATCCTACCGTCTATAAATTGGAAGACATGAACGGAGAAGTATTAAAAGGAACGTTTTACTTGCCTGAGTTACAACGTGTCACCAAAAAAGAAGACGAGGTGTACGACATTGAAAGCATTCTCGAACGAAGAACTCGTAAAGTAGGAAAACGTCGTGTCAAAGAAGTCAAAGTACGTTGGAAAGGATATCCTCCTAGTTTTGATTCTTGGATTGACGCATCGCAAGTCATCGACTATAAAAAGAAGTAACCATCATGCCCTTCAATACAGCTTCAGCAACCACAGTGACTAGTCCTTCACCCACTTCTTCTCTGCAAGATTTACAAAAGCAACCCTTGTGGGTGTGGTGTGGAGAACGTGTCCCTAAAACCCAAATCGTCTTTTTCTGTCAAATCTTTGTGGTGTATTGTGTCATCGGTGCAGCCATTGCTAATTTGAGTTTGCAACAAGGAGACAAACAATTGTGGACCATTTTACTCAGCAGTTGCATCGGATATCTTCTTCCCAATCCTTCCCTGAAATACTCTTACAACGGGAACAACAGTAACAATATTGGGAGCCTTGCGTCCAACGTGAGTCATTCTCCTGACAGTCACCCTTCCAATCACAATCCTCTTTTAGACACTCCTTTAACCTCGAGTGACTCCTCGGACAGAACAACATTGGAATTATGAACAACACTATTAACCAATTTTACTTAACGTTACCCAGTGACAGTTCCATGGAGGTGTTTCCTAACAACACGTTATGCTGTTACACGGCTAAATTACCTCAAGCCATGCATTTGAATGAAGATGCTCATTGGGAAGTGGCTTTAGTGGAAATGATACACCCGACACAAATCAAAAACATCGTCGAAAATCAAAACACTTTTACAGTAGAAGTGTATGACAAGCAATTGCAACAAGCCTTAGACGAACGAGGCATCACTGGCATAGACACCAAGAAATCAAATGAGCCCTTAACTAAAACCCTGTCCACTCATGTGATCATCATTCCTCCAGGCTATTATTTTAGTGGTCAACATTTAGTGACTACACTTGCTAGCAGGTTCAATGCTGTGTTTGGTAAAGCCATGGACAAACTACCCTCCAGAAAAAGTGTTACCTTTGAGTACTATCAAGTGGCTCGTCGTCTCATGATCAAATTTTCAGAGGATAAAATGATAGGCATTACTTTTTGTCATGAATTGTATGCTATATTAGGTGGAGACACCGAGTTGCTCAAGAAGAGAAATGAAAAAACACAACTCATAGACGGAAACTCGGATGTTGCGAAATATTTTAAATTCCCTGTAGAAATGAACCAAGGACTCAACTTGATGTTTGTGTACTCCGATGTGGTGGAGTACAATGTGGTAGGACACACCTCTGTGCCGTTACTGCGTGTCATTCCTTTCAAAGTGGATTCTGTCGTCGCCGCTGACGAGGAAGGTGGAAATACCTATCACGTTCACCGCGAATTTGTACATCCTCATTATTTACCTGTCAGTAAGTCGTATTTCGACAGTGTCAACATTACTATAAAAGGAGAACTAGGACAAAATATTCCATTTACCAAAGGGAAAGTCACAGTGAAACTCCATTTTCAAAAACGATTCTCCAACAACTGAAAAAGTGATGTATCCTGTGTACCAAGGAGTCACTCGACAACGAGGACATGGCTTAGGAGATATGTTTAAATCAGCCTTTCGTTCCGTGGTCCCTGTTTTGAAACCGATGGTGACACGAGGATTGCACGCCTTGAAAGATGCTGCATTGACTCACGGCAAAGATTTTCTTCAAAATGTTCTCATTGACAAACAAAACCCTAAAGAAGCTTTTTTGAGACCAGGCAAAAATGTCTTGCTTGAAACGGGTAAAGAGATTTTGGGTCGACGAGAAAGTCCTATAAATGCCCTGAATGGTACCGAGTCTGGCATTCCTGCTTCCCTGACGACACAGCAAGGACAAGGCAGAAAGCGACGACGAAGGCACCCTTTCAAAAGTCTCCGTACCTCTAAAGTGAGAAAGACGAAGAAAAAAAGAACCGTTCGAGACTTAGACATTTTTGATTATTAAAAGTGAAGAAAAAAAATATAAAGAAAAAATGATGCACCAAGAATCTTGTGCCTGTTCCAAGTCGGAACTAGATCTCTTTGCCATGCCACCCACGATGATGACCATGCAAGAAGCCCAATGGGTTGAATTTCATCCCGTCTCCTCTTTGACGGATTCAGCTCCCATCGAGTTTGAAATCAAAGGACAACCCGAAGATTACATCGATCTCAACAACAGTTACTTGTATTTGAAAGTGAAAGTAATCAAAACGAACAACAGTGATCCAGGAGCCAATGATAGAGTAGCTCCCGTCAACAATTTCATGCATTCCTTGTTCAGTGAAGTGGATTTGTACATGAATAACAAACTGGTCAGCAGTAGCATGGATACTTACCCTTACCGAGCGTACCTCGAAAATCTCTTGACGTACGGAAAAGAAGCCAAGAACACTCATCTAGATGCTTGCGTGGTATGGAAACCTGACACAACAGAAAAGTTTAACGACACAGAGTTGGCCGTAGCAGCAGCTGCTGATGGCAGCACTCCTGCCAATCCTCACAACGTGGGCTTTAACGAGCGTCGAAAGAAAATTTTGCAAGGACGTAGTTTAGAACTGTTCGATCGTTTGCATTTGGACATGTGGTTTCAAGAGAAGTATTTGCTGAACGGAGTAGATATTCGCTTGAGACTAAATCGTAGCAGTGCTGCTTTCCATTTGATGGCTCATGCCAATGACTACAAAACCATCATCCAAGAAGCCAGGTTATACGTGCGTCGTGTGGAAGTGTTACCTAAAGTGGGAAATGACATCAGTCACACTTTGAGCAGAACGACAGCCAAGTATCCGATTCGACGCGTGGAAGTCAAAACTTTCACCATTGCCACTGGACTCCGATCTAAGATCGAAGATCATCTGTTCCAAGGACAGTTACCCAAACGTTTATTCATTGGTATCGTCAGCAATGCAGCCCTCAACGGTGCCCACGATGAAAATCCTTTCCAGTTTAAGCACTGCGGAGTATCCAAAATCGAAGTCAGTCGCGATGGCAAAACTTTGTGTACCCGACCTTTCGAACCCAAGTTTGGCGAACAGAATTACTTGAGATCGTACTTGTCACTGTACGAAGCCACAGGACAGTTAGGAACCAACACCAGTCACGGCATTTCCTACGACGATTATGCAAAAGGTTACACTTTGTGGGGTTTTGATTTCACTCCAGACCAAGGCAGCGACGAGGGACATTTTCATCCTATAAAATCGGGACAACTGCGTGTGGAACTTCAGTTTGCAGGACCTCTTCTCGAAACGGTGAATGTTATTCTGTATGCTGAATTCGATAATACCATAGAAATCAACAGTTTGAGAGAAGTCATTCTAGACTATTAGACACTATGGAAGACCCTTGTCCTTCTTTGAATAGTGGAGAATCCATGGAATGGGAGGTTACAGAAAAAGCAGATCCCCAAGACCAAAAGGAAGAGGTAGTGATCATGCAGTCCAGATGGTCAGAACAGGAACAACAGTTAGTGGCTTGTTTTGCACAACACTTGGAAGATAAAATGAGAGACATGATTAAAAAAGATTGTTATGGATGTCAAATCGATCATCCCAGTCAAATTCAACACGATAAATGCATGATGATGAGTCAAGAAGAAAAATTGGACGAATATCTGAACGAAGCTTGGAGTCTCATCTCCGAAGAAGCCGTGTTACAGCAGTGGTATAAAGGCTTACGTGATCATTCCTCTCCTCCATTGTTTGCTCAAGAAATCGATCGCATCGAAGCTCTCTTGGCCAAGAGTAAAGAGACGAAGCAAACCATCACTTACTTGTCACCCCGTTTCAAGCAAAAAGTCTGGATCGAATTGATGACTTATTATCACCTGTGAAGAAAGGAGAAAAAAACAAGGCTACACAAAACAAAAAATGGATACCTGGGAACTTTATTATCTTTTGAACCGTAGTTCGTACACTTCTTCTTGGAATCCTGTCGTGTGTGCTAAAGATGAACTACCTCATCGCAAACCTCAAGAGAATCAAGCTTATGTCATCAACACAGATGACAGTCATCTTCCAGGAACTCACTGGATAGCTGTCTACTTTCCTCAAGAGGGTTGTGTGGAGTATTTTGATTCGTATGGATTACCCCCTTTCGAAGATGATATCATTGACTTTATGAGAAGAAATGCCCAGACGACACGATTCAATAATGTGAAATTACAAGGCACAGATTCTATGGTGTGTGGACAATATTGTGTCTATTATCTGCATCATCGCAGTCTTGGATATTCTTTAGAACATTTAGTGACTTATTTTGATCGTCATTCGTCTCGAAACGATGACAAAGTAGATCGATGGTTTTGTGACCATTATGGTTATCTGTTGTCTTTAGCTAGGAAACGTAGTGTACATCAATGGCCCAATGACTTCCAACAGTGGAAATCTCACTTTAATTCGCAACGTTGTCAACCATGTCAAAGATAATGTATTAGTGTTATGGAAGAAAAAAAATGTTTGTTATTTGAAAAAAATGTTTGTTATTTGAAATGTTTGTTATTTGAAATGTTTGATATTTGAATAAAAAATGTTGTTTTTGAAAACCAATGTGTCTGTCATTTGTTTTACATTTGTATTCCTATAAATGCTCTTTGACTTTTTCTTTCTATCCCTCACATCAAACTATCCCAACGTTTCCAAACCCTAAACCGTCGAGGGGTGTTTTCCATCACGTCCGCGTGTTTTTGGTAATGATAGGAATAATGTAGGTTTTTGGATCTAGGAGGTGTTTTCCATCACGTCCGCGCTTGAACCATATAAAGCAGGGGTAGTCTCCAGTCTGACATAAGGTGACCCAAATTCCAAGGTCATCAGGTCCAGCAACACAATGTTGCAAGAAATACTATCTAGGACACAACATGCAAATAAAATATACACAGAACAATAACGAAACAATGATGAAAAACCATCATAAGCACTGTATTACGAAAGTTACCTACCTTCATAACAGCACAGGGTATAATAGTAGGGAATAGGGCCATATAACACCAAGCCTGGCACCTCCGCCTCGCCCACCGCGCCTGCAGCAACTACACGTGCTTAGCACGTCCATAAATAACCAACATACACGGATAGCACGATATGAGTGTGTGCTGGAACTATTCCCACTCATATACTTATACAGGCCCTACAACCACACAGAGGTAGCTTACTAGCTACCCAGATGTGACGGCCTAATTAAATAGTGTTCCCTGAACACGTAAACGCCTGTAGGGTGGCGGCACCATTCCCACCCTCAGGATAAAATTAAATAACCGTCCTTTGACGGATAAAACAGTGGCAAGAGCCCTCGGGACGTGTCACTTAAAGCCCGTTTAATATGGTTATATATTGACTTATATGGTTACCTATTGTCTAATATTGGTCCCCAGGTTGCAGAATGGTATAAATTGGTTACTATTACAGATCACAGACATGTCCACTCTGCTCATCTGTCGGTATGATTGCAGTTTAATATTAAACATTCACATCTGTAGTATGGACTACAGTTATCAATATGATTGCAGATTAATATTAGACATTAAATATATAGACTGTGCAACGCTTGTCAGTATGAAGGCTGATTAATATGAAACATTGATATATATTGTCTGGGGAACAGTTAATATATGATTGCAGATTAATAATAGACATTCAGATCTTTAATATGGGCTACAATTGTCAATATGATTGCAGATTAATATTAGACATTCAATATATAGACTGTGCAACAGTTGTCAGTATGAAGGCAGGTTAATATCAAACACTGATATATATTGTCTGGGCTACAGTTGTCAGTATGATAATTGCAGATTAATATTAGACATTCAGATTTGTAGTATGGACTACAGTTATCAATATGATTGAAGATTAATATTAGACATTAAATATATAGTCTGTGTAACAGTTGTCAGTATGAAGGCAGATTAATGTCAAACATTGATATCTATTGTCTGGGCTACAGTTATTAATGTGATTGCAGATCAATATCAGACATTCACATCAAATAGTCTGGGCTACAGTTTTCAGTATTATAGCAGATTAATCTATAGTCTAGGAAACATTTGTGAATATGGAGGCAGATTAATATTAAACATTCACATCTGTTAAATGGGAAAGAGTGGTCAGTATGAAGGCAGATTAATATTAGACATTCACATCTACAGTGTTCGCTATGATGACAGATTAACATCATACATTCATATATATAGTTTAAGCTACAGTTGTCCCTATGATGGATATCGTTAATTTATTTCTGATATACTTGTTTACCAGTTCACCATGATTGTATTTAATTTAGATCTAGAAATATTTCCAGTAAACTATCACAGAATAATGATGTTAAACTATATAATAAATAATAAAGTTGAATTTTGATTTATGAAAATAAGGCAAACTACATTATGGAAAGTTAACTGTTGTAAGATGTCACTGAAAGATTCTGCTTATATATTGTAAGTTTAGTAACAAATCAAATTACATCCCCATAATCCAAGCACCCACTCAAATCTAACATGCCACATGACTTTTTTAATCAATGGACAACTTATAAGTGGAATATACTAATGTGACAGGGGACAGTTTCATATATAAGCCCCTGGAAATCGTTTTAAGGCTATGGTATAACATTTTATAATATTATTCCTTCATACCATTTGACTATGCAATGTCTAAATAAAGTTTCGTACAGTTTGGTATATATTGATCACTGGCAAATTTAAGTGAATTTAGACTTTCTGGCTTGTGGTGTGGAAAGTGGTGAAGGGCACATACGCCTTATTTAGACAGGGCACAGTATGTAGCTAGTGAAATACCAATTCTAATTACCACGTCAGTTACATAGCAGAGCTAGCCACTTATAGCAGTAGGCACATTGGTTAGAGGCAAGTAGAATATCTAAAACGCTGCCTGGATGATAACTTTTTTAATAGTATTCAAGCTATTGAGAACACATTGTTTTTAAAAATGATCACCAAGGGCAAGAGATTGTGTTTGTTATTCGAGCATTATGTGTTATCAAAAATAGATTTCAGACATGAAAACAATGTATGCATTTGGGGGGAGGTGCATGAACCTTACATTGTATTTCCACCGACTTGTCAGGGCAGGTGAACTTGTAATCTTATGTGTTGCTTTATATCTATCCAAATATATGGACCTTTGTGACATTGCTCATGTATTTTAATATTTTAGTAAATTTGTGCATTATGCAGGTGCATGCAACATTAAGTTTGTATAAAAAAACTGTCCCTTGCATCCTAAGGAAAATTATACAAGAGACTATTAATGCCTTCAGATGTGAAGAGCTTTCATATATGGCATCAACGTCCTACACATATGAAAGATCATTGATTGCAGAAGAGAATGTGAGAAACTATCTCTTACAAGATTGCTATTATGGAGAATGATGGTACAGACAAAAAATTTGATACAAATTTTCATTTAATAAAACTGTCACAAACAGTATGTGACAAATTAAGCAAAACACCTGGTCTGTTTTCAGTTTACCGCCAACAAATAGGTGGTTCTGGCCACTGAGTAACCATTTACCAGTTTGAATGAGTATAAAGAAAACATGAAAGTTGAAACACTTGGTATCATTTATACTTTTTGCTTTCATATACAGCATAGAAGTATTGAAAGACAAGATTGTCTTGGTACCACAATGGATGATTGATGCCGTCAAGTCACTCATCACTGCTGAGATGTTTGTCCTGAGAAATGCCCCCGCTGTTGCAAAGAAGTGGGATATGTTTAACAAGAGTGGAAAACTTTATCCAGAACTAATTGGTTTGTATATTTCTTTTGTTCTATAAAATTCTCAAAATGTGATATTAATTTAAATAAATACCAAATGGGTATTTTCTGTTGTAAATATTGTACCCATATTTTGAAAAGTAATCAATATATTGTAATTCTGCCAATCCATATTTGTGTGTTTTTGCTACTTTAGTACATGTGATGTTGTTATCTACCACATTTGTAGCTGAATTGGATAAAGGCAGTGCAATCTAATAACATGGCAGTGCAACCTTATGCCAAGGCCCAAAGTATATTTTGGAGTACATTTGTCTATATTCCATCCGTTTTTCACCCATCAGCATTTGTTATTAATTTGTATGTCCATTTGATTTCCAAGTACTGGGCCAATTGATTAAACTTGTTATGAAGATTTCCATATTTTGTGCCAAATTCATTTAAGAGATAGTCTTTATAAATTGGTGATGGTTCCATACCAAGATAAGCATAACTTTTAACTTCTTCCTAAGGGTCATTTTTAATTAGTGGTATTTCAGCCCAATGTTTTATACAGCTTGGCATAAATCTCTATAGTTTTATAGAGCTTTGCAGGAATCCCTAATGTTTTGTTGAGCTTGGCATGAATCTCTAATGTTCTATCGAGCATTTACCCCATTTGTTTATAGAGCTTTGCATGAATCCCTATTTTTTTATAGGGCTTGACATGAATCCTTAATGTGTTTAGAGCTTGGCATGAATCCCTAATGTTTTATCGACCATGAATCCCTAATTGTATATAGAGCTTTGGATGAATCCCTAATGTTTTATAGAGAATAAATCCCTAATGTTTTATAGAGCTTGCCATGAAGCCCTAATGATTGATAAAGCTTGGCACAAATTCCTAATGTTTTATAGAGTAATGCTTGAATCTTCAATGTTTTATAGAGCTTGGTATGAATCCCTGATGTTTTATCGCACGTTAATCCCTAATGATTTATAGAGCTTGGCATGAATCCCTTATGTTTTATAGAGGTTGGTGTGAATCCCTGATATTTCATGGAGCTTGGCGTGAATTCTTAATATTTTATTGGGCTTGATATGAATCCTTAATGTGTATAGATCTTGGCATGAATACCTAATGTTTTATCGACAATGAATCCCTTATGTTTTATAGAGCTTGGCATGAATGCCTAATGATATATATAGCTTGGCATTAATCCCAAATGTTTTATAGCGCTTGGCATGAATCCTTAATGTGTATAGAGCTTGGCATGAATACCAAATGTTTTATGGAGCAGGGCATTAATCTCTAATGTTTAATATAGCTTGGCATGAATCCTTAATTTTTGTAGAGCTTGGCATGAGTCCCTTATGCTTAATAGAGCTTTACATGAATACCTCATGATTTATGGAGCTTTGCATGAATCCCTAATGTTTTATCTACCATGAATCCCTAATGTTTTATAGAGCAGTGCACGAATCCTCCATGTTTGATAGAGCTTGGCATGAATCCCTGATGTTTTATCGCGCGTGAATCCCTAATGATTTATAGAGCTTGGCATGAACCCCTCATGTTTTATAGAGTTTGGCATGAATCCCTGATTCCACAGTACTCAAAATGTAATGTTTCCAGAGGCAACTAAGTGCAGTTTCCACTGTATCCCAACTAGAGTATCTATAGCAATCCATGAGTAAAGTTACCACATTAACACAAAGTGGTTATTGTCATCCGAAGAAGAAAAACTCTAGAGTTTCCACATGTAACCTAAGTGTACATTTTCCACAGTAAACCAAGTGTACACTTTCAACACTAAACTAAGAGATTTTTATACCAAAGAAATGGGACTGAAACATTTGTTTGAATATTTATTAATTAACAAATTAATTTAAATAAAAACAAGATGAAATTTGCTTACCTAAAGAACATTCTTAAACTTGGTTACATGCTGATAACACATATGCAGTAGTCAGAAGGTAATGCAGTTAGATTGCTCAGTACAAAAATGTAATTAAAATAAACTGAGTGAGATACAGTGATTTTCCATCAGGCAAAAGTGCAACCTGATTTCAAATAGTACATTTTTATTATGAATAACAAATAGCTACACATCCCCACTGTATATTCATAATAATCCATTGTTCAGTTAAATACATTTCATTTAACACTTGTTTCTGAATGGAATATTGCATATGGTGACATCAGATAATTATATAAATCATCATGTTCATTATATTGGGAACAAAGGAGCATACAACTCCAGCAACAATATTCAGTACATCAAACCTATCAGAGATAGTGACAAATGAAAACTTTGCCTAATGGATTTAAATTTGTTGGATAAGCTAGTTAGATAGTGAACCAGTCTGCAAAATGTTAGAGCAGATGGAACATTTCAAACATCCAAACATGTCAGAGCAGAAAGAGGGACAAATCGACAGCAGTTAACAAACTTTAATGGAAGAAAATGAGAGTAATGTACTACATCAATCTGAGCAAATGACCATGATCATTACAGAATCGCATTCATGATCATTCAGTTGAAGTTACACATGTAGACTGCTTGATGAGAGTACTGAATATAAATACATTTTTCCAGTATATTTTATGTTTGTATTCTGATTGTAATCTATATGTATTTGGCCCTTTGTGACAAGAATTTCGACATCTGCAAAACCAGGATACTAGTAAAAATGTATCTTTTTCATGATGTTGCAATTCTGGCATGAAATGTATAGATTTAACTTTTTATTCCTAAATTAAGCATTTGTGCTACTTATAATAGGGGTTAGGGTTGGGTTTTCATAGTCTTTTCATCAATAGACATTGAATCAGTGATAGAGTTATGTTTTATATGTGTTGTTATTATGGTTGCATTTTCAGTATGTACATAATATACAGAAATAGCCTTATTATATGTTTGTAAGCCATTCTCATCCTTCACAGGATATCAGAAAAACATGATTTTAAAAAGATACCTCTTATTTAATCATGATTTTAATTGAACCTTTTCATCAGAGGCTGAACTCTTCTTGGCCATCATGCCCTTTGTTCTTTGCAGGAAAACTTCTTTAGAATATCTTGCTGTATTTCATGTCTTTACTTAAATTTGGAAGGTATTTAATCATGTCTTCAAAGCAGTGGAGCAAGTGCAGTTTCCTCATATATGGAACATCTTATGTAGAACAAAAACAAACAAACAATCAAATCCATCACAATAATCCAGATGCAAAATAAACTGCCACAGATACAGGCACTTATTTCTGTCAGTGAGAAATGTAATTATTGTTGACCACACAAACTCCCCACTCAGTCAATAAGCTATAATTAGTTCCTATTGGTGTATTATTCAGTCAATAAGCTATAATTAGTTCTTATTGGTGTATCACTCAGTAAGCTACGATTAGCTCTGTTTGGTGTATCTCATTCTTTGCTATGATTAGTTCTCGTTGGTATATTACTCAGTCAGTAAGCTACAATTAGCTCCGATTGGTGCATCACTCAAAAAGCTACAATTAGTTCTGATTGGTGCATCACTCAGTGAGAAACTACAATTAGTTCTGACTGGTTCATCAATCATTCTATAAGCTACAATTTGTTCTGATTGGTGCATCATTCAGTGAAAAACCTACATTTAATTCTAATTGGTGCATCACTCAGTGAAAAATCTAAAAGTTGAATATGAGTAAAGTTAAATATGTGTTGTTATTATGGTTGCATTTTCAGTATGTAAAATTATAAACATAAATAGCCTCATCATCTGTTCATATGCCATTTTCATCCTTCATAGGATATCAGAAAAAACACGATTTTGAAAATACTACCTCTTAGCTGTTAATGATTTTAATTGTTTTGATCAGAAGCTGAACTCCTCTTGGCCATCATGCCCTTTGTTCAATGCAGGAAAAATTCTTTAGAATATCTTGCTGTATTTCATGTCTACTTAAATTTGGAAGGTAATTTTATTTTGTTTTCAAAGCAGTGGAGAGAGTGCTGTTTCCTCATCTATGGAAAATCTTATGTAGAACACAAGACAATCAAATCAAACACAATACTGTAGATGCAAAACCAACTGCCGCAGCTACAGGCACATGTTTCTGTCAGTGAGAAAGGTATTTGTTGACAACACAAACATCCCTTCTGGTGATTCAAAAGGTGAATAGTACTCATGCAATTTGGAATCTGCTCCTTTGCCAAGACTGTGCTAATCTTTTTTTATTCCTGTTGGCAGTCATTCATTGATTAATTATATCGGCATGAACGTGGCTCTGTTTGGTGTATCACTCAGTGTAAAAGCTACAATTAGTTCTAATTGGAACATCACTCAGTGAAAAAGCTACAATTAGTTCTGATTCTAAAAAAAAAAAGTTGAAAAAATAACTAAGATATTTTACTGTTTGATGCAGTGGATTTGTAGCATTTAAATTCAATACAAGCAAACAAGATACAAAGCAACAAAGAAGCTTCACTTACATGGTTATTCAATAATCATCAAGTAATTTAATCATAAATGATTAAAAGTCGGGCATGTCTCATTTACATTGTCAGTGGCTTATGATGCTGATGAGTGAGATGAAAAAGTTAGAATGGCATTGAGCACGGGATAAACTTCCAACAATCAAAGTTAGTCACCTTGCACTGATTTGTAGAGGGCAACTGAAATATGCGAATATGCCTATGACTGTCACAGCTGTTTCAGATTATTGATATTATTGATTATTCAGATTATTGATACAACCATCCATGGGGTAGAGAGGTGTATTTATGATCTGAAATCATGGATGACATGTAACAACCTGCAAATGAATGATGATAAAACTGAAGCCATTTTGATCACAACACAAAGACTTTCTCATTCACATCCTTTACCTCAGAAAATAAATATCAGCAACATAAATATTAAATTCACACAGTCAGTACGATACCTAGGTGTTGCTCTGGACAGTTCTTTCACATTGCACCAACATGTCCTGAACATGTGCAAGGCTGCATATCTTGAGCTGAGATGCATCAGTTCCATTCACAAATATCATTCAGTTGCTGAAACTAAAACACTTATGTGTTCATTAGTACTTTCATGACTTGACTATTGTAACTCAATTAGGTCTGGTTCGTCACAATATATATTTCAGAAACTTCAAAAAGTTCAAAACACAGCAGCTTGGATCATCATTGGTGTACCTCAATCAGAGCACACCCCACCACTGCACTGTACTCTACACTGGCTATCCATTTGATACAGAATCAAACACAAAATTTGATTTCTGTGTTACTTTTCACTAACAAGCTCCAGTCCATCATACCTATTCGGCCTCATTCATGTGTACACAACAGCAAGATACTTCACTCTTCTTCTGACAATTATATACTCACCCTTCCCACTATGAAAACAAAGTCATATGGACAACGTTCTTACGCATACCAGAGCCCAGTGATGTGGAACGAATTGCCCATTTAAATTAGACACAAAGACTCAGTGGTCCCTTTTAATAGTGCTCTTAAAACTCACCTTTCTTACTGTAGGAACAAACTTAGAGACCTAATGATGTTTTGTACCTTAAATGTTTTCACCTTGTTCTATCTTTTCCAATTTCATTTTTTTTGTTTTTCGGTAGTGTGGTCATATCATTATAGATGTTGTAAAACGCTTAGAGCTTCTAAAGATTAGTCCTCATTATTATTATTATATTCATTCTTCACAACTTGAATCAAATCACATATATGAAAAAAGTAATGGCGCATTGATTTATCAATCAGTCTCTTCACCCATATGTAATACATTGCCATCTCTATTGGAAATCCTCCTCATACATTTTTCTGATGCCCTTCATTAGTTAATGTCTTTGAAAAGAATGAAGATACTCTATTGGACAGACATTGAAGGATAGTAGTCAGACTAGGCAAATTGTTCTGGCCGGACCAGACAGTATAACCCAGTACTTTTCTAGACTTACTTGGCGAAGGTAAAGAAAATCCAAACAACTCAACGCAGAATCTTGTCTTTAATTAAATTCCCAAATAAGTCTATAGTAGTATATGTGTGTGTGGTAAACTGAAAAAAATAAGATATTACAATATGCATAGTGGCATGACATTTAAATACATGTATCAATCAATACGATTAATCAGCATGCATAAGAATAAGGACTAATCATGTGCATTAATAAGGGCTAAAATATGAATATGAATTTTAAACATGTAAAATGAATGAACATTACTAACTTATTTATGAACTAGGGTTAGACACACCTTTTTCAATAATAATTGTGTATGATACAGGATTATAAACAACCGTATAAACGCGGATTATAAATATATGCAAATATTTATAAACGCTGAAATGAACCATATTCATACATATTAGCTCACAAACGTGTATGAATAAGAACTATAAACGTGTAATTGAACAAGGATTCTAAAACGTGAATAAGGATTATATGCATCTGTATCAATAAGGATTCAAAACATGTATGTTCGAAATAATGTTCCTGAGAACAAGGGAATATATATATAAACTTACTTGACAGTAGTTTGTCCTGTCCTGTTGATATGAGTGTGTAGGTTTTGCACGATTTTCAGGAAATGCAGGTGTAAAGTAGCCCACAGTAAAGTGTAAAGTAAACGTGGAAGCAGAATACGGAGTCAAATCCGGAAACTAATTTTGGTTGTAAAATGGTAAAATAAACAAGGTATTTAATATATATTTACAACGGGTTAAATCACTAAAAGGAGTGAATGAGATCCAGAACACTCCCCGCCTGGTATCTATAGAGATACCACTACCACTTATTCTATTGTAGAATATATAACGATACTCTTGATACACAGTAATCCAAATTATTATATATGAATAAAACGTAAACCCAACGAATGTCACATGAATGAATTCCTATCCAACAGTTATGTAAATGGAAAAACGGTAATTGTCTGAATATCAATGACGAATGAAAGATGATGCAATGAATGTCTTTAGTCAATCAGAAGAATAAGTTCAGTAATCGGACGGGTGTAAATTTTAGGTTCGCATTTATCACCAACAACGATCCGGACGTCCGCCTTTCGGATGTGATTATCGGATCCTTTTATTGCCCTTGTGACAATGCCAACTGGCCACTGATTCCTGCACACCGAACTGTCCCTCACAAGAACGACATCTCCTTCGGTTAGATTCCGTTGTTGAACCATCCATTTTCTCCTGCTCTGAAGTGACGGAAGGTACTCTTTCCTCCAACGTGACCAGAAGGTCCGAGCTAAAGCTTGCACTCGCTTCCATTGAGAACGATACAAGTCCGCGGGACATGTATCTCCCAACTCGTCTGACTTGTAAGCGTAGTCGGTTTTTTGCGTCAAGAGGATCACTGGTGTCAGAATAAGAGGATTCTCCGGATCCGTTGAGACAGGAGTCAGTGGTCTGGAGTTCATAATAGCACAGACCTCAGCCATAAATGTGCTGAGAACTTCGTGCGTGAGGAATTTCCTGCTCGGCTATTCGGCGAGCATGGCGTCGATAATCCGCCTGGCGGTGCCGATCATACGTTCCCATGCTCCTCCCATGTGTGAAGAATGGGGTGGATTGAACTTCCATTCTGTCCTGTTCTCCAATAAATAGTTTTGTATTGGTCCGTGGTTGATTTTCAAGTCATCAACGGCTCCAAGAAAGTTTGTTCCTTGATCAGAGCGGAAAAGCTTCACGGGTCCAAAGATAGCCTGGAATCTTCGAAGAGCGTTGATAAATGATGATGATGACATTTCTTCGATGACTTCGATGTGAACTGCTCTTATTACAAGGCATGTAAACATGACGGCCCAACGTTTTGAGTTAGCCGACCCGCCTCTGGTTTTCCTTGTGAGAACTTCCCAAGGTCCAAAAACGTCAACACCTACGTTGGTGAAGGGAGGTCCTGGCTCGAGGCGATCCGAAGGCAAGTCTGCCATAATTTGGTGTTGTGGCTCCCTCCTTAACATTCTGCAAATTACACATTTGTGTATGACGCTGGATGTCAGTCGTTTCCAAGAGGTAATCCAGCATCCTGCTGACCTGATGGCACCTTCAGTGATGTGACGGCCTTGGTGTTTCACTTTCTCATGGCAGTGTCTGACCAGAAGGGTTGCGATGTGGCTGTTGCCAGGTATAATTATGGGTTTTGTAATTTCAAGGGTTTCCTTGGAGTGTTCCAAGCGTCCACCTACCCGTAGAATCTTCCGGGTTGTGTCCCATGTTGGGTTTAATTTGATTAGCGGGCTGCGTTTGGAAATTTGTTCTCCCATTTGAAGTGCGGTCACTTCCTTGCCGTATAAATCGCCCTGTGTGGCTCTCAAGATGAGATCTTCTGACACTTGGCTTTCTGACAATACTTTAAAGTTAGATGTTTTCCCGCATTTCCGTTGGCGAGCAATTAGTCGAAGGTGATTAATCCCCGCAATCAGACTCTTCCATGACAAAGAACGCTCGAATCTGGCTGCTCCTAGTCTACTACATGATGAATTTACCTTCGTTGGGTCGACAGTGGTAAATGCCGTGCGAATTTCGATGTCATCGTTAGGCATTACGAGTTCATGGGTCTCACCTTGCTGACGATTCGACTCAAATAATTGTTGGGGTCCATTGAGCCAACTGCTAGATTTAAGGTCTGCAGCCTGTATCGACCTCGTTGCAGAGTCTGAAGGATTTTGATCCGTTGGAACATAATTCCATTGATCGGGATCTGAAAATTTGCGAATTTTTTCCACTCTATTCGCCACATAGACATATAATCTCCTAGTTGAGTTGCATATGCAACCAGGAACGACTTTGCTGTCGGTGTAATAGCGAACATTGTCTATCTTGACGTCTAGATGTTCAATAGCAAATTGAGCTATCTCCACAGCTAGGACCGCGGCACATAGTTCCTTTCTTGGAATCGTGGTTCCAGTTTGGGGGGCTACTTTAGCCTTTCCAATAACAAATCCTACGTGATAATGGTTACTGACGTCTTTCGTTCGAAGATAAACGACGGCGGCAATAGCTTTATCTGAAGCGTCCGAGTAGACATGGAGTTCCCTAAGTTCGGGCACATATGTCCTTGATATTCTCAAGTTTTTAAGTGGTTCCAGGGTGTTTTTCCAAGACTCCCATTTAGAGGCAAATTCATCGGATACGGGCTCGTCCCAATCTATGGTCTCTAAGACAATGTCTCGAAGGATGAGTTTCCCATATATGATAACGGGAGACAGAAATCCAAGCGGATCAAAAATGCTGTTAATCGTTGATAAGATTCCTCTACGGGTAATTGGTTTTTTTATCGGAAGACAGTTCAAACAGAAATTTGTCTGCGTTGACATCCCATATTAGGCCAAGACTCCGTTGGAGCGGTTTTTCTTCCGAGTCTAAATCTAGATCTTTCAAATTAGATGCCAGATCAGTTGTTGGAAAAGCAGCCATTACTTCAGTGTTATTCGATGCAATTTTGTGAAGTCGAAGATTGCCATAGTCTTTTAAGGCACTTTGAGTGTCCACTAAGAGCTTAACAGCTTCTTCGGGTGTTGAGCAAGATGTTAACCCATCGTCGACATAGAAGTCCCTGGAGACAAACGATGTAACCTGGCTTCCGTACTCAGGTTCAGCTTTCAAAGCGGCCTTGCGTAATCCCAGAGTTGCGACGGCTGGCGATGGACTGTTTCCAAATGCATGTACTTTCATCCTGTACTCAATGAGTTTCTTATTGATGTCATTGTTCTCATACCAAAAGAAACGCAAATAGTTTCGGTGGTCCTCTCGGACGATGAAGCAGTGAAACATGTGCTGCACGTCTGCAGTAACAGCTACCATTTCCCTTCTAAAGCGAAGAAGTACACCAATAAGATTGTTGATTAAGTCTGGTCCTGTAAGCAGTACGTCATTCAATGACACTCCTTGGTGTTTTGCAGATGAATCGAAAACGCCTCGTATTTGATCGGATTTTCTCGGGTGGTAAACACCAAACAATGGTAAATACCAGCATTCTTCGTTTGCCGCTAGCGGTGGAGCTACCTCGGCATGAATATTGTCCAAGATTTTTGCCATAAATTCAAGGAAGTGTTCACGTTTCCTTGTATTTTTCTTCAGATTGGCGTCAAGAAGTTGTGCCCTATGTTTTGCCTGGGTCTTGTTGTTCGGCAATGGCGGCCTAGGTGACTTGAAAGGTAATGGAGCTACCCAGTGCCCAGTTGAGTCTATTTGAAACTCATTATCCATTTTTTGCATGAATATTCTCTCCTCGTGCGACATACCAGTTATGTCGTCGTCCTTTGTCCTCTCGAAAACTGAGGAACCAAACTCGCTATCTTTGCGATGTAGTGCGGGATTAGAAAGTTGCTCCCCTACTTCCAAATAGTTGTGACATGGCACTAGGGCTGTCGGCTGACCCGAAGGTGAAACATGAGTTCGGCTGACGTTGACATTATCGGGCGCATGTTGTTTATCTAAACATGCTTCTCCTATGACGACCCATCCTAGCTTGAGTCGCTGGGCGTATGGTGTTCCTCGATGACCTATTCGTTGTTCTAGAACGTAATGAGCTTCTGCCAGATCTCTTCCGATCAGTAGCATAATCTCTTTTCTTCTGTCTATTGGTTTGATAGACCCAATAAGATCGTTTAAGTGTTCATGGAACTTTACAACTTCTGGAGTTGCGATCTCGTTTTTATCATCAGGTATGTTGCCACACTCGATGAGTGTCGGAAGTTCCAACTCTACGTCTCCATTGATGGATTCTACGATGAAATCACTTCCTCTCCTGCCGGAAGTGATGACTCGACCGGAACAAGTGTTTAGGGTGTAACTCTCAGGTTCTGATCTGACATCAAAGAAATCAAATAAACTTGGCAGGGCTAGGGATCTGTTGCTTTGGTCGTCGATAATAGCATATAGTCTAAGAATTTTATTAGGATTGTCTTTGTTGTAAACATTGACCGGTAAGATTTTGGCGCATGACTTTCCATGAGCTCCTTTACAGATTTCAGTACATTTAGCTCGTATGTCTTCCTCATATTGCCTCTTGGAGTTTTTGGAGAACTTCCCGCCATGATTTTCCGCAACCTCAGGAGGTAAACATGGAGAAGGCCTATTGACGTGTAAAGCCGTAGTATGCTGTTTGCTGCCGCAATCCTTACAACAAATCTTAGCCTTGCAATCGCGACTGACATGCTTATCCGATGCACAACACTTAAAACAAATGTTGTGTTGTCTTAGGAGTTTTTTCTCTCTTCGATGGATTTGAACTTAAAGCCCCTACATTCATCGAGTGTATGTTTCGTGTTGTGTAGAATGCAGTTACTTAATGGTTGACTTTTTGGCTGATCGTCCTTTTGATTTGTCAACTCTGTTCTTCGGACATTCACTTTAGGTTTGGTTCCATGAGTGTTTTTTGCAGAATCACCTTTTTGAGTGGGATTGTCTAAATCTACGGGTCGGAAACCAGGGTTATTCCTCAGGTCACATGTGTGCTCAAGAAAGGCATGGAATTCCTCGAATGGTGGGAAAGCGATGGAATGCTTCGAAGCATAGTTGGCTGCTCTGCTTCACCATTTTTCTTGCAATCCGTAAGGAAGTTTAGATACGAGAGGTCTTACCCCAGTAGACGAGTCAAAGTAAGCAAGGAGAGTCTTAAATTCATCCTTTTTCTTGAGGAATTTCACCTCTGACAGTAGATCCAAAAAATCATATAACTTCTCGTTGTCTCGGTTGGTGAGTTTGGGAAAAGACTCAAGTTTTTTCTTTATGGAAGCTTCTACCATCTCTGGCGAACCATACCTCCGATCTAGGCGTTTCCAAAGTTCGTTTAATCCATTAGATGGATCCCCTGCATTAGACGATCTTATGCTTAGGGCTTGTTCTGTGGATTTTGGGCCTAGCCATTTAACCAACAAGTTGATTTGTTCCGAGTCTGATAGTCTCAGTTCTTTGGTTACACATTGAAAACTGTCTTTCCATGCATGATAACATCCAGGTTTGTCGTTATATTGCGTGAGCTGGGAGAAAAGCAAATCTTTCCGTAACAAGAAATTTGTCATTTCCGATGACCCATTATCGGTCATAGCTGAGGCATTCGGCAGGGTTGAATGCTGCGTCCCCATCTGTATGTCTTGATTTAAGCTATGATTTTGAGAGAGGACTAAGTCCCCTTGTCTTGCGTCGTGTGAAGTAGGGACAAATTCCGGTGCGCCAGCGGAGAGTTTAGATATTTTTGGCTCCTGACTGGAAAGTAATCTGGCAAGAGTAGATGTAATCGGCTGATAATTATCAAAGGACGTCCCAAAATGAACAGAACGATGATCTCGGACTCCATAAGGAAAATCAAGGTCCTTATCCTCGCCTGTTGGTCTCTGTACGTCATGTAGCGGTTCACTTGTCATCGTACCAGACGATACCTTATCAGGCTCCACATCGGTAATGTTTTCTTTATCGATGAGCTGACTTTGTTGGCTTGTGTATTCTTTAATCCGGTCACAGTAATCCGCCGTTTGTTGCGGAGGACCATCCTCAATGACTTGACTTCCAGCCTCGTCCATCTCGTAGACACGAGCTTCTGCCTCGGCAATGGCCAACTCTTTCTTGGTTTGAAGGAGGGTCATTTCCGTCTTAAGTATGGCTGCTTCCTCGTCCATGACTGCTTTTTGTCGAGCCTCCATTCGTTCAAGTGCAGCCTGTTTTTCTACAAAGAAAATGGCGGCCCTAGCGGCTTCCGCTTTTGCCCGTTTTTGTCTGGCAACGCTTGGGGTCTCAGAATGTTTTGACGACTGGGAACAAGCTTTGCTCCCAGAATGATGAGATTTGACGGACCTCTTGTCGTCATATTGACTTTTGTTCTTGAGAAAGTTTAGCGCCCTATCGACAGCACGTTTCCGAAAGTCCACTAGCTTGTATAAAGTATCTAAATCTTGGGTACTTTCATCTGACCTGGTTCCTTTCAGAAAGCTCGTAAAGGCGTTAACCTGACCCAGATATTTGGCATTTTCCTGTATGATGTTTTGCTCCAGAGCAAGACAGTCTTGGACCCTTTCAGGCGGGCTGTCTGCAATTTTCAAATATGAATCCAGCATGGACCATAGGTATTCCACGTTCTGGGAATATTTGTCTCTCCTTTCTATGTAGGATTCTCGTCTCTCCCCTTTTCTGACAGAGTACGGTTCCTTGGACCCAATTCTTCTGAGTGTAAAGACTCGGAGTTATCCATGTTTTTAGGTGACTAAAAGTGCCCTGAACTTCTACCACTTTTTAGTGAGGAGCGTTCTTGCCTCGACTCCAACGTTGAGAGCGCGTTGCCTACCGGATGGAACGTGCTTCAGTGTCACTGGTCGACGGGACGTTGACTGTTGATGTCAATTTACTGTTCTGGCCGGACCAGACAGTATAGCCCAGTACTTTTCTAGACTTACTTGGCGAAGGTAAAGAAAATCCAAACAACTCAACACAGAATCTTGTCTTTAATTAAATTCCCAAATAAGTCTATAGTAGTATATGTGTGTGTGGTAAACTGAAAAAATAAGATAAGGGGCTATTACAATATGCATAGTGGCATGACATTTAAATACATGTATCAATCAATACGATTAATCAGCATGCATAAGAATAAGGACTAATCATGTGCATTAATAAGGGCTAAAATATGAATATGAATTTTAAACATGTAAAATGAATGAACATTACTAACTTATTTATGAACTAGGGTTAGACACACCTTTTTCAATAATAATTGTGTATGATACAGGATTATAAACAACCGTATAAACGCGGATTATAAATATATGCAAATATTTATAAACGCTGAAATGAACCATATTCATACATATTAGCTCACAAACGTGTATGAATAAGAACTATAAACGTGTAATTGAACAAGGATTCTAAAACGTGAATAAGGATTATATGCATCTGTATCAATAAGGATTCAAAACAAGTATGTTCGAAATAATGTTCCTGAGAACAAGGGAATATATATAAAAACTTACTTATGCAGGTGTAAAGTAGCCCACAGTAAAGTGTAAAGCAAACGTGGAAGTCGAATACGGAGTCAAATCCGGAAACTAATTTAGGTTGTAACATGGTAAAATAAACAAGGTATTTAATATATATTTACAACGGATTAAATTACTAAAAGGAGTGAATGAGATCCAGAACACAAATCTTTTATGAACAATGTTTTCCCATTATAGAAACTGTTAACACAAAAAAATGAATTTAAGATAATTAATTTTTTTGGTCAACATTTTTCAAACATATGCCTAAAATAAAATATAATTAATTGTAAAGAAATAGCTTTCTTTTCAATAATTGTCAAGGATTATATTTATTCACAATACTCTCAAAATGCAGTTATATGAAAAATAAATACTTTATTTGGTCTCTTCTCACTTTAAGATGCTGTTTGGACAAAGGAAAAATACCCAGATCTCCATGACAACAAAAAGCATATGTTGCTACTCATGGAACATCTTAACATCATTTCCAGGCCAAGATGTTTCAGTGAAGATGGGTCCAAAATCACGGTTAGTTAACTCTAAGGTCTGCATTTTGTCTGCATTTTGTCTTTTCTTCTCCTATAATATGTCATATCATCACAGAACATTGCATTGGAAACAGTTATTCTGCCTTCTCCTTTATAACTTTAAATAACTTTAAATCATGGACAACCCCTGAGACTACTAAGAAAAACTATCCCACTGAAATAAAATGTTCCCCAAAACATTTTTGAGTGACAACCAATATTAGGAACAAAGCTGCCCCATGCGACAAACCCGTAGACTTGGAAATAGGTACATTTGTTTCAGTTTATATTTATGTACAAGTACATGCAATGATCTTTGTTATCAAGAAATCTCAAAAATAGCACGAAATTCATTGTTTGCTTAAATTGGCTGTCTTGGAGTATGGGTGCATCCAATATGTTTTGATGTTGTTTGGCTGTCATGGAGTGTATCTGCATCCTAGATGTCTTGTTTTGTTTGGCTCTCTTGACGTGTGGGTGTATCCAAGATGTATTGTTGTGGTTACTGTGTATAGCTCCATAATAAACACTTGTTTACTGCCAGGTATTGTGTATCCATAATGCATTATTTGCTTAATTAAAATTTAGCTGTGGCTAATGGTTGGATGCTGTCGGTCCATTCATCGATCTGTCAAGTACTACAGGAAGTGCTTACATTAGGCTGTGTTCTTTTGGTGACAGTTTACATTTAGTTAATTTCTCTAACGTTGTTTGGGTGAAACAATATAGTGAAATGTGCATGTTTTGATATTTGTGCTAATTTCCTACATTTTTAAGATAATGATGTCATGTTTTACAAATTTAAATAAAGATCTATAATTGTAATAAGACACTTTTAAACCATTCATGCAATGTAAAACAATTTGCATGGTGGCCAAATGATTCCAGCATTTATCAAATCAAATGGAATAGTCAACAATGGCAGAAAAGTTTGAATTGTAAATATTGATGATACATTTACAGGGACCTTTCTATAAATTTTAGATCTCAATTGGATGAGCCTGCACTAGCATCATAAAATGTGTTCAAAGATATGCATTAATATCACCAACGAGAAGAAATATAAAATCAAATTAATATAAAATGAACGCATATATTTACATCATATTCTTTATTTCCGTAAATTATAATATGATCTAATTCCAATATATATTAGTTTTTGACCTTTAATAAACTGAGGCTATCCAAGTTATATTTATTCCAAATCTAAATTTGGATTTAGATTTCCACATGTAAATATTAATAAAGTAGTTTTAAGTTTATTTGTGGCAGTTATGTAGACTGTGATGACTGAGGTTCTTTGATTTAATCTGCAACTATGACCAATACAAGATTGACACCTTAATACAGTTGAGTTTTATTTTGAATTGATGATGTAATAAATTCCAGTTGCAATCAAATTGTCAATTAGAGTGTAAATACTTCAAATCTAATGAACAAAAAAAAATGTTTTTCAAATCACATCTTTTTAACAACAACAACAAAAATTGAAGACACACATTGCTCCTGTTTCTTTTGAGAAAGAGATAGGTGAAACTCTTCAAGATAGACAGATGAGTGAAATTATTATGATAGACAGGGGAAGCTCTTAAGATAGACAAGCAAAATTAACAAGATATACATATAAATTTCTTAATATAAACAGACAAGTGAAATTCTTAAAATAGACAAGTGTAATTCTTAAGGTAGAAAAGTCAAATTATCTAGATAGACAAGTGAAATTCTATAGTTAGATAGTCATGTGAAATTCTTAAGAAAGACAAGTGAAACTTAATAGATGAGTGAAATTCTTAAAATAGATGGACAGGTAACATTCTTAAGAAAGACATACATTTACAATTATTAAGATAGAAAAATGAAATTCTCTAGATAGACAAGTGAAATTATTAAGATATACAAGTGAAATTATTTAACTAGACACACATTTTAAATCCTTTGGATAGACAGGCTTTTAAAATTTTTAAGATAGAGAAAGTGAAATTCGTAA